>ML681964.1:77553685-77664098 GCA_007922195.1 Podocnemis expansa
GAGAGAGCGAGAGAGAGAGAGCGAGAGAGAAGTTGGGGGGGGGGGGGTGTCTCACCACTCTGTGTAGCAGAAAGGTTTCCAGGTTGTGCAGATCAGGGTCAGAGGCTGGATGGAAACAAAGCTCCTACAGCAATCAGCAAGGAAGAAAAGCCAAATCCCAGTGGAAATGATACAGCTTTAGATCCAAGCATCAGGAGTCAGGACTCAATCCAGACTCACAGGATTCAGAAAGGATCCAATCAGGACTTGCACAGGACACACACTACACTACTGTTCTGTTGGATGTGGGTAAAGGTTTTCTATAAGGACTTGTTTACATGGCCAATACACATTCCTGGCTGGGTGTAATGGTTCAGAGAAGCTCACAATACAGTCAGGCAGACACAGTATTTTGGGTATCAATTATCATGTCTGTGACTAGAATGGTCTGATAATTGCTGAGTTTGTTCGTTTTGGTGTGAGATCCCCCATCAGGCAATGTTTCCCTGCTTCTTCAATCCCAGAGTTCAGTGTGGTTCCTGCTTCTTCAATCCCAGAGTTCAGTGCAGCTCCTGCTTTGGAGCCTGGCTCTCCATAGTCAATGCAAATGAAGCTCCATTTACTGTGCTGATGGCTTTTGGGTATGGGTAGATGAGGATGGCTCCCATTTCCTACTGTTTTTGGTTTTCAGTTCAAGCAGAGGTTGGGGAATGTGTGGGGGGAGGGAGGCACAGGCTGGATACTGTGCTCTGATTCCTCAAGAACACAGAGCTAACACGTAACACTTGCTCTGCCTCTTGCCAGCCACAATGAGCAGGGGGCTGAGACAACTTCCTGCTTATATAGAATTGGCTGGGGCAGTGGCCCTTTTCGGGGGCCATCTTGCCACACTTCCCATGTGCCCCTCATCCAATTCAAACTAGCAAGTCCTGTCCATAGACATGCTAGTTCAAACTGGATTTTCTAGTGTGGCCATGTTAATTTGAACCGACTGAATTTGAATTAATAAGTGTTCAGTCAAACTGATTAATTTGAATTCAGTCAATTTGAATTAACATTCTAAGTGTAGACATAGCCTTTGATATCTGCGGGCTTATTGCTAGTGCTATGCAGAAGGGACATGCAGCAATGACTTGCTAAGATCAAGGAGCTGAAGGAGGCAAACCAGAAGGCAAGAGAAGCCAAGTGTCACTCTGGGTGGTTCCAAAGACATGCCGCTTCCTCACAGAGCTGCATGCCCTCCTTGGCAGTGACCTTGTCTTCACCCCAAGAGCCCCATGGATATTGCAGGAGGGCTGGAGGGAGTGACCAGCAGACAATTCTGAGGATGAAGTGGTGGATGAAGAAGTGAAGCTGGAGGAGGATGCAGAGCACACAACAGGGTCATACAGAGAAGCAGAGAGTCAGGACCTCTTTTCGACTTCAGAGGGGTCTAGCCAGTCTCTGCATTCCAGCTCCAATGCACAATGCCAGAAAGGGGTGCTCTGGTAAGTGCCCATTTTGCTCTAATGCTGTGCAGTGAGAGGAGACTGAGTTCTCATATAGTTGGTTAGATGGTAGAGAGATAAGAGATGGAAATTAACAATAGGGCCTGTGCATCTATGCAGCAGGAGCACGGGAGAAAAGTCTGTTAATATACATGAGGCTGTCCTGGGAATCCTCCACAGAGATTGCTAGGAAACTTTGCTGTAGGTCAGGGATCTCAAACATGTGGCCCCTCAAGCTATGTCCTCTGGCCCACAACGACATTACCGTTACCAATATTTGCAATACGGTTGTATGACAATGTTTTAGTGGTGTGGCCCTTGGGCTAACGTGAGTTGGAGACCCCTGCTGCAGGTGTTCTTTAATCTTCTGCCAAAGGTTCCTTAGGAGACCTGCCTTGTTTCCCCTCTGTCCCCCAGTAGGATGTTTAGCCTTGCCACCCAGCAGTTATTTCTGCAGGAACCAGAGTGTCACACAGGCAAGCAGCGTAAGGAGCTAATATGAAGCACCACACATGCAGATGTGCCCTTGCGTCCTGGGTTACCCTTCAGAGTGAGATATTGGGTTTGATAACCCTACCTAGTGGTAGGGTACCACTATTTGGAATAGTCTCCCTAGCACTTGTAGTAACCTCTTTCACAAACCACTTTGTCCCTTCTTGCCATTTCCCTCCTTGCCATCTCCACCCCAGGTAAACTCAATGCTTGGGACTCACACTGAGCTGTGCGTTAGCCAAAGGACAGCGAGACAGACTGGGTAACTTATGATTCGTGGCTAGGAGTTCGTTTTTGTCCTGTTGTTAAATCTGAGTCTTTGTTTGTGTTGTGCACATCAGCCACTGCTAATATTCAAAAACAATAGCTATAGAAATGAATATTTGCTTGATACAATTCATGCTCAGGAAGAAAGCACCACAGGGGTAATTTAAGACAGCAAGTAAGGCCCAGCTGAATGCATCACGTAAAGACACATTACTGGGAATCACTGTCAAAATGCTCCTTCACCTCCCTGATTAGAATAGCTTCTAACTATGCCACCCTAATTGGCCTGGTAGCTGGCTACTCAAACTCAGCAGTCAGCAGCTCAGCCTCAGCAGTCTACCCCTAGAGAAATTCTTCCTCCTTTGCTTTGCAAATCTTATGCAGAGTACAGCAAGCCATAATGATCATCAGAATATTTTCCTCATTGAGATCCAATAGACCAAAAAGACAGCACTAGCCACCTTTTAAGCAGCCAATGGCATGTTCACCAGACATTCAGCACCTGTAAAGCCTGTTGTTGAAGCATTCCTTGCTGCTGTCTAGGTCCCAGTGTAAGATTCCATCAGCCACAAGGGCACAGTGTAGGTGGGATCTCTCAGGATCACTATAGTTATTTCACATCCCTCATTGCAATCTTCTGGTCTGGAAAATTCCAGCATGCAGCTTTCTCGACAATTTAGTGTTCCAAAAAAATGCATGCATCCTCCCCGACAAGACCACACAAATGTCAGTAAAATGCCCCTGGTGATCCACCTGCAGGAATGTGGAGAAGGGGCCCTTTCAGTCAATGTACTCCATCATAAGATGGTCTGGAGCAAAACTGGGATATGCATTCCATTTATTGTTGCGCCACAGTTAGGAAATCCCATTGCCTCAAAGACATTCCGGCACATTATCAAGAGTCAATCCTTTTTAGCAGAAGGCAAGGAATGGCACTGCACACGTGCATCACCGCAACCCTCTCGCTGGCGTTTCCAGCTCCAAACTGATTCACAACTGACTGGTAGCAGTCTGGAGCCGCCAGCTTCCGCACAGCAATTGCCACTCACTTTTCTACAGTTAGGGCAGCTCTCATTCTGGTATCACTGTGCCATGGTGCTTCTCGTTCAATTCCAAGAAGGTGGATTTGCACATTCAAAAGTTCTGCAGCCACTGCTCATCATCCCATATGTGCATCACAATGATAACACTGCTCAATGCTTGTTTTCTGACCCTGGAACGGACTCCATAGCATGCAGCTGTTCCATCAATGCCACAGCAGTCCTGAATTACTTGTTTCCATGGCACACAACAGAGCAAGCATTACCGATTCACACTCTGTTTGGCAGCTCAGGAAACGCTGCAGGACCAGCCATGTTGTGTGCGTAACATTCATCACCAGACTAGTCCGCAGAGGAGGAGCTGTGCTGTCAGACAGAGATGGCAGACACACAGTTTCCAAGAGCTATCAAAAACCAGTGCAAAACAAAGTTTGAAGCATATGGAATGAGGGACAAAAAGAATTCCATCATAGGACAGTAAGCATGCCCCCAGGATTCAAATGTGATCTGCTTCCAGTGACAGAGAGTGACAAAGGGCGGTGAGTCACACAGTGGGATAGCTACCCACAATGCACTGACAGACCAAGCATTGGAAGAGCAACAACTGTGGAGACGCTATGCCTACTCAAAGTGCATTGTGTGAACGTGCACGACCAATATAATTAAAGCGGCTTATGATCTTCGACGTAAATTAAAGTGACCTAATTCCGTGGTGTAGAGATGGCTGTGGATGTCTAAATCTCTGTCTGTACGTGGTGTTAGGGCCCTGCAGACATATGATTACTCCTAAGTTCTCCCTCTTCAAAGCATCTGATGAAGTGGAATATTCTCCCACAAAAGCTCATATGATAAATAAATCTGTTAGGGTATGTCCACACGTCTCTTATTTCAAAATAACACTGGTTATTTCAAAAAAAAAAAAAAGAGATTAGGTCCGCACGACACATTCTTATTTTGAAATAGCTTAAACCTTCTTTAAATCGAAACGGCTGTTATTTTGAAATAACACCGCTTGGACATGTTATTTTGAAATAACACTTTTGCTCTTCTTCCCAGGGTGCCTTCCTTTTAGCCTATATTGGGTGGGGGCATGGCCCAGGGAAGGGACCACATTGCCACACCTCCCATGGTGCCCCTCTCCTAAAGTGAAATAGCAAGTCCTGTGTTTTGGACACGCTATTTTGCTTTGAGCTTTTCCTTTAATTCAAATTAACATTTTCTTAATTCAAATTAACTTATTTCAAAATAAGGACTTTATTTTGAAATAACTTATTTCGAAATAATGATGTACGTGTGGACGTAGCCTTAGTCTTTAAGTGCCACAAGACTCCTTGCTTTTTTTTTTTGCTTTACTAGACTAACACGGCTGCCGCTTTGGAACATAATTACTCCTGTAAGCAGAAAATGTCCCACTGAAAGCACCGTGATATGAGATTTTCACTTCAAAGTGACAGATTCAAAGGCAGCCTAGTTTTGTAGTCATAAAAGGCCTGGCTCCTGAGATTTACAGAGCTCCTATTTGATAAGTACTTAGTAAGACTACATCATGTGTTAAACAACAACAAGGGAACATCTGTGATCAGCTTTGCAGTTTGTACAATACATAACCAGACAAAAGGTTAAATAATGTCCTAATTGCCAAGGGTGGTACTTAGCTTATATCTTAATGTATCTGTGACGTTTACTGTTCCATGTAAATTGAACACAGTACTACAAAACGTAACATTACTGAGACTGTCACGGGGACAATCAGCCTTTCGGTTTTATAATATTTTGTGGAAGCACCGTACTAAGTTTCTGCCGTGACTATATCCCAGGACAAATGCAAACTTCAGATTAAAATATTTTATCACATATGTGAACAGAGCTGCAACACATGATTTCACCCTTGCCTCTCACTACCTTCAAGACTTCCTGTGTTATCACTGCCTCCTGCTATATGCCCATGTATAGCATGAAATAACGAACAAAAATATATTGCTGATGGCCAGCCATTTCATTAATGCAAAAACTAGAACTATTGATCTCCAATGTGTAAGGAGGAACTATGAGTACAAATGAAATCTCGCTGTATTCCACTTCTCCCAACAAAATCCTAGATTCACCCCGTAGTGCTAATCTCTGCTCGTATAAAAGAAATAAAAGCTGTAAGTCACTCCCACTTGTGCCTTTCATTCTGAATTGACTTCAGTGCCCACCGCTTCCTGGCAGGCTGTACAGCTGGACCCCTGCCTTTGGGATAAAGCAACTCCCAGCCAGACCCTGCTGTTTAGACTTGCCCGTCGCTGTCTCACAAAGGGACCAGTCTACCCCACTCCATCAGGGGCGTCGCTGGAGCCTGGCACACGGGGCCTGTGCCCCGATTGCTGGCGCCAGTGCCCCGAGTCCTGGCAGGGCCCCGCCTCTCCTGCTCTCTGGCTGGAGATCCGGGGCCCAGCTGGCCGCGGCTGTGGCTGCCACTCCTGGCCCTGACCACGGCTGGGGATCCGGGGCCCAGCTGCCCATGGCAGCGGTGGCCGCTTCTGGCCCCTTCAAAGCTCAGGCGACCCCGTGGCCGTGGCTGCCACTCCCCCCCCCACGTCCCCGGCAGGGGGTGGGGCCTGCAGGCAGGGGGCGGGGCCTGAGCCCATGCCCGGTTCATTCCCTGGGGCAGCGATGCCCCTACCCTCCATCCTAGTGGAGTCACTTAGTTGACAGCAAAACGCAAGGAAGCTGCTTTTGCGTCTTTTATGGCCCCAGCCTCCAGCACTGGCAGGCCAGCATCTGTCGCCGCCACAGAGAGATCAAATCCCCACTCCCCCAGCGTGCAATGGGTGGACCCCGGGCCTGAGGAGAGCAGGAGTCACCCTGAGCGCACACTGCCCGTGGGCAGGAGACAAATTCAGTCCCTTAAAACTAGGGTTACCTGATGTCAGGCAAAAGGAGAACATTTTACCTTCACATCCTCCTTCTCACCTTCACCTCCTCTGTCTCGCAGGCATTTCAAAAGACATGATTTTGTCTGGCTTTTTACTTACAGGGGTTGTAGCATGCTGGAGTGCCACAGAACACCTTATTTTTGGGGGGGCAGCGTTTCAGGGCTCCCTAAAAACAGAAAAATATGACATTAATACTACTAAAAACGGAAGAATATGACACGAATACTACTTTTCTTCCATGTGTCCCCTCCAATGTCCTCCTTTTCCTACTTTCCCATCCTCCTTGCCAGGCTTTGGTACCTGGTAGCCCAGGCCGGAGGCAGAGACGGGGCCTGAGGCGAGGCTCTGAGGCGGCCGAGCGGGAAGCCGCGCGCGACGCCCCGCCCCCCCAACCGCCGCTCCCTCGCGCCTACCTCAGCACGAGCTTGCCGGCCACCGGCCCCGCCCACCCGGCGCCTCTTGCGTCCCATTGGCGCGAGCCGTCGCCATGGGGATAGAACCCGCCCCCGCCCTCGCCACCCGTCCCGGCCGAGGAGGCAGGTTTCGCTTCCGGTGCGCAGGGCGGAAGCGGGCCGCGGAGGCTCCTGGGAGTTGTAGTTCCGGCTCGGGCGGGCCGGCGCGGGGGGTCGGGAGGCGGGGGGTGGGGGGGCCGCGGCGGCTCGGTGCGGGGCGGGCTCGGAGCCGCCGTCTGCGGGGCGGGCGGCGCCTGCGTGCGTGCGTGCGCGGGCGCGCGGCGGGGCGGGTGCGTGCGGGGCGGGGCGGGGGCCGTGCGTGGTGATGCTGCCGGGCGCGCGGGGCGGGGGAGGGGGCGGCTGAGGCTGAGGCTGAGGCTGAGGCGGGGGAGGCTCGGCGCCTCGGTGTGCGGCGGGGATGGGGCGGTCCCGGGTGCGGCGGGGAGGCGGCGCGGAGCCGGCAGGCGGGGGCGAGGTGGGTGCTGTGCGGGGATGGGGGGCCCCGGGGGGAGGCGAGGGAAGTGGGGGGGCCTGAGGGGCAGGTGGGAAGAATGGGGGGAGCGTGGGGCCCCTGGGGGAGATGGAGAGAGCAGGAGGGGCGAGGCACGCCTGGGGGGCGGAAATGGGGGGGCCCTAGGGGAAGTGGGGGGAGCCAGCAACTCCTGGGGCAGGTGGGGAGAGCAGCGAGGGGCCCCTGCGGGAGGCGGAGGGAGCATGGGCCCTTGGGGAAGAGCAGGGGGGAGAAAGGGGCCCCTGGGTCGGTGGGTTGATGGGGGGAGGGCATGGGGCCCCTGGGTGAGGTGGGGAGTCCAGCGAGGGGTCCCTGGCAGAGTGCAGAGGCCAGCGGGGGGCAGCGCGGGGCTCCTGGGGGAGATGAGGAGAGCAAGGGCCCCTGGCTGAGGAGGAGGGGGGTGGGATTTTGTGTTGGCGCCTATCCGAGTTTTACTCGAACAAGCCTGTTTTGGGGTTCTGAGCCTGGGTGCTAGAAGTGGGAGCAGGGGGGTGGGGGCGCACAGGGAGCCTTTGTGAGGGCCTTGGAAGTTTTCAGGGATGCAGGTTTAAACAGATGAGCTCCCGAGGCAGCTGTGTGCTGCATGGCCTGAGGAGAACCCTGGTTTGACAGAGCTGGGGAAGTTTCCCTAGTGCGCTTTCTCCTGTTTAATGCTACCAGCTGCAGAGGGAATCACGCTGTGAGGGAGGGAGAAGGTTCCAACTTGATATCTGGAATAGGAAGCAAAATCAGAAAACTTCCTGGAGCCCCACTGGTCCTGAACCCTGCATTAGGGACTCGTTCCCTCAGTCTACATCCAACCCATTTACCTTGTGTCATGGTTCCCTTCCACGCCACCATTCTTACTCACGTATTGTTCTACTGAGGCCACTATCCATATGGAGCTGGGCTGTCCATTGAGGCCACAGTGGGTCTGGGCTGGGTGCATAGCAGGTGCCAGGTGACATTGGGAACTCCTACTGCTACTCCTGCTGCCTACCAGCATCAGTGAGGTTCCCCAGCCTCCCCTCGCGTAGCTGCAGCAATCCCAGGAAACCAGTCGTCCATTGACTTGTATAGCAGAAATTAAAAACAGTTCTTTGAACACTGCCTGCATGGATCCTGACTTTAGGTGAAGAGCAAGTGTTGGGAGTTTTTGAATGTCTGTGGGAGATGCTTGAATTCCTTGCTTTTGTCCTTGTGATATTCTCTTCTCCACCCCCCAAATCCAGTGATGTAGAAAGGGATGCGACTGCAACTCTGCTTTATGACTGCTGTAGGCAGTGAGCTTAATTGAGGTGTCAGTTGCTTCTTTGGGCTTTTCCCCCTTTTTTCCTTTTGAGAACAGCTTTTTTGGTATATAAATTATAGACTTGTTTATAGCTAGGAATAGTTACTGGAGGAGATGGTCAAAAATTCTAAGTTCCGAAGGGCAGCCATGTTAGTCCAGTTCAGCAAAACAAACAAGGAGGCCTGTGGCTTGAAAACTAACAAATTTATTTATCGCATGAGCTTCTGTGGGAGAAAATCCCACCATGTCAGATGCTTTGGAACTTGTTAACATGCAAAGCACTGAATACAGCTGTTTGAAGTGAAAAACCCTAATGCTCTGTTGGGCATTGAGTTTCTGGGTTGTTCTCGTGCTGTTGATGGCCTGTTTAAGAATTAGTAAAGTCTAGTTTTCTGGCTTTGATCTGTACGCCTGCTGTAATTATATTAAGTCTGTCATCAGCTAACAGGTTTGGTGTCTGTCTTCTTCAGTGTAAGCGTGTCTCCTTTTGGTGAGTTGGGTTCTAATGTTTTGTCAAATCGGTGGTCTGGAGATGCTTCAGCAACTAGAAAAACTCAGCTTGATCATTCTGTGTTGCTTCTAAATATCCCATGGAACGGCCTGCTAATAGTCCCTCAGCGTCATGGTCCCATTCTCCCTAAACCCAGTGTCATGTAAAAAGAGATGCAGGCTCCCATTTGTGGCCCAGACTTGAACCTTAATGGCAGAGTTCTCGAGTCATTGTCCTTCTTCTCATTGAGCAGTAAAGATAAAAAGAAGACACGGGGCCACCCTCATTTTTGGTGTTTCTTGGTGTCTGTGTCTTCGGCAGTGGCTGGTGTCAGCATTGTACATCCTGGGATTTTCCTCATTTAGTGCTGGTTGCTCTGGTATCACTGATGGCTTCTGGTTTGAGATCCTCAGTATTAGGGTCTTGGCACTGGACCACTGAGTTCTGGTGCTGGATCTAGCTAATGAACCTTGGTGCCAGGTGCTCTCTGCTGATTGTCTATTTTGGCTGTAGACTCTGTGCTGCAGTTGGATACCCAGCTGGTGGGTGGCTTGATGCAGCCTTTGACTGCCCCAAAGTTTTCTATGTCGCTGAGGGGAAACAGCCCAGTAAAAGGAACACTGAATTATGAGCTCTGGCTCTGACATGCTCTGTAATCTTGAGCAAATCACTTAACCCCTCTGTGCCACTTCCACCCTTCATCTGTCTTATCTGTTTGGACAGTCCCTTCCCCAAAGGGCTTACAATCTCTTATTATGTGTTTGACCGGTGTCTGGCATAATAGGAGGTGCAGGCTTCTCATTAGGGAATCTCACTGGGCTACTGTAATACAAATAGTGAATAATTACTCATCATTGATGGTGTTCATGAGTTGAATTTATTTGTTGCTGAGTTTCTCTGGATCTCTGTTCGCTGGCTCTGACATCTTTCTTTGTGCTGACTAGTGAAACATCCCTCTTTCTCCTTTCCATGTTTCTGATGCGCACCGTCCTGGTGGACTTAGACCCTGGCTCTGGTGACCATCAGTCACCCTTGCTGCCCTCATACATGAGGTCTTGGATCCACTCTTGGATCTCCTGGTTTCAGGATTCTTTTGCTTATCCTAGCTCAGATGAGTCTTTGGTTCTCTCTGAATTCATGGTCCCGCAGGAATTAATCTCATCTATTCTATACACCAAAGACACATTAGCCTTATTGGACTACGTAGGCTCAGTTTCTTGTATTATTTACATGAGACTTCATCATGCAAGGTCTTTCACTGAAGACTTAGTCTACCTGCAAGTAACCGAAGTCTTAATCTTTTTCATGTTGAAAGGAATGGTAGGAAGAGGATGGCCCAAAGATGCCTATTCCTTGATATCCTCATCTAAGCTATGTGCTTCGTGGCACCATTGGCAGTCACTCCCTGGTGATTTAACACCTTTCAAGAGCTGGCTTTGTTGTTTCGTATTGGGATAATACTAGGGGTTAGTCAGCACCCCCCA
This sequence comes from Podocnemis expansa, assembly GCA_007922195.1. Lineage (NCBI taxonomy): Eukaryota > Metazoa > Chordata > Testudines > Podocnemididae > Podocnemis > Podocnemis expansa. Next base: position 77,564,076 of record ML681964.1, read on the forward strand.
CCCCCACCACCAAGATTTCAAAGTAAATTAGAATCAGCATCCATGGAGATCCATGGAAGAGATCCCAGTGTCAACAGGCAGAAAGGCTTCTTGGACCAGATCTACGATGACCACTACTCCAGGTCTCAGGAATGTTTGACCCTTGGAGACGCATACTGAACCGCTATGTAGCATTCCCTCCGCGAATGGTGTTCTGACATTGTTGCTGCTTTACTGCCAGAACTTAGCTTGTAGGTTGGATGTTCAATTTGAGGCATCTGGAATCCTTAGCTGAGCAAAATTCTCCTGACTTATCTCTTTGGGTCTGACAACTGCTTGCTAGTCACCTACAGTGGATTTTCATGCAGGTAATGTCAAAAGAAATATTTTTCTATAGCAATGGTAACTGTTATTCTTTGATGATGATGCTTACATGGATTACTCCTCAATAGATGTGAAGTCTTTTCACAGATTCTTTAACTAGTGGCAGTAACAGATTAGGATTTGGGATTGTGCCATATTTGTCCTTGGTCCAGAAGGGAATCTGACCTCAACAGATAGTGCTATTGAATGTTTGTGTTTGTGCCCAGTGTACACTATCATACAGGCAGCCCTCTTGAGAGTTCACATTTGCTATAGCAATTAACCATTTTTATGGTAAGAAGCCAAATAGCCTTGTTTTAATTATTTATTTCAAAAATAGTGAATTAGACAGTGCCAGCTTGTCACCAAAATCAGTATGTCTGGCTCTGCATGCACACAAGGAGCAGATCAGTTGAGTATAGGAAAGGTGTTATTTTCACACAGTCACTTTTCCGGATAGAAACACATTTAGGCCTGTTCTTATGCCACTGGCATCAATAGGATATTTGCTACAAATCTGTTAGGAAATCTTTGTTATGCTATTACCAAAAATGCTTTAGTTTAAAACCCAACTAGTGGCTATGGGCAATTGATTATTTCCAAAATTAAGCTTTTTTTTTTTTTTGTTCTTGCTTTTCTTTCCCCTGTCAGATGTCATTAGTTCACATTGAGGATAGTGCATTTTAAAATAAAATTGCTAGCTTAACTTGAGTTGGGCAAAAATACCCAGCTGAAACATCAGACTCTTTAAAGTGCCTTATAATTGGAAAAAATACATTAACAGATATATGTCAATCTTGAGGAAAAAATGTGGTGGTGGGGGGAATCACATAAGCTGCCTAATGTATTTCATCTGAATGGGACTTGCTATGGGTAACATGTGAATAGCTAGAAATCAGTGTCATCTTTCACCCTGTAAATTTCCAAAGTCATAACTAACTTGACCTGATATTTAGAGGGATCATTTCCCCACCTTTCGATGTAACATAGCAGATATTTAGCAGAGTGTAACAGCTTTGTTCAGCAATTTAAGATGGGAAACAATACATAGTCTATCCAAGTAGAGTGCAGTCATTTAAATTGGAATTTGCTCAGAACCTTCAGCTTTATTTCTCACCTAAGCGATAGTAACTATCAGAAAAGCTAGCAGAGGCTTAGACATTTCAGAGAGGAAAATAAATTCTAACTTCCTCTTCACCCTCTTGCTTTCCTAGGAATCAGATCTTTTCACTTTGACAGAGATGTTCCCGTTGAATTCATGTAAAAAAGGTAAGGACTTGAGTGATTTGGGAAATTCTCATTTCTCACCATTGATTTTTCTTGACTGATAAAGCTGTAGCACTAGATCTCTGGACAAAGGAATCCAGTTCATAAGTAAGTTTACTATCATTTCTATGGTATGAGATACTGCCTCTTCAATGTGGGTTGATATTCATTTAAATATTTGTGTCACTAGTATGTGCTACAAATGGGTTAAAGTACTGTATAATTTGTCAGGACCCGGAACCCTCCTTAGTTGGTGGGCCCTCATCTTGCTGATTCCGGACCCCTCATGCACCCCAGCTCCTGATCCCCTAACGCCTGACTCCCACCCCAGCTTGCACCCTGCACCCCCCCCCCCAGGCCCCCCCCTTCTTGGCCGCCATGTGGAGGGTCCCTGGTCCAAGGCTTTGGCCTAGAGCCTGGTCTCACTGAGCATGCTGAGAGGCTCTGGGCATGTTCAGTGAGACCAGGCTGGGGGATGGAGTTTTTAGAACTCCCTGCCCTGCCAAATGCTGCAGAACACTGTTCTGAGGCTTGCCATTTTTTAGGGACTCAACTTTCTGGCACCTAAAAATAGAAAATGGAGCCTGAATGCTGCGTTCCGGGACCTGCTATTTATAAATGGTGTCCCCAGAATGCTGCGTTCCAGCTCCATTTTCTATTTTTAGGGGCTCCAGAATGCTGAGCTGACTTACATTAATCCATGGCTACAAAGGAAAAGGGAGGATATGTGAGAAAATTAGTGGCCACGTTGTCAGTTGTTATATAACAGGGCCCAATTCTACCTTCCTGTGTCTCTCCCTTTAACTTGAAGGGGAGCGTCATATTGAAGGATAGAATTTGTCCCTACCTGTAAAAATGTAAATATCTCCAAACCACAATTATTAGGTATCTACTACTTATTCAGCAGTGTAAATAACTTTTCAGCTAAGAAAGCTGTATGAACAAGTGTTAAGGTCACGTGTCTCTATGTTTACATTAAGTAGCACAGTGAGAGATTCATTTCAGGGGAACGCAGAAGCTGGAGATGGAAAAGACCTACTATGTCATCTAATCAATTTTTCTGACAATGCAGGGTTTTTCCCTACAGTGTGTTACTTAGTTTCTTCATCCAGTTTAATTTGAATTTTCTCTTAGTTGTGTCCCTTTGTACTCTTAGTTGCGTCCCTTTGTAAGTCTCTCTCTTTGGTGTTCACATACTTCAAATATGTCAGCTGTTACCATGCTCCTTTTTGTCATTGCTCAGTCAAACTCTTGATTTAGGTCTTTTTAGTCTTCCATCATGTCAGTCCCTCCAGCCACTGGTCATTTTTGTTTTTTATTGAATGTCCTTCAGTTACTGGATTGTAAAATGATCTGCTCAGGACTGAACCTGGTATTCCAAATATGGTTATACCAGAGATGTGTAGCAGAGGTCCATTACTTCTTGGTTCTGGGAAGTAATAACTCTGGTTCACTGCTGAGGTGGCACATCATTTCATTAGCCGTTCTTGTTTCTATATCAAGACAAACATTTAGGTAGTCAGTAGCATGGATCTTGTAATTTCAAGAAATCCATGCTATTTGGCATTTTGAGACTTTGAGTGGGTATGATGGTAGGATATATTTCAGTGGAAGAGTTAGAGATGCCAAGTAAAAATATGGGCTGGATGGGAGGCTGAAAGAAAGCAGTAACTCTCATCATAAGGGCTAATGGTTTGCATGGCTGGACTGGCGGTGGGGACTTCGCAGATTCTGGGACGCTGCTAGTTTGTTAGGAAAAGCTTGACATTACCATAGCAGAGTAAGAAGTTTCTGCACAGTGCTGCAGCTCTTATCCTTTCTGCAAAGCTCATGTAGGGAAGATGGGATAGCAGCAGACTGCTGGTCTGAGTCTGAACTGACAAGCAGTTTCATTAAACTATTTGTTCAATGCTGTCAAACACTTCTCATTGCAAAATAAAGGATAAGGTGATGGAAAGAAAGTAACCTGTGACCTCTGGCATTTTTTCCATAAATTGCTGACTCTTCTCTTTTTTTTTTGTGTCCAGACTCTGTTGTCTAATTTATGGTGACAGACCACTAGCCCTACTTGTAGCTGATTTGCTCTACACTCCCACTCTTGACTTCTTTTGTATTGTTGGTTGTTTCTGCCATTGAATGTGTGTTTCCCATGGTCTTCCCCTAGATGTACAGCTAAATTTTTTCATTCTTGTATTCTCCACCAATAGTTCTCATCTCTTTAGGGCTCTCTCAATTATTTCTGTGTTTACTGGTGTGCATAACTCAAAATAATTTAGGATCATTTGCGACTTTCCATATTGGACAACTTATGCCTTCTTTCACATTGCAGTGAAAATGTTAACTGAAATGAGTCCTTGTATCAGTTCTCCTAGACATATCTCCCCAACTGGATACACTGGCATTTAACTGTAATCCCCTTCACACAGGCATGCGTGCACACACTTCCCTTCACCTAGAACTTTTACTTCCACTTAAAATATTTCTGTCAAGCCAATTTGAAATCATTTTTCAAGTTAGAGTTCATGGGGTTAGGTATCAAGTCATTTGCATCTACTGCATTTCCTTAATTTGGGCAACTTGGCTGGCGAGATTTACTCTGTTGGAGCCAATGCGGTGTATTGTTTATGTTTATCATCCTCTAGTCATGCTTTTCTCAATATTTGTTGAGTCAGTCTGTTGGGGATAGAAATTAGACTGATGGGGCAAACAGCCAGGATCGTGTTAATTTTTTTAAAAAATATGTACGGCATTTTTTTCTAGTGCCTCTCTGATTGCCTGATTTTTCAGTAATACTTGTCATGCGACAGTAAGTTAGCTAATTCACTTAACATCCTAAGATGCACCGATTCTGAAACAAGTGACTGTGTATGTGTGTTTAGATCTACCAGGTACAGCTTTTCCTGTTCTCTGATAAAAGCTTTTCAAGCAGAGTTTTCTTTGCAAACTCAACTGTTCAGACAACCTTTAAAAATCCATCCTCTGCATGAAAAATGTAAATGTTAAATTTATCTCCTTCCTGATATTAGTTTTCTTCCTCTCCTGATATTTGTTGAAAGCTTTAATTCTCAATGTGCGTTTGTACACATTGATTAAAATGTAAAATCTTGGTTATAATGTAAATGTAAAGTATTTACTGATTACTAAATTATATTTAAATGAACATATAAATAGAACTCACTAGTATAAAGAGGCACTCTCAATTTAATTGTAGCCCAAAGTGCATGTTATAAATAGATTTAATAAAACTGAAGGGCTATATAAATATTTTGATCTTTTAAAAAATAATTCTGATGTTGTGGGAGGAGGAATTAAAGCATCCCTGAGGTGGTTGCTATCCACATGTTGCAATAGTAACAAAATATTTAGAGTAGTTGTTAAAACTGACCACATTTAATCTTTTAAGGTGAGAAAAATAAAAACAGTGACCAACCTAAATAATAAATACTTTATAGTGCTCAAATGGTAGTATCTAAAGCATCAATAAAATAATGAATTTTAATTGCCATAAATGATTGGAACCAGATACTATAGACTTGAAGTATGGTTAATATCTATCTTTTTTAAGTTCCACAGGGGCAGCCATGTTAATCTAGTTTAGCAAAACAAACAAGGAGTCCTGTGGCTCTTAAAGACAAAAAAAATTATATATTGCATGAGCTTTCGTGGGAGAAAATCCCACTTTATCAGATGCTTTGAAGATGGGGAACTTATGTGAGTTAACAGGTAGTAAATTTGCTCCTGAACTTTCCCTGCTGATTACTGTAGTTCTTGGTGTCAGATCTGCTGGAGATCTGAGTTTTGGTTTTGGATTGTTTGGGATTTTTTATATGTGGTCTTATCATTATCTGAAAAATCTAGGGAGAAACGAATCAGCTGTGTTGGAGAAATGGCAAAACTGTACAGAAAGAGCTGTCAAATGCCAAGTAAACTACAAATCTATTTTTGTGTTCTACTCCAAATTGCAATAGAGTTAAAAAAAAAAAAATTAGAAGTTGGGTATTTTTGTTTGTTTTTTGGTGGGTGAGTGGCTGGTGCTCCTTTAACACTGTATTTTAAAAAGGCAACAAGCAGTGTCCACTGCTTGGCCAGTGGTTTTCAAAAATAGGGTTGGGACTTAGTACTGGGTCACAGACACTCAGGTATTCAGCCGCCTTGCCTACTGCTGCTGCTGTCAAAGGACTGGAATCCAGGCTGTCCTGGGAGGGGGGCAAAGACAATTGGCATGTGGGTCTCCTCTCCTCCCTGCTGGGAGGTGGGGTGGGCTGTGCCCATGCTGCTGCGCCTCTCCTGGCTGCTTCCTAGGCAGTCTACAGCAGGGCTGGGGACAGCATGGCGGAAGGGGGGCAGAGGTGTGGGCCGTCCACTCTTCTGGTCACAGCGAGGTAGCACGGGGCCTGCAGAACTGCAGGACCCAGGATGGTTGCCCTGCTTGCTGCCCCCTCTCCCCCCATGGATGGGCCTGATTGGAATGTATTGCTCAAAGATGTAATTACTGGGCCATGGGCATAAATGACTTTTTTTTTTTTTTTTTTTTTTAAACTGAGTCCTGAGGAAAAAAGTTCAAAAACCACTGGTCTAGAGCAGAGGATTAGGAGTTGGGATTTCTGTGTACCTTTCACAGCACTGTACTAGTCTAGAATAGAATCAAATCATAGGGTTGGAAGGGACGCTATAAGATCATCTAGTCCAACCCCCTGGGGTTTGAACCCAGGACCTTCTGCATGTAAAGCGGATGAAAGCAAGTGGCCTGACTTGTCTGTGTGGGTCAGTTTCATCATTTGTAAAGTTCCAAAGGGGCAGCCCTGTTAGTCTAGTTCAGCAAAACAAACGAGGAGTCCTGTGGAACTTAACAAATGTATTTGTTGCATGAGCTTCTGACAAAGATGCTTAGAGGATGGGGGAATTTACAGAATGGGAGGAAAATGGCATCTGACAAAGTGGGATTTTCTCCCACGAAAGCTCATGGAGTAAATAAATTTTTGTCTTTAAGTGCCACAGGACTCCTTGTTTGATTTATCATTTGTAAAAAGTGTGTGTAACAGTAGCCTACCTAGAAAGGTTGTTATGAGATGCTGTTACTATTCAGGTTCAGAAAGAGCTTCAAAGTCCTCACCTTGAAGCTATAAAATATAAATATTTTCCCTGTAGAAATAGGCTTAATTTCCTTTATGTTGCTTTTGGCTGATACATTTGATCCAGAGCTAAAACAAAGTAGATTTGCTGCCAGGGGCCCGTAAGAGGGAGCAGCAGACAGTGCTATTTGATGAAATGTCAGGTGTAAATAGGATGTCTTTAAGAGGAGGAGGGTTCAGTGGGAAGGGATCTACCATTTAAATGACAGGTCTAGAAGTCAGTGCTTTGTGTGGCATGGGGGGGGGGGTCTGTCCTTGTGTCTTTCCCCCATCTTGAACCTGGAGGGACCCTGACCCCCTTTAACAGCACGAGGGGGCCCTGGCTTTACAGCCAGCTGTGTTCACCCTGCGGCTGAGAGTGGGGCAGGGGCTGGGCAGCCAGGCCCAGTCGCATGACGGCCCCAGCGCCACCCCTGGACAGAGCGGTGTTGCCCAGCCGGTGTGCCACAAATTTTTTTGAAAAACTACTCGGAGCTCTGGATTGGTTCATGAATATTCATGAGTTCAATTGGAAACTCTATGATGGTGTGCCTCTAATTAATTAAAGGGAGCAAGGTGTCCCACAGCAGAGCAAGTTTGCTCTAGAGCAGCAGTTCCCAACATTTTCTCTGCCCTGGCACCCCATGCTCCCTTTAATTAAGGTGAGGCGCACCACCCTCTAGTTTCCAACCCTATGATTCCATTCTAGTCTATTTATTCCAAATGACCATATGAACATGCATGGCCAAGGAGCCAATCCAGAGCTCTTGGGGCGCTTTTCCGAGACCTTTTGTGGCACACGGGCTCCGAGCTGCTGGCACCGCTGGCTGGGGAGCCTCGCGCTCCTCCTGGCCTGCAGCGCGGCCACCTGCCCGCTAGGGGCCGCCGCCGTCGGGTGGGGCCGCCTGGCTCGTGCGGCGCCCGTCGTCGATCCCGTGGCGGCCGGCAGCGTGCGCGCGCGCCTCCAAGATGGCGGCGCCCAGGCGGCTGCTGCAGGCGCTGGCGAGCGGCGCTTCCGGGCCGCCGAGCTGCTGCCGCTGCCGCCGGGCGGGGCCGCTGGAGGCGGGCGGCGCCACGCGGAGCCTGTGCACGAGCGGCGGGGCCGCGCTCGGGGCGGGGGCGGAGCCGGAACCGGACGGAGCGGGAGAAGCCGGCGCCATGGTGAAGGGTGAGCCGGGCCGGGCCGGGCCGGCTAGGCCCCGGGGTGGGGAGGCGCCGGGGGACGGGCTGGCGTGTGGGCCTCTCTGCCCCTTTCCCCCGGCCTGGCCGCTGCTTCTGGGAGCTTTCCGCGCCGCGGCCCTGCGCACGTGCGGAGCGGCCGGTGCTGGCTGCCGGGGTAACCGGGGGCCCTCGTGGGCGTGACTCCGAGAGCAGGAGTGAAGCCGGCCCAGAGTCTCAGGCGGGGGGTGCTGAGGGGAGCCGGGAAAGGCTCTTTGTCGCCTTCCCTCAAGGTCACTCGCCTCAGTCTGGCCGGCGCGGAGAGCCCGTGTGTGTCTCCGCCTGCTGGGTTAGCCCCGCGAGTGGGAACATCCCCGTAACTGGGCACTCGTGGGCAAGCTGAGCCGGGGGGGGGGTGTTAAGTGAACGGAAATTTCTCCTAGCTGTGCAGAAAGTCGGGAGAACGTGTGGGTCGATTTCGCTGTCATTTAAAGAGAGATTTATTTTTCGCATGAGCTTTTGTGGGAGAAAATCCCACTTCCTCACATGCTTTGAAGATGGGGGAACTTGTTAGTCTTTAAGCGCCACAGGACTCCTTTTTTTTGCTGGGCTGGACTGACACGGCTGCGCCTCTGAAACTTTGCTGTCATTGCCCGGGCTTTCCCAGTGTGGGGGCAAGAAGCTGTAATGTGTAGAGTTGCTGCGCAGGCACCTTTTGTGTCTGTTCAAACCGAATAAAATGGAAAAAGTAATCTAGATGTTGGAAACTTTTGTTTACCATAAATTCCCCTTTATAATAGCTTCCAGGAGTTACATTTGGGAATCTATTAGAGCCTGTGGCTTATTCCTCTCTGACTGTATGTCATCCTTCACTGTCTGACTCACTTGGGCTACAATTGCAAGACAAACATTAAAAGGGCAACATTCATGACTGACTTAATTGTGGACTTAAAACCTCCCATATCACTTGAAAAAGTTTTTACCCCTATTAAGTATTTAGTTAAAACTTTTCTGACTTTCAAGGATGTTTGCAAATGTTGTAATAAATCACAACGCCTGCTACAGGCATGATATTAAGATATTGTTGCTTGACATGGATGATTTGTGAGATAGAATGGCAAAGCTTGAGAGCCTTCGTCTACCCAAGAAGTGCCCTGGAAGGCATACTGCGGTCACATGATGATTTACATATACTTTTTTCTTTTTTTAGAAAAAGGGTGTGCTTTCATTGCACTTCTGCCTGTGAGTTTTCCCTATGAAAATGAATTCTCAAAGGGAAAATGGTTAAAGTATTTGTAACTTCCCCCTACTATTGTAAACATTTTTAATTTTTTTTTTTTTTTTTTTTTAAACTCTTAGTCTCTAAGTGGCCCCTCGTTTCCCTTCCCTTCAAAAGCCCTGCTGTCTTTTTGGTAGCAGTTTATGACCTAAAAGCTTTAAATTTCTGCATATAAATTGGTCTGTAAATAAAATAGCTACCTATTTAACCTGTTTTCTAATGTAAATGTTAGAACTGACCCACTCTCTCCACCACCACCACCAAACAGCTGTTGAAAAAGCAGTTTGATGCATTGCGGAAGGAGACATTTTAAACTCACTTTATTTCCTTTAGCAGCTTATTTTGTTCCAGACAGCTACTGCTTTCTTCATCCACCTCAATGAGTTGCCTTGTCTTTGTGCTTTCCTTAATTTTTCCCCAGCGTCCATTTAACATAATGGGTATAGCAGTATTTTTGTGTTTCAGTGAGATTTTGGCTATATGCAGTTGGGAGCTAACATGATCTGTGAAATAAAAAAAAGTCTGACTAGCCAATCGGAATGCTGCTTTGGCACGATGGGTGTCACGGGCAAACTCTGGCAGTGATTCTGCTAAAGCTGGGGCAGATTGCTCAAATCCCCTTTTTCCCATTGCTCTATTCTGAGTCCCCCAGTAGTAGACTCTGAACATGGGAGGTTGTTTCAGGAAGCTCACTGAAAGAATATAAGGTCTGCCTTGCTCAACATCCAAAATCTCTGTAAAGGCTTTCTGAAAGTCTGACCTCTATCTCAGCCTGAGCTATTTTTTATTGAAGCAAGTTCCAAAGGAGCAGCTGTGTTAGTCTAGTTCAGCAAAACAGACAAGGAGTTCTGTGGCCCTTTTAAAGACTAACAAATTTATTTATCGCATCAGCTTTCATGGGAGAAAATTCCACTTTGTCAGACGCTTTGAAGTTTGACAGAGTGGAATTTTCTCCCACAAAAACTCATGCGATAAATAAATTTGCTAGTCTTTAAGTGCCACACGACTCCTTGCTTGTGTCATTGAGGCAGGTTCCAAATCATCTGTTGTCAGGCTGGCGCAGGGGTCTCAAACTCAAATCACCACGAGGGCCACATGAGGACTAGCATGTTAGCCTGAGGGCTGCACCACTGAAACCTTTTCATACAACAATATTACAAATATTGGTAACGATAGCATCATTGCGGGCTGCAGGAAATAGCTTGAGGGTCGCATGTTTGAGACCCCTGGGCTGGCGTTGTCAGGCTCAGTGTATCCAGGTACCTTGAAGCTGATCTTGGCCGAAACTATGACTGATATTGAAAATGTAGCTCTGGTCTGAGTTATTTTCTGGGTCTGTTACTGAAATCCATCTGAATTTTGGTCAGCACCAGTTAGGAATCTTTTCCTTCTGCTCTGCAGCTATGCAGATTTGCCTCACTCATTGTCATTTGTGGCTCTCTGTTTGAGAGGCTCTACCCTTGTACTGAGAGGTTTTGCCGTTATTCTTGGACTGTAAGCAATTTAGGGTGGGCACTGTATGTTTTTATTTGTGCTGTCCCTACCTGACTGGGTGGTGCTGTATTGTAAATACTTGTAATGGAATTATACCTGAGAACTCTGGTGTGAAGTCTTCTAACTGCAGGAAAGGTCCTACTGTAATTCCCTGCAGAAGTGTGCATAGAACAGCCACAAGCTTTTTCCTCCTTGCACATGTATGATGCTTTGGGCACATTGTTGATTAGGTTTTCTTCATTTTTATGGACCATATGCAGATTGCTGCTGCTCATGTACAGCCTGTTTCTGAGGAAGAACATATGGAGAAGGGTGTGAGCGTCTCAGGGTCAATCTGATGCTCCTCGTATCCACAGGCAAGCATGTAGGGCATTCAGTCCCTCCACATGACAATTATTGGCTTTTCCTGGATTTGCTGGAGCTGATAGAGCCTTAGATGCTATGAATGCATTTGACATTGGCATTACTCTGCTCCCCATGAAGTCAGTGTTAAAAATCCTGCAGTCTTCTAGAGTCAAGCCAGTGCTGGGTGTTTTTTACAGCTCTACCTTGACTAGTCCACTGTCAGAGAATCTGAGGGTTGCAAGGGACCCCTGGAAGTCATCAATTGAACCCCTACTCAAAGCAGGATCAAGCTCAACTAAATCATCCCAGCCAGGACTTTCATGGGCACAATCTCACTTCATCCCATGTTAGTTACAATAGTTTCCATTCCATGGCATCACCACCTTCCTAGTACTAAAGTTTCTCTAATATCTACCGTAGATCTCCCCCCACTGCAACTTGAGACTGTTGCTCTGTGTTCTGTCATCTGTCACCCCTGAGAACAGCCTAGCGCCATCCTCGCTGAACCCACTTCAGGTAGCTTGAAGGCTGCTATCAAATCCCTCTTCACTGTTGTCTTTTAAAGACTAAAGAAGCCTAGTTCCCTTAGCCTCTAAGTCGTGCTCCAGTCCTCTAATAATTGTTGTTGGCCTTTCCACTTTGTCCACATCCTTCCTGTAGTGGGGGCCCAGAACTGGACACAGCACTCCAAATGCGGCCTCCCTACTGCCGAATAGAAGGGAATAATCACTTCCCTGGATCTGCTGGCCATGCTTCTACTAATGAAGCCCAATATACCGTTAGCCTTCTTGGCAACAAGGCCACACTGCTGACTCCTATCCAGCTTCTTGGCCACTCTAACCTTTTTTTTTGCCAAACTACTGCCTATCTAGTTGGTCCCCAGCCTGCAGCAGTGCATGGGATTTTTCTGTCCTAAGTGCAGAACTCTGCACTTATCCTTGTTGACTCCCCTTGGATTTGGCGCAGTCCTCTAATTTGTCCAGGTCACTGTATACCTGTACTGTCCATGAGGGAGGAGTTTGTCTTTCAAGATGTGGCCTGCTAGGGAATAAATACTAAAACCAGCCTCCATTTCATCCATCTTGGCATGTCAGGTACCAACACTTTCAACAGGGTTTTGACTGTCTTTTCGCCCATCTGCCAGCAGGGCTTCTAGTCTCAACAGTCACAGAAACCGAAGTCATAGGTGACATTCGCTGCATTGTCCTAGCACCGCAGTTAGGAGGCTTTTCTGTTGATTGCAATTAGCTAACTAGTGGAACAGCTGAATAAAAATCACTGATGGTTACACGACTGGAAGTGTGGTGCACATGGCTCAAAATCTTTGACGAGGATGTCACAGTCAAGATACACAGTAACATTTCTGACCCCCTTCCTGGAAGCATGGAGGAGAATTGGTCCCCCTGGAAGTGTTTAGATCATCTCTGATCAAGAGTTGACAGGTCAAAAGTCAATATGTGGAAGTGTGGCAATTCCAACTACCCGGGCAAATGACTGTATCAAGACACAAAGCATGGAATATCTGTTGGTCTGCTGGCTCCCAGAAGAACAGAGTATCGTGGAAGTTCTCACCAAAGCTACAAACTAGACGATACCACGTGGCCACCATTAGAAAAGCCTATGATTGTAACGGGAGGACAGGAGACACCATCACAGATATAAAAGTCACTCTGATTTTTGGATGAGGGTGCTAAAAAATTGTCTCCCAGGGAGGAAACCACACTCACTGTGATTTGGAAATTTTTGCATATTCCTGGACTGCTGGTGATGCATGGCTTTTCCACGTGGGATTAGACACTTAATCCTCAACTCCAGAACTGAACAATGACCGCTGGGGTGACTCCTCGGACACTGCACCGTCTGTGGCAATGTCAGTAGGTGTGAGGCGTACGTTTTTGTGCAGCTGGTAATTGGCGTGTTGGTCTGGAATCCAAAATGGAGGATTTTGCCCTTTGGAAGAATCGTTCTTTGCTCCGAGAGGTAGTCAAACACTGAAGTTGACTGTGGATTGGTCACAAAATCCTTGGTGTGTCTATACAACATCTGCTCTCTCTCTCTCTCTCTCTCTCTCTCTCTCTCTCTCTCTCTCTAGACACCTAAGACAAATTCGTCTTCGTCCTTTGCTTGCTTTTTACTGCAAGTTTTCTCAGAAGTGGTCATGTTTTGTAAAGCAGAGACACTCAGAGACCAAAAATACAGGCTCTTGCTGATGACAGTCCATCTAACTCATCCTCATCATCTACAGAACGGGTTTAGAGGGGAAGATTATGGATTGTTTTTTCTCCCTGACAGTGGGATTACTGTACATAGACAGGTAGCAATAGAGGATTATTAGAAAAGATTTTTCCTTGCTACTTACTGGATCCTCTTCTCTCTACATGAACTATTGTCATGGGAAGATATTGAGTGAAGGAGTCTTTTTCTGCAGGGAAGCAAGAGAGGAGGTATTTTTAGAAGTACCACAAATGGAGTTTATTGACATCTTTCCCTAAGAAAAGGTTCTAATGTAGGGTGTGTGTAACAAAACTGAACAAGTGCATCAGGCAGTTTGAAATCTGAATAGTGTTAGCTTTCATTCTCTGTTCCCTAAGTATACAAGATTGCTTTGAGGCATCCTTTTGGGTTGAGAGACTGTTCTCTCTCTCATTTTCCCTGTCCAGTTCCTCCAGTATATTGGCCTAATAATACAGAGTACTCTTTGTGCTGTTCTCTGTGGCTTCATAGGCCTTGGCCAGGCATGTCCCTAGCAGAAACGGTAGCTCCATGTAAAACACAGAAAAAAACCGATCCTTTCCTTCCCTGGGCTTCTGAAAGTACAATTGCGCAAGAACCCAGTTGACCCTACGGACAGTGATGGCCCATCTCCTGTCTCTGGGCTGCAGGGTAAACCTGTAAAATTAAATCCAGTCACATGGATTGTTCTGGACTCTAGATCAGAATGTTCTAATTTGCCAGGGGACAGAATCCAGGAGATGGGAGGTCAGTGATCAAGCATCAAAAGCCTTTCAAGATAACAAGGTGTTTTGTCCTTGTGTGATACCATTTGCCAGATTCTACTTGAAAACCCTGTTGAATTGGTTAAGGATAGCACAACCTACAGCATCGGTGATCTCCTGGGAGATTGAAGAGAAGCTCTTTTATGTGGTAGACAATGTTTGGACATGCCTACAATTGATGCTGTCTGGTCCCTTCAGAGACAGGAGACTTCTCCAATACATACTGAAGGAGGAGAATGTCTTTATCTCTATTTCAGAGGTAGGAGGGAATCTGTTTCTTGACAGTGGCTCTCCCTTTGCCATGGAGTCCCATATGCTTCCTTCACTATTTCTGCTATCAAGAGTTCTCAGGAAAACTAGATCGCACAGAATGTGAGTGAGAGTAGTCTTTCTCACTGGAACAGCTCACTTCTCCTCAGATCTCTTGTACTTGTGCTGGTAGCTGAACAGCTGATCCTTTTTCTTACTAGTCCATTATCTGAAGTCGCTGACTTTAGTGACTAATATTGTGTTGTATTGGTGAAATCCGTCTAACATGGGGAGATTCAGCAAGCCTTCCTGGAGAGTTGCAACCCTTTATGAAGGAGATTTATATCTTAAAGATCTGCAAAGGTTCATTAAGGTGCCTCCAGATTGACTGAGACGTCTTCGTTACAGAACTCTGCTAAACTGCTACCTACTGCATGCCATGTGAATATATGACACATGACTCATTTTAGCAGCTCTGTAATATGCTCCGTTGGGTTAAGCAGTTCTGTGATCTTTAACCACTTCTGAGGCCACACCTCCTTGGTTGCAAGTTAATCTTCCAAAAGTGGAGGTCTGTCCTGATAAACTCTGACAAGAGGTCCCATGGTAGCCACTGGTTCTCCAGACCAATTCAGCACAAAGCCCCACTTCCCATTACCTTTTCTTCAGGTCCGTCTACTACAAATCAAGTGGAAAGGAGCTAGGGTGGAGCTTAGGGAGTCACAGCTCTGTATGTAACTTGACATCATGTATCTAGATCCCACAGGAGAGCCTGTGTGTTATTTCAAGGCGCTACTTTAGAGGCCATTGACTTGGCCAGGAGGGGAAATGTGCATCCCAGGTATTTGTGTTCAAACTACAATTATTGTTCAATAACCTTTTTGCCATTTAACCATCTGCGTTCTGCTAAGTTGGGGGGGTGGTGGTTTTGGTTTGGTTTTTGTTATTTTGCATTTGTTTCTGGTCAATGCAAACAAGTAATTGCTATCATTTTCTAGCATCATGCGCTAACCCATTGCCAAAGTGTTTAGGTTCTGAACACTTTAAGGAATGTTTCCATCCAAAGAAACAGATTTCAATTAATTAATTTCTATTATTATTTTTTAAATCTTGGAAGTGTTTGCGTTGATCTCATAGCTTGTAAAACATGTTTGTGCAACATAAAAATGTTTCTAGATTGGTCTTCATGGTGTGTTGTTGAGTCACGAAACCAAGAGTTCTAGCCAGGAGGTAATCTGAATAGAATGTGCTCAGGCTTTTGAAAAGTGGAATAAGTAAACATAGCCACTGGAGTTTTCCTGAAATCCAGACTAGAATAGTTGTGGTGTTTTGGCAATGGGTGTCTTCTGGTGGTGAGAGCCCAAGAGATTCGGAGTTCAGTGTTTCTGGATTCTTTTCCACCAACTCATTGCAACACTGTGGACACACTAATTTCTCTGCCTCCAGTTCCCTATCTGTAAGACAGGGATAAACAGCAATAAGATTTTGAAATATTCTTTAGTTCCTTTGAGTAGGACTAAACAAATATTAAAGTAGTGTCCACTTTTTTCATTGTTCTTTCAGATTCTAGAGACTTGTTAAAGGAATTTCCACAGCCGAAAAACTTGCTCAACAGTGTGATTGGAAGAGCTCTGGGGATCTCCCATGCAAGAGACAAATTGGTGTATATCCACACTAATGGGCCAAGAAAAAAGGTAATCCCACATTAACCTCTGGCTGTGGGAGGAGTGCTTGTATGTGTAGGGGGCCAAGGGCCAGGAATACTCATAGTTGTAGAAGAGATTTTAATAAAGAAGTCTGAAGCGCTATGGTGATTCTAAATGGCTTGTTCATGGTAGTGTGTATTTCAAATATAGTTCCCCTTCCATCTTGTTGTTCATCTCAGCGCAGTTAATATGCATATAAAAATGCTGTCTTTATCTCTCCCCCTCCCCATTTGTGGAAGGGTGGCTGTTTGATGTAACTAGTTGGCTTCCTTTGCCAGGAAGGCAGGGTGCTAGGAGTCAGACCTGGGTTCTAATCTTAGTTATGCCACAGACTTAGTGTGTTTTTTCAGCAAGTTGCTTCACTTCTCTGGGCTTCAGATGCCACATCTGTAAAAAGTGGCTGAAGACAAACTCTTTGAGATTCTCTGCTGAAAAGTACTAGCTCAAAGTATGAGCTGCTTCGGTTTACTAAAGGTCATCTTCTCTAGCCTGGCGTTCAGAGAGGTAACCCAAGAACTAGGACTTGGATTCTGTACCGTCTGTCACCTCACTGCTCTTCTTTCCTTTTCAGAAGGTCACTCTGCACATAAAATGGCCAAAGAATGTGGAGGTGGAAGGCTATGGGACCAAGAAGATCGATGCCGAAAGACAGGCGGCAGCTGCTGCATGCCAGCTTTTCAAGGTGCGCTGCTGTTTTTCTCCTCTACCCATGCACCATCCCCGCCAAGAGGCAGGAAGAAGCCCCTACTGGCCTAGCTTGATGGCTGTTCAGCCTGTTTTAAAGCTCTTTTCTCTTCTGTGTTCTCAGTTGCTTTGTCTTCTAGTCAGGAAGGGAGGCAGCCCCCCTGGACTCAGGGCAAGCTCTTGGTGAATTGGGTGGTGTAACTGAGCTTGCACATTCACTTACTTCCATGGCCAAACAATGAACTCATTGACAACTTTGAGCTGCGTCTGGTTATTGTTCTCCATGGTGCTCTTTGTTGTCATCAGCCACCAACCAGAGCTCATCACCCTTAGAAGAAATCAGCGCATCTAATGCTGTCTCCATGCATTTGTTGCTGAGAAGTTTTCCCCGCCTCGCTATCTGGCAATATAAAGTTACATTGGGAACTGTCTGGAAGGGAGCATGGTCTAGTGCAGTGGTTTTCAAACTGCAGGTCGGGATCCAGTGCTGGGTCTCAGCCCCCTGCTGCTGCCACCAAAAAACTGGACTGCACTGCTCAAAGATGGAATTGTTGGGTTGCGGGTATAGATGATTTTTTTTTTTTTTTTTTTCCAACTGGGTCCCGAGGAAAAAAAAAATTGAAAAGCCTTGGTGTGGTGGCTAGAGCACAGCCCTGGGAGCCTCTGCTCCTTTGTTTCCTCACCTGTAAAATGGGCACCATACTGATCTATGTACTATTAAGCAGCCCAAATACAGGGATCGCTGCAGTTCCCTCTAGAATTTAAATTTAATTACATCCAAAAAATTAAAAAAATAAAATGGTTGCAGTGTCAGGAACACAATGGTTAGGAAATGCCAGAATTAAGGTTGCTTATCCAGCCTAGCTCCTTTGTGCACATGTGGTACGATGCAGTCTTTAATTACACAATCACAGATTATTTTTCCACAGGAACCATGCCTGATTTAGTGCACAGGAGAGAGAGAGAGCTCACTGAATGGTTGCTGTGGAATATTTTGTTTCATCTTTTATTGTTCAGGGTGTGACTTCTGAAACTTCTTTATTGTGTACGTGAAAAGCATGGATATGTTAGAGTTTCTCAATGAAATGGTTGCAAGAATTTTTATTATCATGGAGGAGAGAATATATTTTACCCAGCTGCATTCTCAGAAACAACTGAACCATCTTTGCTGAATTTTTTTCAAAACTGTTCAGCCCATTGCATGCATTTGGCATAGGAAATTTCAGCCTGAATGATTAAAGTTTGGCAAAATTATAGGCAACTGATAACAAGGGCAGGAAATGCAGATCAACTTTAAATGAAGTTAGTGATTCCAGTGCAGACTATAGTAAATGGATAACTTTCCATCCAAGTAAACAGGGAATACATCCTGCTTAGGGCCGCAGACTGTGTCATGTACTGCCTACCGTAATAGGTTGCCAAAGCTGGGCTTGAGATCTGGAGGCTTTACCACAATACAGAATAATACTGTCCTGTTTAATAGGGGTGTTGTGTGATGAGGCTGAATGAGTGTTGCCAGTGCTCTTTGTGTTACAGTATAGAAGAAGGTATGTTGTCATGTGTTTGCTGCACCTCTGTGAATGCAGGTGGGGGATTCTTGCAATTATGAAAAGAGCAACTGGGAAGTCCCTTTAGTTCCAGGTACAAACATGTTTGGAGGTCTTGCAAATTCAGAAATACAGGCATCCTCTCACAAACTCACTAACATGAGTCTTGGTGGTAGGTTTGGTGGGATGTCCCCAGTATTTTTGTTCTTTAAAGTAATCATGAAGTTTTTAAAGTGTTACTCAGCATTGTCTGTTCTGAGGGAGAAAAGAAGAGTCTAAAAATGTTGAAGTGGTCTGTGTTGCGATTGGGCAAACTATCCCACTGCATAGCAAAGAGAGGACGTATGGCAAGAGACCACCCTGGCTTAACCAGGAGATCTTCAATGATCTGAAAAATATATAAAAAGTCCTACAAAAAATGGAAACTAGATGAAATTACAAAGGATGAATATAAACACATAACACGAGTATATAGGGACAAAATTAAAAAGACCAGTGCACAAAATGAGATTAAATTAGCTAGAGGCATAAAGGGTAACAAGAAAACATTCTGTAAATGCATTAGAAACAAGAGGAAGACTGAGGGTAGGATATGCCCATTACTCAGTAGGGCTGAAAGGAAGGGACCCTAACAGAAAATGTGGAAAGGGCTGTAGAGTTAAATAACATTGTTGGTGTTTACCAAAAGCTTAGTAGCAACTGGACATCAACTTAGTGAATGCTAGTGAAAATGAGGTAGGATCAGAGGCTAAATTAGGGAAAGAACAAGTTAAAAATTACTTAGGTAAGTTAGATGTCTTCATGTCACCAGCAAGGTTTGAATACTCGAGCTGATTGAAGATGCATCTGAGCCATGAATAACTACCTTTGAAAAGTCAAGGAAGATGGGAATGATTCCAAAGGACTGGAAAAGGCAAATACAGTACATATCTATAAAAAGGGGAATAAGGGCAACACAGGGAATTACAGACCAGTTGGCTTAACTCAGCTGTGAACCAATTTTGTCCACTCCTAGGCACCAGCAATTTTACATTTGGTCATCAGAGGGCGCTCCTCCATTACATTTTGGCAGTGATGCTAGGTGAGAGGCTACTAAAGCTGGTTGCCATGATGACCAGAAACAGTTTTGTCAAGGTCAGGGTTAACTTCAGTATCTGGAAAGATAATAAAATAATCAAGCAAAAGTTTGCATTTGCGGATTATAAAAAGCTGGGAGGAGTTTCTAGTGCTTTTTGGGGTTGGGTCCCAATTTAAAATGATCCGGAGAAATGGTCTGAGGTAAATAGGATGAAATTCAATAAGGAGAAATGTGAAGTACTCCACCTAGGAAGGAACAGTCAGTTGCACACATGTAAAAGGAGATGACTGGAGGAGAAAAGGAGTAAAGAAGAAAGGGATTGCGGAGGGGGTCATAACAGGTCAGAAGCTGAGTCAACAGTTAAAAGAGCAAGCCTCGTTCTGGAATGTATTAATAGGAGTATTGTAAGCAAGGCATGAGAATTGATTCTTCTGCTTTACTTCATGCTGGTTAGGCCTCAACTGGAGTATTGGGCACCTTATTTCAGGAAGCATGTGAACAAATTGGAGAGAGTCCAGAGAAGAGCAACAAGAATATATAAAGATCTGAAAAACAATCTGTGAGGGAAGATTGGAAAAAGTGGGATTTGTTTAAGCTGGAGAAGAGAAGACTGGGGGGGGGGCATAACAGTTTGTAAGTACAGTACGTAAAAGGTTGTCACAAGGAGGAGGGAGAAAAATTGTTCTTGTTAACCTGTGGGTTGGGAAAAAGGCAATGAGTTTAAATTGTAGCAAGGGCAGTTTAGGTTGGATGTTAGGAGAAGCTTCCTAACAGTTCGGCCGATTAGGAACTGGAATAAATTACCTAGGGAGGTGGTGGAATCTCAGTCATTAGAAATTTTTAAGACTTGATTGGACAGACATGATGGGGTGGTCTAGACCGGTGATTCTCAACCTGCGGCCAGCCCGCTCAGGACATAGCTCCAGCCCCTGTGTCATCCTCAGGACTGTACTGATGGCAATTGTGTAGATATGGCCCATGTGACACAGAGGGCTGCATATGCAGCCCACAGTGGTAATTAGGTTGAGAACTACTGGTCTGGTTAATGCTTGGTCCTGCCTTGAATGCTAGGGACTGGACTAGAAGATGTCTCAAGGTCAGTCAGAGTCTGTTCTATGGGGGCAGATTCAGTGCTGTAAAACACCAAACAGAGAGTGTCTGCTATATAACAAACCAACGCATTCTGGCCCAGCCTTTGTAAGCAACAGCAAGCTACCAATCCACTGTATGTGATGGAAAGAGAGGTTGATAAACAAATTTCCCACATAAGGACTGACTATACATAGGGATGGGGTGTGGCTGGTGCGGGTTGCTGTTTGTTTTTTTCATTAGGTGTACATGTCCTTTCTCGTTCTCTTGGACACAAGGGACTTATCTCTGTATGTTTGCTTTGGACCAAGTGTGGTCTCAGTTTGCTTTAGAACTGCTCACTTTCTACTGCTGTCTAACAGTGTGAATGACTCTCTTGTTCAGGGCTGGGGTTTGCTAGGACCAAGGAATGAGTTGTTTGATGCTGCCAAGTACCGAATCCTAGCTGAGCAGCTTGGCTGCCCGGATGAGAAGTTGTGCCCTGAAGGCAGGTGGCGTTCCAAGTCCGGACCATCTCTGGCTGACTTGTCAACTTGCTGGAGGCGAATGGAACCAGATGACTCCATCCAGTCCATGGAGCAAGGCAGGATGCCTAAGGCGATGAGAAGAGAGGAGCTGGAGGAAGGGGAACTAGAAGAGGGGGAGCTGGAGGAAGGGGAGCTGGAAGAAGATGGGATTGACGTTACCAATTATCTATCTATGGCACAGAATGACGCTCGGACCCCACCTAGGGACATGAGGTAAAACTTTTAACGAGATCACAAAAGCAGAGGAGTGGTGAGAAATGGTCCGTGGACTGGCTGATATATCTCTGTAGACCTCAAGCTGACCTTTCGCTGTCCTCGACAGTGAGCGCACACAGTGCTTTAGCAGCGTCTGAACATAAAGGTGGTGTGCTAGGCTGCATGAGGATGCAGCCTGTGCTCTTCTATGGTGGATCTGCTTACTTTCATACCTTCGTCAGCACTAGAGGACATGATTTTTTTTTTTTTTTTTTTTTTACTGCCCATTGTTTGCTCACTGCCACCCTCCTAGAGCTGGTGTGGACCAGTTCTCCTTGCCTGGCAGAGTTTACCATTTCCAAAAGCCACATTTATGGCAGTCTTTTTAAACCTACTTTGGGTGGGGGCTGCTTTTTCCCCAGAGTACCCATCTGTACTTCGTGCAATTTCATTGTAAAGCTTTTCTAATTCCCGGCGTCCTCAAAGAGAAAGACAAGTCAGGACCGACCTGTATTTGTTTTTTTAAAAAGGAAACAATTTGGGGATGGAGGGGTTAATGTTCTAAAATTAACACCCCCTCTCACACACAAGCAGCATAAGCCATGGCTATCGTCCAGTTCACATTGCAACCGTAAGTATTTGTGATCACAGTTCATTTTCTTGGATGCTAGAATTCCGACTTGGAGGCTCTGCTAGCTAAAGTGATCATCTTCATTCCATGTTCTTCATTCGGTAACACAATCTAAGAGGTACTCCTTGCTAGTTGATTGCAAACCCAGCATCGCCAATTAACTCAGTCTCCTGTAGTCACATTGTATTCTTTAGTTACTCAGTTCTAGACTGTAGCAAAGGAGCTAGAGGGAGAAGGGAGACTGGTTTTTACCTTCCTGATCTGTATCACTTTTTGTCTTGCAGTGGAGGAGGCTCTGTTGAAATGACAGATGACAACAGTGCTATCAGGGCTCTTGCCCAGTTCCCTCTGCCCAAAAACCTTTTGGCTCAGGTGATTCAGATTGCAACCTCTTCCTCTACAGTCAAGGTGAGTTGCTGTTAGGAGGAAATGGGAAGTGTCATTCTGTTGGGATGCTGCCTTTCAGCAGCTGGGAAGGATGGGCTGCGGGAATCGAAAGGAGAAGAATTCCTGCAAAGAAGGAGGGGAATTCTTTGGGGGTTCTGCTATGCTGGCTAGTACGTGATGGCCTGAATCTGAACTTAGCGAAATCACGAGAAAGAGGAAAACCATACGAATAGTCAGACTTGGGGAAGAGTCCATCTGGAGAAGCAATGAGAGTATTGTTGCTTAGAAGAGAAGCTGTTATCTGTGGGGTTTTTGTTTATGTTGGGGTAAATTGGCCTCTTAGGCCTCTTGATTTGTGCTGTGAGACAGAGCCATATCTTTTTCTGAGAATTTTATAATATTCCCTGATGGTGAAATCTGTCTAGATTTCCAGTCCTTCCTTTGTCTTTGTTCTCCTCATACCTCTGCATGCTTCATCCACCTTCTCCCCGCCCCTTGTACCTTTCATTTTCTAGCTCCCTCCTGCCATGAGCATTCCACACGATAACCTGTTTATTACGTCTTGTCTTTGTACTAAATGAGCGTTCAGTGTATGAACTCTCAGGGAAAGGGTTTAGCACAAATCATCTCTGACTACATGCTGCTATTATCAATTACTGACTTAGTGGATGGGGAAAGCAGTACATGTGACATAACTTGGTTTTAGAAGGTTTTTGACACAATCTCACATTACATTCTCATAAGCAAACCATGGTATACTGGTTGGGATGCGTTCCTACCTGTCACGTTCTGCAGCCAGCATGGATGTCTGGCTGCGTGCATGTGTCTCTGTCTGTGTGTTCCCTCAGGAGTACCCCAGCTCAGATCTGTAAGTGGGTACTTTGTTAGTCCAGTGATCTAAACCTGGCTTGGACCTTTAGCGGGGAACTTCGTTAGCCCAGTGGTCCTGAACCTAGGTGCTCCTTTGGTTACCACTCTGAGTTGCCTTTGACAGGTTTCTACTGAGGACTCCATTAGCACATTAACCTTAAGTGTAGGCCCTAGGCATACCCTCTGTGCCAGAGGCAAACTGAGGCAACACTTACGATCAAAGAAACCAACATGACCACGGATCCTTGAAGAAATGAAGGTGCCCGGCTAGGCTTTATGGGAGCGTAGCACAATGGCAAGCCACCTATGCCAGCATTTGTATTGACAGCATTTGTGCTCTCAGTGCAATGGAACAGCTCAACCGACGGCAGGACTCTGTCACCCCCTTTGGCTTCATGAAATCTGGTGTCTGGGGTTTCTGCTTTTGTACCCTGCTCAAACCAAATGGCTTGCCCTCTTTGGTCTCCACATTTACCTTGGTTGGTCCATGTATTCGTTTTTCAGTGCTGCCCATTAATTTGATAGGTCCACACATCTCAATCCATCCAAGTGTCATGATTTGGCTGAAACATTGCTTCTTGTCTCCTTGACACTAGGTCAACTAGACACCTCATACATTTAGGGACTTTCCAACTCTTACAGCAGCTGCTGCTTACTTCTTGCCAATTTCTGAGAGGTCAGACTGCCTTAGCCTGACTCCTGTCAATTTAGCTAGTTATCCGGCTCAGGCCGACTGTTTTGGTTTGGTTCGCTAGACCTCGGGCCTCAATCTGACCATTCCTACTTATCTTTTCTATTTTAACCTTTTACCTTCTCCTTTGCAAACTAGGGAAATGTGGGTTAGATGAAATTACGGTAAGGTGGACGATTGAAGGACCGTATTCAGTATTGATGAGGTGTCAGCTGAAGGTGCCACATTCAGAAAAGTGGATAAATGGGAGACAGTCCAGAGAATAGCAGCTAAAATAGTAAAGTGGAGAAAACTTAACCCATGGGGAAAGGTTAAAAAACTGGGTATGTTTAGCAAAGGTAGTGATCAGCCGGTCTCCGTACCACCTGGAGGTAGGACAAGAAATAATGGGCTTCATCTTCAGCAAGAAGGATTTAGGTTGGATGTTAGGAAAACTTCTTGACTGTAAGGTTACTTGAGCTCTGGAATAGCCTTTCAAGGAGTGTGGAATCCCCCTTTTCAGAGGTTTTTAAAGACAGGTGGGACAAACACCTGTCAGGGATAACCTAGGTTTACTTGCTCCCTGTGCTGAGGCAGGACCTGGGCTAGATGATGTTTTGACCTCCGCTCCAGCTCTGCTCTACTTTGATTCTATTCCAGATGGCCCTAAGTTAAAACCCAACCTGTAAAAATGCTTTGCTGCTCAGACACTATGGGCTAGTAAATCCTTTCAGGGGCTGCCTCTGAATAAACCGGCCTTTAGTTACCTTCCTGGTTACTGCAGAGAAAGGAAATGAATCCTTTGCCTTGGTCTTCACAGCTGACAATGTGAGGGAGATTCCCATTCTTTTTAGGGGACACATCTGAGAAACTGTCCCAGGTTGAGGCATCATTAGAGGTGGTTTTGGAACAAATTGACCATTTACCAGTGATCAGTCCCCAGGGCCAAAGGGCATCCACCCAAGAGTTCACATCTGAGTTCCTTCAGAAATATGAGACCTACTTAACTGTATGTAACCTATCATTTTAAATATGCTTCTGGACTAGATGACTATAGGATAGTTAGTCACAACAGTTTCTTTTAAAAAAGTGAAGCCAATTTTTAGAAAAGCTGATCCCAGTAGCTACTGGGCCTTAAAGCCTAACTTCAGTACCAAGTAAATTGGTTAATTCTATTTTTTATGATAGTTTTTATCAGACACAGAAATATACATGATTGGGGAAGAGTCAACATGGATTTGTAAAGGGAAATCATGCTTTGCCAATCTGCTTGAATTCTTTGAGAAGTCAACACGCCCACAAACAAGGGTCATTGAGTGGATATAGTGAACTTAGATTTTCAGAATGCCTTTGACAGAATCCCTCACCAAAGGTCTTAAGCAAAGTAAACTGTCATGCAGTTAGAAGGAACATCCTCTTCTGGTTAAAGGATAGAAAATGGTAGGAATAAATGGTCAGTTTTCAGAATGGAGAGAGGTAAATAGTGGTGTTCACCAAGGGTCTGTGCTGGGATCCGTACTGTTAAACGTAATCAGTGATCTGTAAAATGGGCTAAACAGTAAAGTGGCAAAATTTGGAAGTACAAAACTATTCAAGATAATTAGTACAAAGTAGGCTGTGCAGAGTTACAATGAGTTCTCATAAAGCTGGGTGACTGGGCAACAATGGCAGATGAAATTCAGTGTTGATAAATGAAAAGTAATGCCCATTGGAAAACTTGATCCCAGCTACAGTTGAACCTCAGTTACAAACTGACTGGGCAATCAAACACCTACAGTAATTTGGAACTGGAATTATGCAATCAGACATCAGAGACAAAATAAAAAGGCAAATACAGTATTGTGCTGTTAAACTACTTAAATTAAAATGGAATGTTCAAAAAAAGACAAGGTAAAGAAAGTCTTTCTGTGCTTATTTCATTTTAATTGAAGTAATTCGAAGTAGCATTTTTCTTCTGCATAGTAAAGATTCAAAGCTGTATTAAGTCATTGGTCAGTTGTAAACTTTCAAAAGAACGACCATAATAATGTTTTGTTCAGAGTTGTGAACAGCCTCCATTCCTGAAGTGTTTCTAAATCTGAGGTTCTACTGTATACATATAAAATGATGTCAAGTTCCAAAGGGGCAGCCGTTTTAGTCTACTCCAGCAAAAGAAGCAAGTAGTCCTGTTGCACTTAGACTAGCAAATGTATTTATTGCATGAGCTTTTGTAGGAGAAAATCCTACTTCATCAGATGCTTTGAAGAAAATGATGGGGCCCGTTAGTTGTTGCTGCTCAAGAAAGAGATCTCAGAGTCATTGTGGGTAGTTCTCTAAAAACATCCCCTCAATGTGCAGCAGCAATTATAAAGACTAACAGAATACTGGGAATCGTTAGGAAAGATATAAATAATAAGACAGAAAATATCGTATTGCCTTTCTATAAATCCATTGTATGCATACATGTTGAGTACTGAATGCAGATCACAAAAGTGAGCTATTGAAATTTGAAAAGGTATGGAAGAGCACAATTAAAATGATTTAAGGTGTGGAACAGCTTCCATATGAGGAGAGATTAATAAGACTAGGACTTTTCATCTTGGAAAGGAGAAGGGGGGGGGGGAGATTATGATGGAGGTCTATAAAGACATGACTGGTCTGGAGAGAGGCAGTGTTATTTACCAACACAAAAATTAGCAGTTACCCAATGAAATTAATAGGCTCTAGTTTTAAAACAAAAGCAAGTATTTCTTCATACACTGGACTGTCAACCTGCAGAACTACTTACCAGAGGATATGGTGAAGGCCAAGACTGTAACAGGGTTCAAAAAAGAACTAGATAAGGTCATGGAGGACAGGCCCATCAATGGCTGTGAGGCAGGGACTGGCCTTCGGGATAGATCACTTGATGATGTCCTGTTCTGTTCATTCCCTCTGAAGCTGCTGGGGCTGGCCATTGTTGGAAGGCAGGACACTGACTAGATGGACCATTGGTATGGCCAGTGTGGCTGTTTTTATGCTCCTCTCTGAAAAACTCCGTCTCTTTCAGGAATTCATGCAGTTCCGTACAGTGGGCACCAAGACCAAGATCTGCAAGCTGACACTGCGCTGGCCCTGCCCTATGACTTTCGCTGCCAAGGGCCGTCGCAAGGTTGAGGCTGAGAACAAAGCAGCAGCATTGGCCTGCCAGAAATTGAAGGTGAGGTCCTGTGTCTGGTAGCGAATCTTGACGCAGTTCCAGCACGGCATCTGCTCTGGGCCGTCATGATCCAGTCTGCCACCATAACTGGCCTTTTCGGGGGCCAGGTTGAGTCTCTAAGACAAGGCTGCTGACATCTCTGTCACTCAGCTTAGGTTCCCTGCTGGCACCTATTGACTCCATGAGGAATCCTTGGGTCAGATAATTCCCCTCCTCCCCATAATGATAGCAGAGCGTTCTGTGCGGGAACATAACAGAGAGATTGGAAAAAGGTAACATACCTGTGTTGCTGCAGTGTGGGTCTTGGCCCATCAGAGGAGTGTAGTTTAAGGCAACTTTTCCTCACCAGTGCGCCTCAGGCCTGAGCAGGGGTACCACAGAATTTTTTAAAAAACTACCCGAAGAGTTCTAGATAGATTCATGAATATTCATGAGTTCATTTGCAGACCATGGGGTGGTGTGCCTCCAAATAATTAAAGGTATCATGGTGTGCCACCGCAGACGCAAGTTTGGGAACCACTAGTGGAGGGATCACTCTGGGAGAGGGAGGTGCTGTCTTTTCTGCCACTGGCTTCCTTCTGACAGAGTCGCTGGCTTTCTGCTCCTTTAGGGGTGTCAGTCTGACCATGTGGTCCTCTGAGCTGTCTGTTGTGGGAAATAAACTGGCTCCAAAATCAAAGGGGGAGAGTGGGCAGGAGGGAGACTTGTAGGTTGGCTACTTAGTGAGCTTTGCGACAGTGGAAGTTTGGGGGAGTTTCCCCATGATCAGTGTTGGTGGCAGGGACAGCACTGGTCTCCAATTTGGGTGTTTCACTGTAGAGTGGGTGCAGACAGGAAGATTCTGCAGGGCTCCCCTGGGTCTTTGCTTCCTGCCCCTGTGGAGGCAGGAGTCACAGGGGTTGGGACCCTCCCGCATATAGAGACTTTCCCTTCCTTGAACCACCTTCCTTGGGGAAGGGCTTCTCGGTAGCTGGGCATAGAGAAGCTAAGATATAAGAGAAGTGTGGCCCTTGCAGTCATGTAGCTGGGAAAATGCTAACTTTTGTTCCTGCCTGTGCTATGCTCCTTCTCCAGCCCTTAGACACTGTGTTGTGAGCTTCCTGGACTCTTTTACTACCCCTGTTTCTCCTTCTTTCCAGAGTCTTGGCTTAGTGGACAAGAACAACAACCCACTGAGTCATGCCATGTACAATGTGACATCCCTCAGGGAGCTGGGCGAGAATCAAAAGAGACCCTGCCACATCAAAGTCCCCGAGGCCACCCTGCGTAAGATCGAGAACTACCTGAACCATGTAAGATTTGTTCATGTGTAGTAGGCCTAACCCAGGGCAAAGGGGGCAGGTAGGTGCCCTGCCTCTCAGCCAGCCAAGCCATGTATAGCACATGAACTCAGTGAGCTGACTTTGTCAGGTGGGCACATGGTGTGCTGCTGTAGCAATCTGTAAAGCAGGGATCTTGGATGTGGGAGTGGCTGATTGGCATCGCTGCCCTCACTGATTTGTCTGCCTTATGTACAGGCTGATTTTAATGAATCATATAGCAGGGGTCTGCAAACTGTGGCGTGTGTGCAAAAGTGGATGTGTGCTGACCCTGAATGGCATGCGGTGCCCTGGTTGGGGCTGTGCCACTGTGTGCTTGCTGCCAATCCTGCTGCAGGAAGAAGGCTCCCATCACCAATACTGCTGCACCGGGGTTTGTAGACTGCTTTTGCCACCAGCACTGGGAGGAGGCAGGGGGAGATTGGGTCCAGCCCTTCGTTAGGGTTCCCAACCCCTGCTGTATAGTGACATTTTGCTTCATGTATGTGGCTTATGATGACAGGTGTGAGTATTTGTAGATAGCCTTGGGGATCTTTCTGTCAGGCCCTGAGTGCATTACGTGTGGGATGTATCTTTTGTTATGGTGCATGGACAGGTGGTGCTTTTGTATGAGAAGACACTTTGCTCAGAAGTCTCAATTCCTGACCCAGAGCCAGCCTGGGACACTGAAGTCACTAGAGTCCTGCCCACTTTGTCTGGTCTGTGAAGAGGTGGCCGGGTGGGTGCCTGCTATCTGGTAGATCAGGGTGGACAAAACTGGCTCACAACTAGGTACCAGCAATTTTACTTTTGGTTGGCAGAGGGCTAGCCTCTGTTACGTTTCTGCAGTGGAGCTGGGCAACAGACTATTAAAACTGGTCACAATGGCGACCAGAAACATACATTTCTTGAGGCCGGCAGTGGGTGGTGGCACATCACAGTCAATACTGCCTTAGTGTCCCAGGCTAGCTGCTCGAAGTGCTATCATTTGGGTCAGACTGAGTCTAAGTCCTGACTTCAGTCTCTAAAAGGCTACGGTCCTTTAAACCTGAATAGGTGTGTTGGCACAAGGCTCTGGACAAGCCCTGACCTGAGGAACTGCACTCTGCTCCTTAAAACGCCCTGCCCTGGGATTGGAGACTCCTTTCTTGCCAACGTCTGTCATGTTGCTGTGTCTGAGCCCAGCTGCATTTCATGGCCTCTAGGGGTCTAAAGTTAGCAGGCCTGCTTTCCTGAGAAGGAAGGGTTATTTCTCAGCACCTCAGGGGGTGCCTAGCTCCTCAATGGACTGCTCACATAAGGCCTGCCTCTGCCCTGGCGCCCTTACAGTCCAATGAGGAAGGTGGACTGCCAGTGGTGCGATTTCTTTGCTCTGTAGTGGATGCAGTTTGTGGGATCAGTTATCAGGGCTCTGAAATCTGTGTTGAAGGGATTTTAGTGTCCCAGAAGGGGCTTGAAATGAGGCAAGCACTGATGGCTGGGATGCCCCGCACAGGGGTGGCTTGAGGTTGAATGCTGCACTGAGCCTTTACAGAATTGAGAATTCAGGGGCTGAATTGCCCAAAGGACATAGGCTGTGACTTGCTGCAGGCCATGCAGTTGTGTCCAAAGGCAGCAGCGTGACTGCCAGTCCCCTGTTCTGACCCGACAATTTATCCTCCTGGAGCACCTCCATGTTCTAAGCTGTCTGCTGATTTTTCTCCCTCTCTCAGTACCCGCTGGACCCCAGGGAATCCAGGCCTCGGATTGCCGAAGACATGATGAACCTGAGTAAGGAGACCGGTGTGATGAGTGATGCTATCACAGGGAGGACGTATGTACCCATGTCAGAGGGGGAGGAAGTGCGCCTTAGCCAGACGCTCCTGCTCAGTTGGAAGAGGAGAGGTACGTCGTGGCAGGAGAGCCCCCAGCTGCCAGTGGATCCCCACAAGGACACCATCTTGTCAGCCATCGAGCAGAATCCTGTGGTGGTAATAGCTGGAGACACTGGCTGTGGCAAAACCACCCGCATCCCTCAGCTGTTGCTGGAGCATTACATCCTGGAGGGACGTGGTGCCCGCTGCAATGTGGTGATCACCCAGCCGAGGAGGATCAGTGCCATCTCGGTCGCCCAGCGGGTCGCCCAGGAGCTGGGTCCCAACATGAGGAGGAACGTGGGTTACCAGGTGCGGCTGGAGAACAAGCCACCGGCCAGAGGAGGGGCTCTGCTCTTCTGCACCGTGGGCATCCTGCTGCGGAAACTGCAAGGGAACCCCAGCCTGGAGGGGGTCAGTCACGTGATTGTGGACGAGGTCCACGAGCGGGACGTCAACACCGACTTCCTGCTCATCCTGCTCAAGGGCATCCAGAAGCTCAACCCTGACCTGCGCCTGGTCATGATGAGCGCCACAGGGGACAACCAGCGCTTCTCACAGTACTTTGGGGACTGCCCCGTCATCAAGGTGCCAGGCTTCATGTACCCCGTGAAGGAATATTACCTGGAGGAGATCCTGGCCAAGCTGGGCCGACACAGACACCGACACTATGAGCTGAAGGTGAGCATCAGCATGAGCTTTCATCTGCTCCCCCTCCATGGCACTGACCTCAGGGTGCCTAACGGGGAACTGGGGCTGATTTCTTCCTGCTGCAGTTCTTGTGCTGCTAGGTTTGGGTGGCCCGCCATTACCGAAGGCTTGATTCCAGCCCAGACCTTCTGAGATTCCTGGTGGGTTTGGTTGGATCCAGTTTATAATCTTCATCTAAAATTTGAATCTGGTCCCAGACTTGGCTTAAAACACCTTGGCCGTGGCTTCTTTTTAATGAAATGTGAACTCCTTCTGGGTTTACCTGCCACTGAGTATTCTGAGCATGAGGAAGCTTGACTGCCAGCCCCTTCCAGTTAGTTAATGCAAATACATGTGTAAATCTAGACATGCCAGACGAGTTTGTTTCAGGACACACCTGGTTATGGTTTACTTTTGCCTCTAGGAGTAAACAACACGTCTGTGGCGTGTCCAGACTGTAAACCTGTTAGTGAACAACTCAAGTTAGGCAAGTGCTGGTTGCCTGTGTGTCCGAATTCTTCCCCTCCTTCTGTTCTTGCATGTGCCACAGCTAGGCCAGTCTTGTGAACGCTGCCCCACTGGGACGCTTCCCCATGTACAGATTCCTCAGGATGTTAGTTGGCTGCGCTGAAGCAGAGCATTTGGCCCCCAGTTGCATTGCTTCCTGGTTCTGCTATCCTCGTACACAGCCTTTACCACTCCAGTGGCCTGCTGCAGCCTCCTTGTGCCCAGCTGAGTCACTGATGTCCCTGTTTCATGTGGGGCCATCCTGCCCCCACTGAAAGTCCTGACATATTTGACCTGATGGCTACAGCGTAATACGCAGTGACCATATTTGCAAAGCCTCACCCTGTCCCCTGGGTGGGGGAAGGGAGGTGATGCACTCCCTGTGCAGCAGAGGTTGTGACCAGACCGAGCATCTCCAAACTAAAGCTCCTGGAGTTCCTGGCTGATGGCCACATGCTCAGGTGCTCACATCTGTCAAAGGTTTTTGCTGTCTGGGGGATGTTGAGGGTGCTGCACACTCACGCCCCACTTCTGGGTCACTGCTGCTGCCTCAGTATTTACATATTCTCCTGTGTTTCTCAGCAATCGGACGATGAATGTGTCCTCGACCTGGACCTGATCACCGACCTTGTGCTCCAGATTGATGCCCATGGAGAGCCAGGTAGGCGCTGCTTTGCTGTCTCCCTTGCTGAGGGCTTTGGAGGGTGAGGAAAGAGCATGTGGAGGCTGGACACTTTGCCAAAGCAGATCAAATCCATAAGGTAGGAGTGGTGCCTGCGAGGGCCATGCATCCTGTCTCCCCTTGAGTCCTGTAAGCACCGTGGCTGTGCCCAGGGCTGTGATGAAGTACAGGGACACACCCCAGCTCTGGTTCACCGAGGCTGCAACCAGATGCTGAGGAGTTTGTCAGCAGCGGATGCAGTCACAGGTACCCTTTGTCTGCAGAGCCCAGAGTCATAAGAGGAGGGGCCAAGCCAGTGGATTTGTCTAAATAGTTTCCATCCAATAGAAACTTTGATTGCATCAGTCGCTGTATATCAGCAGGCCCCTCTCTCTCTTGTGCATAATGTAACCCAACAGATGAGTGCACTGTGCAGCTTTGCATTGCATACGTGAGAGTAGCAGCTTCCTGTTCCTAAATCTCCATACGCCTGGAGTGTGCAGCACAGTGTCTGGACGATGGGTTGGGTGGCTGTTACTGTGTCGGCAAATAATTTCATTTGCTTGGCCTTTCTCAAGCTGGGTTACCCCATAGGGCTTCAGAGATGCAAACACGCATTACCCCTGAAACGCAGTTCCCCCTAGCACAGAGTGCGGCAACTCCACTTGAACCATTGCTGGGGAGCTGGTTTCCCACAGTGCAGAGGGCGTCCTGGCTTGTTTCTTTAAGGTCGAGCTCCCCCGGCCAGCGAACTGCACAGAATGGTTCATCTCCCCTGGAAGGGTGAAAGCTGACTTTGAACCTGTGCTGTTAGGAAGACTGGCTGTTTGAAAGCCAGGAAGCTCAATTTCCTCTGACGACACGGAGCTGGGGTCCCAGGACACCTGGTGCTGTCTGTCTCAGTGGCAGAGTACCCCTTGAGCCAGCAGCATGAAGAAGTTGGTTACACGGTGTCTAAGTGCACCAACAGGCTGGGTCATGTATTTAAATCACCCAAGACGTTCTCCCTCTTGACTTGATTTTTGCGGGTCCCTGTGATTTGGGTTTGGTGGCTTACATGGTGCTGTTTGTCTGGGGTGTGTATTGGCAGATGTCCCAAGGTTTCAGTGGCGAGCCGTCCTCATAGGTCACTATCTCAGACGTGGAAACCTGTCAGTCACCTGTTCACACCTCTGGGTTTAGATGGGGAAATACTGGGGTTTCCCAGGACTCCCTGGAGTGGGGGACCGGGCACAGAGGAATGAATTGGCTTGTCTTCAGTTTGGAAGAGAGCCCCATGCATCTCTTTGTTGCCTGTCCTGCTCTTGACTCTCTGCAGGCGGGATCCTCTGCTTCCTTCCTGGCTGGCAGGAGATCAAAGGAGTGCAGCAACGCCTGCTGGAAACCCTGGGCTCTCAGAACAGCCGCTACCTCGTCTTACCAGGTAAGACGGCAGGGCCAGGCTCTGCTCTCCAGGACTTGGGGGATGGCGGAGGTGGGATGACTGGCCACGGGGCATTTCCAGCTCTTGCTGTCAGCGTGGGTTGAGTTTGGACATATCAGACACTGTCACCTACCTGCATGTGGGGATGAAACACCCGTGCTCACTGCCAGGGCCATGCTGCCCTGGCTGCTGCTGAGTGGCCTGTGAAGAGGGGGGCGGGATGAGGTCACTCCCTGTCTGCCGTTTTGGAGCCTTGCTTAGGTAACATGGAGGCCGCCAAGTACCGGCTTCACTCTAGATCTGTGCTGAGCCCTAAATGACTGTGTTACTAAGGGTGACTTCTTGGATGAACTTAGGGGCCTCTGAAGCATCTGCTATAAACTGGAGCCAGCAGAGTGCCCTGCCGGGGCCAAGGAATTGGGCGCTGCTTTGCACTGCTCACTTAATTCTTATCCCAGCAGGATAATGTAAATCATTTTGTAACATGGTGCCTTGTCTAGTGTCTGCCCACAACATGCTGCATGGCTGAGCTCTGTCACCTGGCTGCAGCATGCTGGGATGTGCAAGCAGGGTCTTCTCTCTTGTTTTCTGAGCCATTTGTTCCACTTACCTACTGTTCTTTGGGCCCCTTGGCATGTAGCCCCACCTGCTGTTGGGCATTTCCCCAGGTCACTGAGCCATGGTGTGGGACAGTGAACGAGCGCAGGGCCTTTGACTGCAGCCTCTGCGGATCAGGTGGCCACTGTCTATAGCCAAGCCAGATCCCATCCCCTACGTAGGGCTAGAAGACAGCAGGTGGGATATGTGGGACCCTCTTTAAAAAGAGGAGGGGCAGAGCCATGCAGAATAGAACGTCTCTGCCTGTGGATGGGAGTAGGTGCTGTGTCTCCAACAGCCTGGAGTCCTGGGGGAAATTCAAGCACTCTGTTTGATTTGAGCATTCAGTCTTGTTTCAGCTGCAGACCCTTACAAATTTTTGAATGACAGTATGGCCATTGTTAAAAGTCTCAGATGTAGTCTGTGGACCTCAGGGGTCCACAGATTGAAAACCACTGTTCTGTGGTAACAGCCTGTCGTGGATCCCTTTGAAATAGTCTGCAGACCCTGGGTTCAAACCGCTGGTCTGGGGATCCTCTGTCCAGCAGCAAGTGGCCAGGACTCCAGGGGCTGCTGGCTTTTGGTCACAGAAGTTGCCATGAGCCCTTCGTACTCACAGCATATGGCGTATTTTGTAATCCGCTGTTTCATTGTGCTGTGCTTGACTCAAGTTGGAGCTGAGGTTCCTGGAGCCTGCAGTGAATAGTCTAATGAGCAAGCTGGGGGGCACCATTGGTTGGCTTTTCTTGGAAGTGCCGGTGTTAGATTCAGCTAACTGTACATGTGGCTACAGCAACTAGCTCCACCCTCTTGCAGGGGCTGGGAGAAGGTGCCCACGTGAAGGGAGAGCCAGTCTTGGCATGAGCCGTACCGCAAGAGCTCTGGGAGGGCTGAGGGGCCTGACTGTCTCCCTAGCGGTGGTGCAGGACTGACTCTGCATTTTCTCATGCCAGTGCACTCCAACATCCCCATGATTGACCAGCAGAACATCTTCCAGCGGCCCCCGCCTGGTGTCAGGAAGATCGTCCTGGCCACCAACATCGCCGAGACCTCCATCACCATCAATGACATTGTACACGTGGTGGACAGTGGCATGCACAAGGAAGAGCGCTATGACCTCAGGACCAAGGTGCTGGCCTCTGCCTTGCCCCGTGTGTGCCGTGTGCATTCATGGAACATGCAGCGTTTCAGATGCCCACCCTGTGCCTAGCTCCTTGGTGCTCATGGTGTGAATTGCTGACGCGCTTTGCACGTGACCTCCGCAGAGCAGAGAGAATGTCCCCCGTCTAGCCCGGTGCCGTCCCCCCCTCCCACCTTTGCGGTGGTCTGTGAGATGCCGCACTGTGCGTGAATGTCCAGATGGTCCTTGCCCACTCTGCAGCCAGTTAGGGATCATTTTATCCGACTCCCCTCCTCCAGAGCAGATCTCTACGCACCTCGCTTCCCTTGTGGCTTGTGACAGTGTTCCTTGCTCCTGCTCCTAATTAGGTGTTCAACCCCAGAGACAGCTGCACCTCACTGGTGGGCAGTTTCCCCCCTGTAGCACTTGGCCCCAAAAGGTGAGTTTGTCACTTGCTGGCCTGGGACTGAGGAGAACGGGGGGGTTAGAGTGTGCAGGACCTCCCCACTGCTGCGCTGGGACTCGGCTTGCTGGAGAAGTGGCTTGCAGGCTAGGCCTGGGTTAGGGGATGCAGGAAGCTCGCAGGAAGGAGTCTTCAGGTTTCTGAGCCAGAGGGCGAGCTTGGTGAAATTGACTAAATCACAGCAGGAGCCCTGCCTCTGACACTCCTCTTCCCCCAGGTCTCATGCCTGGAAACGGTTTGGGTGTCGAAGTCAAACGTGGTGCAGAGGCGAGGGCGTGCCGGGCGCTGCCAGTCCGGCTTTGCCTACCATCTCTTCCCTCGCAGCCGCCTGGACAAGATGCCCACTTTCCAGGTTCCTGAAATCCTGCGCACTCCCTTGGAGAACCTGGTGGTTCAGGCCAAGATCCACATGCCAGAGAAGACGGTAGGTGCAGTGTGTGACTAGGAGACCACAGTACTGGCTGAACGGCCCCTGCCAGTGTGATCCCGCCTGCTCTGTGCCTGGCCCGCTGGGTGGCTGAGTGTGCTGGTCTGCAGACAGTGATTAGGGGAAATCCAGGGTGCTGCAGGAGGCACTCTTAAGTAGGCAGTGGACTTCCCTGAAAGCCAGCACTGGGCTCCAGGAATTGTCCATGGAGGCTCGTTAAAGATCCTGTTTCCCCTTTTATAAGAATGATGGTGTTTGCCAGAGCTGTGAGTAATGTCACTTGGCCTGCCTGCACCCCTCTATGATTTCAGTAAAGCAAAAAAGGAGCCTGTGGCACTTCTAAAGACTAACAAAATTTATTTATTGCATGAGCTTTTGTGGGAGAAAATCCCACTTCGTCAGATGGTTTGACGATGTCCCATCTTCAAAGCATCTGATGAAGTGGGATTTTCTCCCATGAAAGCTCATGCGATAAATAAATTTGTTAGTCTTTGCATGCCACAGGACTCCTTGTTTGTTTTATTGAACGAAACTAATGCAGCTGCCCCTCTGGAACTTATAATATCAGTGAGCTCCAGTTTTTGCTATCTCTTCCTGTCCTAAACTTCAGTGCTAATTTAGGGAGTCACTGATGAGAAACATACAGATTACCCAGCGTTGGTGCCCTGGATAGGTGGTGCCATGCAGAACAGTGAACTCATGTCCCTAGAGACAAGTAAAGGAGAAATGACCTTCCCGTGTTTTGATGTAGAGCAGCTCTCTGGACAAGGTGGAGTATTCTTTTGCCCTCAGCCCTGCCATGGGTCAGAGTCACTCCTGCGCGGGGAGAGTCTCACATTCTCTCTGCTCATTGTTGCAGGCAGTCGAATTCCTCTCCAAGGCTGTGGATAGCCCCGACATCAAAGCTGTAGATGAAGCGGTGATCCTCCTGCAAGAGATCGGTGAGCAGGCACTGAGTGTGGAAAGGGAGGGAGCCCCAGTCTGGGTGTAAACGCTGGGCTTGGGACAAGCTCTTCTTGCTCTGGATTAGGGTAGGACTTGGGCAGTGCTCTGAGTCCTAGCTGGGACCGTTCCAGCTGTATCCAGTTAGCCTCTGCTCATCTGACCCTAGATTTGCACACTGCTGGGTTTGGGGGTGTGAGATGAAAAAGGCTCCAGGCGAGCTGAAAGGAAAGGAAGCAGAGCGATGTTCTAGGGGTTGGTCGGCTGACCCCATGGTTCCTTTGCAGCCCTTTCACTCTTTTCTGAAAGCCGTTGGGGGCTCAGTGACTGTCAGAGCTATGTGGTCCTGAAGGTTCGTGGCTGGAACTTATGGGGAAGGGCTGTGCCCCCTGGATGTGTCCCACATACCCCCAAGTCTCCTGTCGCATGTCTGTGTGTGAGCGGCGCTGTGTCTGGGGCTCGTGGCCTTTCCTTCCCTGGCCCATCTGGATGTGCCCTGGCTGTGGATCTGTTGCAGGAGTGCTGGATCACCGAGAAGCCCTGACCACGCTGGGCAAACGCCTGGCCCAGATCTCCACAGACCCTCGGCTGGCCAAGGCCATCGTCTTGGCTTCCATCTACCGCTGCATTCATCCACTGCTCGTTATCGTCTCCTGCCTCACTCGGGACCCCTTCAGCAGCAGCCTACAGAACCGAGCTGAGGTGGACAAGGTGAGGGTCGCCTGCCAGCACTGGGCCCCAGGGGCAAGGAGGTTTTGCTGCTCATCTGACTTGACTTCCTGTACCTAGGTCAAGGCCATCCTGAGCAGAGAGAGTGGGAGTGATCACCTGGCCTTTGTCAGGGCCGTGGCAGGCTGGGAGGAGGTGCTGAGACGCAGGGACAGCCGGGCCAGAGACAACTACCTGCAGGATTACTTCCTCTACGCCCCCAGCCTGCGCTTCATCAACGGTGAGTCCCACAGGCCCCTCCTGCAGCCACAGCCCAGGAGCAAGAGGCGTGTGGACAGGTCCTGGATTCCAGGCCCACAGCCCTTCCTGACCCCAGGAGTGGGTGCTTGGCTGCAGTTGGGTGGGAATCTGGGCAAACCCTGTCTTGCATCAGACTCTAGCTTTTGGTGAGTTCTGTCTTCAGGCTGTGCTGTGACTGCAGAGCCAGCTCTCCCACCCCTCTGTGTGTCACTGCCAGGGAACCTCTGGCCAGGGGTCTTAGGCCAGGCATTTGGCTATGACAGGGAACGACTCAGCGAGAGGTGCGGGTGCCTTTTGACTCCTGAGGGGCTGTACGTTGTCTCCAGACACAGGTGCCCATCCCACTGAGGGAAGGAGGTGACGGGTCTGGCCAATGCGTCTGAGCAGGGAACGGACTGACAGCTCCATGGGTGTATGGGCTGTGAGCTAGGGCTTACGATGGGGTGGGCAGCTTCTCTTGTGTTGAGAGCTGGGCGTTCATGCCTGGCCTGGCTCGGCTCCTTCCACAGGCCTCGTCAAGCAGTTCTCTGAGCATCTCTATGAAGCCTTCCTGGTAACCTCGCCCTCCGACTGCACCATGCCCTCTGCTCTCTGCAACCAGTACAGCGAAGAGGAAGAGCTGGTGAAGGGCGTCCTCATGGCCGGCCTCTACCCCAACCTCATCCAGGTAGGACCAGTTGGGTGGTTGGGAGTTCGCTCACTCGCTCCCTCCCTCCCTTCTGCCAGGGCCATCCCAGGCCAGAGCTCAGCAGGCTGCCAGCATGCAGGGCCGTTGTGGCCACCCACTTACCCCCGTGCCCTGGCTCCCTGGGTGGTAGCCCCTCCCTCACCCTCACCTTGCAGTGGCCATGTTCAGGGCTCAGTTTCCTTCCTCCAGAGCCCTGTGCTCCGCCAGCAGGGCCCAATGGAGGGCAAACTTCCCACTCCCATCCTGTGATGTAATCATACCCCTCAAACCTCTCCCACTGCCTCGCCCGCCAGCTCCTCCGGCCACCATCACCAAGGGGATGGGGAATTTCCTCCCTGGTGTGCTCCCCACTCCTCTCCCTCCTGTGGGCTGCCTTGCAGCAGCTGGGGCTGGCTATTGCCATGCCCTGCCCACGGCAAGGGAGAGGGAGGGAGTAACCGCCGGGTCCCTGCTCAGGTCCTGTTAGTCGCAGTGGATTCAGCAGTGCCTGGCCAACTCGGGTCTAACCCGACTCCTCTTTGCTGAGACGCCCTTCCTGTTCCAGGTGCGACAAGGCAAAGTGACCCGGCAGGGGAAGTTCAAACCCAACAGTTACTCCTATCGGACCAAGGCTGGCACTGTCCTCCTTCACAAGTCAACCATCAACAGGCACGTGTGGGGGTCTGAACATGGGGGCAGGTGGCCCTGGTGCACTCTGGGAAGGGAATGAGATGCTGGTGTGTGCGGAGGGAACCTCCTTGCCAGGGCAGCTCTCTTGCTGCTGTTTTGAAGAGGAGCTCAGTCACCCTGGGCTCGTCTGAGCCTGGCCTCGCCCATTAGGTTGGACCACTATACAGTGAGGATGGGGT
The DNA here is from genome assembly GCA_007922195.1 of Podocnemis expansa. NCBI lineage: Eukaryota > Metazoa > Chordata > Testudines > Podocnemididae > Podocnemis > Podocnemis expansa. Next base: position 77,603,364 of record ML681964.1, read on the forward strand.
AGAGATCAAGGATAATCTAGGCATGGCTGAATATCTAAATAAGTGCTTTGCCTCTGTCTTTAATGAGAGTGATGGTGAGGTTGGGGTCAGAGGTAGAGCAGCTAATGGGAATGAGAATGTAGAAGTGGAAATTACCATATCTGAGGTGGAAGCCAAGCTTCAGCTGCTTAATGGAACTAAATCAGGGGGTCCAGCTAATCTTCATCCAAGAATATTGAAGGAACTCGCAAATGAAATTGCCAGCCCTTTAGCAAGGATTTTTAAAGTATCGGTGAACACAGGGGTTGTACCTCATGACTGGAGAATTGCTAACGTAATCCCTGTTTTCAAGAAAGGGAGTAAAAGTGATCCAGGTAACTACAGGCCTCAGCAGTATGCAAGGTCTTGGAGAAAGTTGTGAAGGAGAAAGTACTTAAGGATATTGAGGAAGATGGTAACTGTGATAAAATAGAACACGGCTGTACAAAAGGCAGATCATGCCTGACCAACCTGATCTCCTTTTTGAGTAGATAACAACAGATTTTTTGGGTAAAGGGAATGTGGTGGACCTGATTTACTGATTTCAGCAAGGCATTTGATACAGTTCCATACAGGGAATTATTAGTTAAATTGGGGAAGATGTGGATTAATATGAAAATAGAAAGCTGGAAGAAGAACTGGTTACAGGGGAGATTAGAGGGTCATAGCGAAAGGTGAACTGTCTAGCTGGAAGGAGGTTACTAGTGGAGTTCCCCAAGGATCGGTCCTGGGACCACTGTTCCCTCTCTAAGCTGCACGCGTGTGCGCGTGCACACAGGTCATGAAACCTGCACGCACACAAAAAATAAAGTGAGCACAAAAAAACCCAGTAGTGCTAATATTGGTGCTCACAAAGAAATGTTTTTGTGCACACAAATTGTTTGCACACACCGTCTACAAGTAATTAGAGGGAACATTGCCTGGGACCCATCTTATTGAACCTTTTCATTACTGACCTTGGCACAAAAAGTGGGAATGTGCTAATTAAGTTTGCAGACGACATGAAGCTATGAGGTATTGCCAATATGGAGGAGGATCGGGATAGCATACAGAATGATTTGGATGACCTTGTAAAGTGGAGCATTAGAAATAGGATGAAATTCAACAAGGGGAAGTGCAAGGTCATGCACTTAGGGACAAATAACAGGAATTTCTCTTATAAGTTGGGAGTGCATCAGCTGGAAGTGACGGAGGAGGAGAACGACCTGGGTGTACTGGTTGATCACAGAATGACGATGAGTAACCAATGCGATGTGGCAGTGAAAAAAGCTAATGCGGTCCTGGGGTGCATCAGAAGAAGTATTTCCAGTAGAGATAGGGAGGTGTTAGTACCGTTACACAAGGCGCTGGTGTGACCTCACTTGGAGTATTGGGTACAGTTCTGGTCACACATGTTTAAGAGAGATGAAGTCAAACTGGAACAGGTGCAAAGAAGGGCTACAAGGATGATTCATGGAATGGAAAATCTTCCCTATGAGACGACTTAAAGAGCTTGGCTCGTTTAGTCTGACCAAAAGAAGGCTGATAGGAGATATGTTTGCTCTTTAGAAATACATTAGAGGGATCAGTACAAGGGAGGGAGAGGAATTATTTGAATACACTGCCAATGTGGACACAAGAACAAATGGATACAAACTGTCCTTCAGAAAATTTAGGCTTGAAATTAGACACAGATTCCTAACCATCAGAGGAGTAAAGTTCTGGAATAGTCTACGAAGGAAAGTGGTGGGGGCAAAAACCTTAGGTGCCTTCACAACAGAACTTGATAAGTTTATGCAGGGAATGATATGATGGACAGTGTAGCTTGGCCATTGTCTGTCTTCTACTAATGGTGATGGGTATGATAGTGACCTGGGAAGGGGTATTAGGTGGAGTGGTTCTGAGTTATTACAGAGAAGTTCTTCTTGACTGGCTGTTGTGGACTTGCCCTCATGCTCGGGGTTTAACTGATCGCCATATTTGGGGGTCAGGAAGGAATTTTCCCCCAGGGCAGATTGGCTTGGGCCTGGGGATTTTTTGCCTTCCTCTGTTGCATTGGGCATGGCTCACTTGCTGGTTGATTCTCTGTATTAAAGTCTTTAAATCATGATTTGAGGACTTTCATAGCTCAGTTGTGGGTTTAAGGTTCATTGTAGGAGTGGGTGGGTGAGGTTTTGTGGCCTAAAGTGTGCGGGAGGTCAGACTAGATGATCATATTGGTCCCTTCTGACCTTAGAGTCTATGAGTCTATCAGAAGGGGCGGCTCCTCAGGCCCCTGGGCTCTGGGATGCGCTTGGTGTGTTGTAAGTGGCAGGGCTGGGTGGGCTGGTGGTGGGTACCTGCGTGTGGTCAACTAGCCCTGTGCTTTTCCCAAATAGGGAGGCAGCGAAGCTCCACAGCCGCTGGCTGACATACTTCATGGCAGTGAAGTCCAATGGGGGAGTGTTTGTGCGGGACTCCTCCCAGGTCCACCCGCTGGCGGTGCTGCTGATGACTGACACTGACATCCATGTCCGAGGTGGGTGCTGTAGCCACTCTGTTTACTTGGGGGGTTCTGGCTTCCCTGGTTTCCCAGTCTGCCTCCAGCCCTCTCTTGTTGCCTCCCCATCTCAGTCAGCACAGGGGTGTGCACTGGGACCCAGAGTTCACACCTCTTAGTTCTCATGACTGGCAGAGGTAACTCTTGGCGCCCCACAGACACAGTGGTTACCCTCTTCAGGTAAAGTGGCTTGCCCTATGCTTTCCAACTGCTGGAGCCCACCGTCCTGGCCCACACCCTCAGTTTGATGTCCACCAGCAGCATGACTTGATTCCTCTTTGGTCCGAGTGCTGCGCAGCAGTTCTTGGACATTTCCCCTTGGCTGGCTTAGAGCCCTGGGTGGGAAAGGCTGCCAGAACCAGGCATTTTCTGAACAATCTCGTTTTTCTCTCTGGCGTCTCATGCTTGGCGGCTGACACTTCATGAGTTGGGCTCAGTTTGTGACAGCACAAGGTCCTTGAGAAGGCGTCGCTTGTATGGGATACACCATCAGGATAGGGACAATGGCTTCTAGCCTGAACCCTGTCACGTGTTGATGTAGTGGGGGCTGGAGCCGAGAAGTAATTTCTCCTCACAGGGGCGGACAGCTTCATCACGTCCAATGCAGGCAGAAGCTCAGCAGGTCCCTGGTCCAGGGTGTGAACATCCCTAGAACTTAACCTCGTGTTCACAGCTCTGGGGGCCTCTCCAAGTCCCACAGCCTGCAGGGAGTGAGGGGTAAAGCCGCCAACGAGTTGTTGCTCCCGTGTACCTTTCAGGTGTGCGGCGGCCTTCAATCTGCTGTGGACCTTGAGCTGCTCCAGTAGGAAAAGTAGAGAGAGGTCTGAGCTCTCCAGGTGGCAAGAGCCTTGTGTGTAGAGGGGACCTCAGACTGGCAAATAAGGGCAGGGGGTGGGTCTGCACCAGGGGAAGGCCAGAAACAGGATAAGGTGCCTTGGGACACACTGGGCCTGGTAAGATTCATCCTGGTGCTTGACACCACTCATCTGCTCCTTTCTTTATCCCAAGATGACGGCTGGCGGGCAACAGTCTCGCTGACTGACAGTGACCTCTTGGTGCTGGAAGGAGACTCGTACACCATCCGCCTCCTGCGTGATTTCCGTGTCTCACTCTCCAAAATGGTGGAGACGTGCCTGTGTTATGAAATGTCGGCCATCCCGGCAGAGCTGCAGCATCAGCACAGCCAGCTACTTGACATCCTGGTGGATCTGCTCAAGGGACCTCCTGGCAGCTTTGGCTCGTAGACAGATGGAGGAGTGAACAGGGGGACTTGTAATTTGTAAAAAGATGTTCACAAATGTTTATTTAAATAAAGTTCTATTTATCCCTTGTGAAGTCATCTCTCTCCATCCTAGAAGATCACTGTTGTCGGAATCTCCTGCTGTTGGCTCCGTGCATGGTCATCGTGTAGGAGGAACCAGCATCGCACTGTCACCTGCAGCTGTTGGGGCACAGAGAATGGACGTGAAGTGCTGACACCCCAGAGTTCTGTCGCTGAGTTTCAAGGAAAGCCAGTTCCTCTTCTCCAGAGGTCAACTCTGTTCCCTGAGCTGGAGAGCAATTGACACCGCTGACTCCCATCACCTCCACTTCACAGTGTGAGCCTGGAGCTGCTCTCCAGTCCAGGAGCTGCTCTCAGCATAGGAGGCTGGAATTTCAGCTCTCAGCTGTGCCTGCGCTCAGTGTCGGCGGGTAAGGGTGGAGCCGACAGCTCTGACGCAGGGGCTGATTTGTCGTGAGCCCAGTCTGAAGAGGGAAGAGGGAGAGCGAGCCCGGGAAGGTGCTGGACCCAACATTCCATGCCAAGGGCATCTCTGGGCCTGGAGCAGCCAGAGGCCGTGTCCTGCTGCACAACTCGAGCTCAGTCTTGGTGTTAGAGTGCGAGACGTTGTGTAGTTTCTATCTGCCTGTACTTTAGTCCTTTTTTTGCTTTTTAGTTTTTAGATTTGTTGTTCTTTCTCTGTCAAGGCTGCCAGCTCCCTGTAACTTCTGCCACCCCTAGCGATTGTCTACTTGGCTCCTCTAGGACTGTTGCCCCTGGAAGGTGCTGCACTAGGCCAAGAGCATAGCTCAAATGTCTGTTTTCTCTGCCCTGGGACCATAGTAACCCAGCCTGCAGGTTCTGTGAAGGGGCAACAAATCTAATTCCAATTCTGCCTATGTCTGTGGCTGTCACTCAAGATGGCTACCTGCCTCCATGGCTGGGGTGAGGATAAATTCACTGTTATAAAGTGTGAGATATGTTTGACTGGAGACTGCTACAGCTGAGCTGGTGTCTGACAGTTGCTTTGCCCATGTTTCTGTTGTGATGTGCACTGGAAATCCTGTATCAGATGTTGCAGGGGCTTGTTTCTAGATGGCACATGACTCCTGCTGGCTTGCCAACCTGAGGAATGGTTTTTGTGTGCTATTGCTCCAGCTCTTTGTACCTGAGTGGCAGCTGCTGTCCTGCACAGGGTGTTGAAAGTACTTGGTGCCTGACCTAGCCCAGCTTGTCTATGGAGGGCACTGGTTTGTAACTGAGTCCCCTTATACTCCCACCCCCTTAGAGTGTGTGTGACAGAAACCTTTCTAAGGCTCTGCTGCCCCAAGGAGCTGGCTCCATCCTTTCCCAGAAGAGCTGACAGCATTCTGGGTAGGGATTAACTGCAGATGTGAAAACCACCCTGCCCCAGTCTTCTGTGCCAGTGCTGGACTAGAGCTGTGCATGGACAGAAAGCAGCATCTTGCACCTGTGATTGAATTATCGTCTGGTGTAGTTGAGGAGCACAATCCCTCCCTGTGGGGTGGTGTTCCCTGGATCTGGTTACAAGAAACCTGGCTCAGCTGTCAGGGAGCACCAGCCAGCAGTTTACTGTGGCTTCAGCCTCTCTTGTTCACACCTGCCCTGGGGGGGGCTGGCCTAGGCAGCCTTGTAGTCTGTATTCATGGAAACTTTTTCACCTACATTTCACTTGCTTGAGAGGACATCACAATAATTTGGTCAAAAAGCATTTTACTTTTTCAGCCTGTACAATAAACAGTTTTTTTTCCTTTCCAGCAGGTTTAAAACAAAACTAAGCTATTGTCTAAATGGTTGAGAACTAGTGTGATATTGGGATACGTCCGTGGCTGTTATGTGGTACTGGATCTTTTTACAACCTCGATTAAAGACAATAAAAAGGGATAGTAGTAACCAGTTCTGTCCTTTATTAATCCAACTGGTGCAGTCAAAGCCCCTTGTTCTCTTAAGCTGCTGCCTGGGGCCTGCAGCTGTTCCTGCTCCCAGGAGAGCCATGTGCCATGGTGACAAACAGCTGAGCCTGTGTGTAAATGGAGCCTGGCTTCATTGTGATGTCAGGGTAGGTCGTCATTTTAGGATGGGAAACAGTTCATTAAGGGTTTTACACAGCAATAATGGGGGTCACTTCTTGCAGGAAGGAGGGTGTTGGTACCATGATTCAGGCCTCTCTGCCTCAGTCCCCTGGGGCATGTCTGTGCTTTTCTCTGCCAGAGGTAGAGCCACACTGATACCTTTAATTATAGTGAGAGCGCCCTATATGGTCTCTAGATAAACTCATGAATGTTCATCAGCCCATCCAACCATGGGTGGTTTTTCCAAAAATTCCATGGCCCAGCTGCACAAGCGTGATGGTGCACCTTGCGGGGGGGGAATTGCTGTAGTATTTTACACAGGATGAACTGGTGGTGCCATGCTGGTGAGTGCTAGGTGACCACCAGCAGCTGCTGTTACTTGTTTCCTGTTTTCATACAGCCCATGGACCCTGTTGTGTTCACCAGGGCCACACCGCCCCTGCTCCCCAGCCCAGCTGCAGGAGAGGACGTCAAAGCAGCTCTTACCCAGCAACAGCTCAGCAGCAGAGGCCTTAAGCTGGGGGGGGGGGGGGGGGTCAGCCTGTGGCAGGTACCAGAGGGCACAAATGGTGCTTGCTGTGATTTGTGGGGCTAGCTCCCTGCAGGATGATGCTACTAGCTCGGCCAAAGTCCTTTGCTCAGATGACCCTGTGCTGGGTATGCTCCTGCTACCCACAGGCACCTTTGCCATGGGAAACTGGCTGAGGACTTGCCCCAGCTTCAACCAGCAACAGAGCAGGCCTGCTTGGACAGCTGTGCTTTGACACCCGGGGGTGGGAACGGGGACAGCATAGTACAGGCACTTTCATCAGCAGTGGCCCTCCCCCGGCCACCGGCGGGGCCCCCCCCCCCCCAAATGGTTGCAGCTTAAGGCAGGTGGCTGCTTTACGTCTGCTGTGGCCAGCACCATGGAAACCCTGTCCCGTCCTTGGCTGTGTAACTCATAGGCCCCTAGTCTATGCTGTAGTTGTGGCTCAAGTCCCATCAGCCAGAGTAGGCCTTGAATTGATAATGGAACAAATATAAGCAGAAACTCAGTGGAAGGAGCTGGGATGGTTTCATAGCAGGCTGTTCAGGTGCAGCTAGAGCTCTGAGGTCTATTGGGCAGGCCACCACCTTTTCCACTCCTCAGCCTTTAATACATTGAGCTTGATCCCCCCCACCAGTGGAAATGAACAGCACTGCTCTTTACTGCCAGCAATCACATCACTGAACTTTGCAACTATTACAGTTTAGCAAGGAAGCAAAATTTCCTCTTCCATCGCAACACTGAGGACAATTAGAGCTAAGAACACAGCTCTTAGCCACCCCTGTATGGCTCTGCTCACCTTCCCTTTCCTCTCGGCTCCATGCAGCCCAGTGCCATTGGGCATACAAGAGTCTAGCTGCCACCCATGTACACCATTAAACCCTGGGCTGCCCAAATGTCATCATTGCTCTAGCCCCATCCCTGCCCCTGTGCATTAGGTCCTAAGATGGAACAGCTGGAGTCTGTTCCCTGTGGGGACGAGCCCAGCAAAACAGCAAGTAATTAGACCTAGCAAATAAGGGCCTCAAGGAAGAATGTCCCGCCATTGCCCCTGCTGCATTTACTCAACAGCAGCGTAGGATTAATACACCATCCAACCCCGGCCCCCTGGTTTGTTTTCCAGAAACCAAGAAACACACGCACACTGGTGCCAAGGGTGAACATCTAGAAGCTTTATTTCAATCCTTTACAACAGTAAGAATCACAACGTCAAATCAGGAAATGTTGCTAACGTAGACCAGTCTCGTACAGTCAAAGAGGAAGGTGAAACAAAGCAGAAGTAAACCAGTACGACTGCACCCCTGGTCTCAGCACGAGGGGTTTCCACTCTCCTTAGTCCTCCCCCACCTCCCCTGAATAGCTAGAGTCTCACCTTTTACATCCATGCAATAATCCCAGCCCCTTCCCTTCCCCTCCACACCCACTCGGTTATAGGAACGTTTCTGTCCCAACTTCACAGCCATAGCTGGCTGGACAGCGCCATGCTCTCCTCAGTACTTACGGTGCCTCTCATGAGACACAGGAGGAGCCTCCGCATAATATTCCTATGACACAAACACCACCACTAAACTCTTCAAGAGCATTTATACACCTCACCCCACCTCGGTAAGGAAAGCTGTATTATCTCCATGCTGCAGCTGACAAAACTGAGCCAGAAAGGCCAAGTGACTTCACCAGCTGATGATGGGAGACACCATCGAAGCCAGGCTTGATCAGAATGCCAGAGTGCCCCGCTCTTCCCCCAGTGCTCACAGCAAACCTGGCTCCGTTACCACCCGCACCGCCGCTTTCCTTCCCTGTAGCTATGTTAAAGGATTAAGGAGCCCGCAGGCCAGAAAGGGGAGTCAGCAGACAGCTAAACCTGTCTGACCCGACAGCAGCCACCAGCCTGTATCTGGTGCGATTCTTGGCAGAAGGAAAATATTTTTTGTAATTGGATCACCAGTGCCAAAGGAAAGAAGTAGTGAAGGCAGCTTTCCATGGCTTCCCCCCGTTACACATTTATCTTGACTTCTGCTGTGAAGAAACTTCCCCCCAACACTCAAACTGCCCTTGGGAAAGTGACAAGGTGGGTGAGTCACAACAGTTCTTGGACCCACTGCTGTTAGATGAACACACATCCATCTTTGCATTAGCTCACACCTCATCTGACCCCAACCGCAGTGGGTCCAATAGAAAGTACGACCTCTTCTCTCTGGTCTCTTCAACACCCCGGAACCAACACAGCTACAACACTGCACACCCTGGGAAGCAGAGGAATTTCTTCCACTCCCAAGATGCCAACAGCAGCGCCTCAGCCACCTACCCCGTGACTCCCCTTACTCAGCCATTGCCCAGGGTGGTCCAACAAAAACACTGAAAAGAAAACTGAGGCTCACAAGATCATGGCATCTCCTTTCCTTCTGTCACTTTTGGTAGAACTTGGGACCTCCTGGCAATTCAAAAAGCTGGAAGACACAGTCACCAAGGGGCACAAAACCCACAGTGCCTCTAGTCTAGCCCACTCACACAGGGACATGCTATGCTGCGCACTGGGGATGAGGGCAAGGATCAGCATAGAAAACTCCATTCGATTAGCAGTAAAGGACCTAGAACAACAAAGGGAGGCACATTCAGGCTGTAGCCCAGCCTCTGGGGCCAGGTGCTGCACACAGCCCCATAATATCAAAGGGTAATGCAGCCTCCTGCTGTTGTGGCCTCGAGGCCACCCACTTGTTTTTTGAATGTACTTTGTTCCCACTGAACTGTGTAGGCCACTGATATGCAATGGGATGCAAGGCGCTGAGACGCCAGCCATCCCTGCCGATGCCCTGACTACACCCCAGTGCGACACGCAGGTGTGTCAGAGAGCTCCGGGATGGCAGGCGGAAACGAGTCATCACAGAAAAGGAATTTCTGGGCTCCAGCAGGAGCCGCATTCCAAACAGCCACATCTTCTCTCTCCACCCTGTTAACTTCACCAGAGCCTTTCACCTTCACAGACGTCTCCAAGCCAACCCCAACACTGGCAACAAGCCTAGAACCAGATTTGTTTTCCCAGCAAAGGGAGGGTCATCACAACCTAGGAGACACATTCCCATCTAACCTTGCCAGGCTACCACTGCAGCGCCTCATCTCCAGCCCACGGCTGTCGGAAGCTGGGCTTCTCACCACTTAGACCACAGCAGCAAGTTGCTTTTATGCCCCATCCATCATGAGTCAGTTAATTGCAGCCCAAAGCTTCCTGTCAGATGTGCTCACAAACCCCAACCCAACAGTCATCAGGGAACTGAACGCCAGCCCCAGGTCACCACCCCCCGGCTGTACCCTGCCAGATTCTTGCAGCCACCTGAGAAACCAAACTAAGAATCTCTGTAAAGAATTCATGGGATCTACAAGGGCATCTCAGGTGATGAACTTTTACATTCAAGTCACATTTAAGTCTGAGTGACCTCACTATTTTTCAAAAGGGAATTTATGAGCTACATCATCTTAGGATCGACCCTAATGAGAATATGCCCAGATCCCTTGTGCTTTTCCTTTTACCAGCTCCCTAACTTCCAGGAAGAGAGGCCTTCCCTTACAATTGTCATCTGGAGAAGATGCAGCTGAAGAACAATCCTCTGCTCCTTCTAGGAGCAAAAACTATCGCTTGCTAGCATGCCGAATTTGTACCGTTCTCCACACAGGGACTGATCCTGCTCCCACTGAAGTCAGTGGTTGACCGCAATGGGAGCAGTGAGGGGCAAAAGCCTCCAAATTTTGAATTGGGGGGGGGGTTCAATACATCAAACATTTAAAGGCAAACCAGGTCAAATGGCATATTCAGTTGCAGCACTTTTCCACCCCGCTGCAGAATAGCCAGCAATGCCTTCCTCAGCTTTTATTTTACAATCCCAGCATAATTCCTTGTTTGCTCCCATCCCTCCGTACAGGGACTGAGAGCTGTTTCCATCACACATTTAGAACTGTTCCCAGGCCAGTGATATTTACAGCTGTTTCTTTAAAATAAAAATTTTAAAACCCTTAGTAAAACTGAAGCTGCTCTAAACCGTCCCCCAAACTGGATCTAGTGTAAGTCAGCTAAACACAGGCACAACAAGTGTTAGAGAAAAAAGTGGCAAAGAGAAATCTTAGCATTTGTCTGGAATTTGCAGGAATCTGGGAAGGGTTTGCACATTTAGAGATAGGCTTTCACTCTGCAACCTTCCACTGCTGTATAAGCACAACAAAGAGCACTGTCCACTAAATCAACGAGGAAGGGTGGAGAGGAGGAGGAACTAACAACTCTTGGCAAAACAGGATAGTTCTTTTTATTGCCATCTCTGAACATAAAGTGCAATGTTGCTACCTGCCTTCCTGTCGCGGCCCTGGACTAAGACACTCGCAGCCGACTGACATGGGTAAAGACCAGACACGTCCTGCCTCAATGGCTTTGTTTTTCCATACGGTCTTGAGCAGCATGAAGTGAAAGGAACATGACATTTCAGCTTACACCCCCCCCCCCCCCCAAATAAGTCAGAAGAAAACAAACAAGCGTTTGCCGTGCGTACCTGGCGCACAGCAGCTGGTTTTACAGCACTGAGGGAAGTCAGTCAGAAGTTGCTCCCACACAGGTACCTTGCTCATTAGTGCACATTTCTCAACACCCGGTCCTAGAGGGGAGCCCCAAGCTGGACTTGAGGTTGCCATGAACCCCAATATCTGCTGTTAAACAGGAATTTAGTTGGGGCTTCACATAGCTGCAGACAAGGGACAGATTGTGTCACCCAGCAGAAACGCACCAGCCAGTGCAGCCCGGGGAGGTCTCTGGTTTCAGAGCAGACTTCCATTATTGCTTTGGGGAGCAAAGTCCATGCCTTTTCCTGGGAAGGGGATTAACCATCCCCTTAACACCATTTCTATTGCTCAAATACCCCCTTCCACTCAATCAGAATTGATAGATTGAAAGAGATCTTGCTGCTGTTTAGAATTTAGTGACAAAACTTCGGAAGCATTGGAGAAGGGGCAGTGATATATACCATGGGGTCAGGTGCATGGGGAGGGATGGGTCTCTATGAATACTCAGCCAGTACCTGTGGAGGAGTGTGTCTGTCACGGTGCTTTAGGCATCACAACACAGCTCTTCCTTCCGAGCCTGGGAGATGCTTGACATCAAATAGGGTCTCTTCTCTAGTGAGGCAGTGGGGCAGCATGTGCAACTAGCTATGGGGCCACCTCCTAAGCCACCCCACTGGGAGGAGTCTTTCAACTGATGAGTGTGGGGCTGTCCTTGCTGATTCTTTTTGCACAACCTTAACCCTGTGTCTCCAGTATCCCTCTCTCCAGAGCTGCAAAACAAGCTAAATGTTGCGGGAGAGAAAGGAGGCTCATAAGAATGTGCCTTATCAGAAGGGGCCTCACAGCCAGCATGAAGAGACAGACACAATTATGTGGAGCTTTCAAGCAGAGATGGCAGGAGAACCTGGTAAGCCCAACAACTTCTCCCAAGTCCTAGGAGTAGAGCGAGTGTGGCATGAACTGGAGAGGAAAGGCAACGGTAATGGAGAGGAGGGGAACACAAGGGTTTTATGGGGGAGAACCAGGTATATATAACAGCCCCTTTAAGGCGCAAATCTGCGTCATTTATTCAATTTTGTATTTAGAGGAAAAAGCACTTAGGAGACTAGCAGACCACTTTAATGCGAACTAGTACATTTTAATGCCATTTTATTAGAAATCATGCAAACTTTAATATAAAAAATACAAGTGCAATAAGAATCTTTGTGTGTAAATACAGATTGCAAGTTACTGTGTCAGCTCCCCAGTGAGAAATATTCCCACAGGCAGGGGAACTGGGAGGTCTCCTCCCCTGTCCCCCTACTTCCTATAGGCCAGCCCCCTTAGCAGAAGTCTGTCTTCAGTTAATTTTGATCCCTGTGGTTTCTTATTCTGCTTTTTGCTTTAAGTTAGGTTGATGACTCAAGAATACCAATTTTATTTACATTTTGTTTCTTTAGTGTCGTTCGCAACAGAAAACCAGGAGCTCAAGCCATAATGGTATGATCTCTTTACGACGAAGGGCTGTAACTCCTCAGAACCGTAGCTTGCCCGCTCTGCCCCCTCAACCCTACACAGACATCCAGCTCTCCTTCTACAGCACACTGGATGGGACGCAGCGTTTCCCTTCTTCCCCATCCCAGCCCCCACCAGACCGCCTCTAGCCAGGAAGTCTTCTTACCCCTACATCCACCTTTGTTAAAAATAACACACATCAGAGAGAGCCTTGCACTGAAACATACCCTGCATCCACATGCACCATTCTGTCTCAACCAGCCCCCTGCATCACTTCCTGGCACAGCACCTTGGCAAAAAAATAAAAATAAAAATAAACCTCAGGTCTGTGGCTATTCAAGTTAATAAATACACTTTGCGCCCTTTGTTAATCCAATAGAAGCAACTCCAAAGGTGCCAGGACATCCCTGAGGGGCCGGTTGTCGACCCCGTCGGAGGGTTTCTAAGCTTCCATTTAGCTCCCTTGTTGCCATCAATACAAGGCTTAGTTGATCGGTTACAGCACAAACTTTCCTTTTAGCACATTCTTATGCCTTTCCTTTCAGACATGGCTTAATCCCATGAATTTGCTCCATCATTTTAAAATATTTTAAAAACAACACAAAGAAAAGCAACAGTTACAATTGCTGGATATGTCGGTAAGAAGCCAGCACTGCAGTAGCGTTAATGTCTTTATTCCTATGGTCAGGGAAAGGAGGGAGAGAGAAAAGGAAACTTAGCATGTTTCATAGCACAATAAATCATCAACACTTCGTCACCAAAGAAAAAAAAACGGTTAAAGTCAACGGTTAAAACAGCCTAATGTGTGTTTATAATATAGAGAATCATTAAATAGGAACAGCAAAAACTGAAGCAGTGAGGAGGAGAAGTTGAAAGAGAAAGATCACAGCTTATCCCCATTAACTCCGGCCTGGCTTCAGCCACTCACCGCACAGCGCCATCGCGTCTGCCCCAACACAGCACCAGAGCAAGACTTGGGTGCCCCTCCAGAGCCAGAAATGGCCAGTCTAGAGATCTCCAGCTGCCTGTCCCTAAGAAACACCATACTCAGACTCATGCTAGCGTCCTCCCACGAGCAAGAGGATTTGCAGGGAGAAGCGGAAAGGATGCCCTCTTCAACCCAAAGAGGGATCACCAGAGTCTGAGACACACTTGGGCAGGTGGAGCCCCTATCAGGATGAACCGAACCTCAGACTCCTGTTGACAGACAGCACCACTGAAAGGGAAGCTAGCCCTGCTAAACTGCTGTCCCCTTCCCACCTAAAGCCAGGTGCCGGGTTAAGGGATCCAAGCTGAGTTACTTTGGGATGTGGGGCGGGTGGGGACGAGTCACAAGCCTTGCTGAGAAAGCACCGCAGAAAGGTCTTCTGCAGGGGGAGCCGGCTGTTGCAGCAGTGACAAGGAGGCGACGGAGCCCCGGCTCTCGCTGATGGACGTGCTACACCAGGGGGAAGTGCTGCTGGAAGGGTTGGGGGATTTGGAGACGACGATGTCTGCTCCGTGGTCCGTGCGAGCCTTGGCCTTCTCACGGAACGTCAGTTTGTGGGATTCAATCTGCAGCGACACAAGGGGCAGGTGAGATGGGGAGTGGGGGAGGAGAGAGAGGGGCAGAGGGGCAGGGGAACGGAGGATGATACCACAATGTCATCATTAGATGCCTGGAAAATAAAAGGCAATTTTCTTCATTAAAAATAAGGCAAAATATTGAGAGAAAAATGTAACAAAGCTTTAATCCATGTTCACAGACGGCTCCTCCCCTGCTGCGAGTACTCGCCCCCCCGCCCTGCAGAGCTGAGAAGACAGGAAGGCGCAAGCACTTACTTGTTTCTTGTATCTGAGTGCCGAAGCTCTGAATTTCCCTTTGGTCACCACCACCCACAGTGGGCGCAGTCGGCCCTACTCCATTCTCCCGCATTTCAGTGCCTGCCTGGGGCGCTGTCCCATCTCCATTCGGAGGGGCCTGCGCGAGCAGCGCTGCCTCTTCGCTCCCCTCAAGCTACAATGAAACAATGGGGTTGGGGAGGACAGTGAGGTGTCAGTAGAAGGATGGGAATGAAATGGAGTGAAATGAAGGAACTGGTGAGGGCTCCACAGACCCGCCTCCACCACCCGCAGGCACCAAGATGGGGGATGGTTAGAAACACAGCAGAGAAGTGCCACAATCAACTCCTCAAACCCACCCATATTGAGTAGCCCTCCAGTCAGAGCACCATATGGCAGCAACGCTTTGATAACCCACAAATCCAGCCACTCTCACAAAACCTCCGTGGCCTCCCACCACGTCTCAGCTAGCTAGCCATGGCAGCCCCCGGACAGGCTCAAAGCCCTAGAATCCGCAATATAGTAACACTCCAGCAGCGGGAGACCAGGACCAAGTGAAACCATCACATATCAGAAGACTGCCAAGCATTACCCCACAGGATCAAGGCAAAAGGACCTGTGAAAAGAAGTGACCGGAGTGGATAGCAATGAGAGTTTCCTTGACTTGGCTTCTTCTCTTGCTTACTTGACAGATTAATAATCCACCTTGGGTCCCAGAAAGGCAAGTCAGCACAGGAGACCACACCCCAGCCAGACTTGCTGAAGCAGGTGTGCAGTCATTTGGGTCAGGATTCTGTTCTCTGGCACCTTCTTCCTACCATGGATGCCCTTATTTCAAACCACCCATTTTCCAGCATGCTGCTGATAGAAAAATGAGGTTACCAGGCCAATTTATAGCTGCAGTTTCTTCAGGGGAAGGCAGGGTAGCTGGAAGGCCCCTCAGGCAGATGTGACGAAGAGGGCAGAGAGGCCACCCAGAAGCAGGCTGTGTTCCCAGAACAGAGGGAGCTCTGCAGACGCAAGCTGTGTATGTTGTACATGTCAAGCAGTGGCGCTGACAGGGCCACACATTCTAGGCTCCAACAACGAACGAACTCCATGATATTTTGGCCACTGTCCTGTTCCTAGTCACCCTGCTCTTTTGGAGGAAGCCTTGCAAAACAGGTACCTCAAGCAGCCAAGGGAGCTCACTTTGAACAAGGATGTTGCTGTTTCTTTTACTGAACCCAAGTGGGGGCTGAGAGATGTTACTGGCCATCAGTATAGCCACTTCCTACCTTGCCTGCTGGGGCTGTAAACCTAGCAACAGTTGGCAACTTCACACCAGCCTACTGCAGGGCCCCCCTCCCGCCCCGACATAGCAACCTTCCGACCTGCTTCCTTCCGGAGTTTAAACCAAGATAACAAAGCCATAATCTCAGTACCCAGATAATTCTCAGGGGAAACCTATAGAAAGCTCCAAGGTTCCCATCTACAGCACAGAGGACCCTTGGGCACGCTGATCAAGACCAGCTACCTTGCACCTAACCGGTCGACAGCTCACTACAGGGCCGTTAGTCAGAAACATAAGGTCCTCGCCCAGCTTCGTGCATCTGCAATTTACTGCCCAGAACAAGGGCTCACCCCTGCATGGCCCACGGAGCCACAGATGAGCAAGCTAGGATCCACCCTGCCTCACCTACTGACAACATACCGAGGTAAGAGCTGGGCTGAGATCAGAAGCACTAAGCACATCACTTGGGCTCTGGCACCCCAAGGCGGATTTCCAGCTCTGACAGGGAAACTACAATGCAGACAGGATGGGAGGTGACAGAGACACTACCCAAGGAACCCCACCACCACTGGGAAACACTGCCCATCAGCAAACAACACTGCACATTTACTGTGAAGCACCAACAGCAGGGAACAGAGACTGCAGCTATCCTAAGATTTCAACTACTTTTATGCAGACAAATCCATTTGCCTACTAAAGGCCAATTGTCCAGGAGCTAAAATTAAGTGAAGTGTTTAAATTTTACTGGGGTGTATTTGTAACCAGCTTGTTCATTCGTGAATCCTGCCAGAGTATCCATTCCCCCAGTCCCTACACAACATCCATGACTGCTATCTCCTTGGGGCAGGGACTGGTTATTATCTTGTTTAGACAGCAGGTGACACAATCCACCCTAATCTGGATGGCCTATCAAGTGCTACCACAAGACATATGACAATTCAGAAAAAGCAGGATTGAAACAATGGAAACCTGAAGTATTTGGAAGAAGAATTTTTTCTCCAGTGCATGCTCTCTGTTCTTCGCGCTGGAACAAAGGGATTTCTTCTTTCCTCCTGCATCACTGGCCAACTTGTATGCAACAATGCTTAGAATTAAACCTAAGAAACCATGGCTCTGTCTGCCTATGTCATTCTAATACGTATAAGGCTTGGTAGGTTAGTCTACATCAGTGGTTCCCAACATTTCTTCTGTCGTTGCACACCTTGCTACCTTTAATTAATTTGAGGCACACCACCATAGAGTTTCCAAATGAACTCATGGAAATTCAAGAGCCAATGAGCCAATCCAGAGCTCTTTGAGTAGTTTTTCAAAAAATTTTGTGGCATGCTTCCTCAGATCTGATGGCATACCTGTGTGCCGTGGCACACTGGTTGGGAAACACTGGTCTACATACTCACAATAAATAAGTCGTTTAAGTGCGAGTCAGTCCCCTCATTTAAAAGCAGATGCCTCATTGCTGTAGGAAAACAGAGATGCTCCGGTGTGGTGCTTGGGGACTGTGTGAATTATTTCACAGCATCCCAACTCCAGAGCAAGAATTCATTCTTTCCGTGGCACAGAGGAAGAACTCAGACAGTTTAGCATGAGGTTAAGCCCACACACAGAGGACTCCACCAACAGACAGGTCCCTTGCTGTAATAAAATGCCTGTTTACTGCTTGGAGCACACGTCAGCAGCACTGTTTGGGAAAGAGTTCCCAACAAGCCGCTCCCAGCTGCACAGACCAATGCGGTTAGGGGATTACACACACACTTGTAGTGGCTCTAATATTCTACCACCACCATGGAGGGAGGAAAAGCCGATCACAAGGGCTTGCCTCTCACCCTGACAACAATGGGCGTGATCATACATCTAGTCTAAAGGGCTACGCCTCTTCTCAGACCTTCTAGACAAATGTACAGCCTGCTCTCTCTTGAGACACACAGCGGAGCCAGCTGACGTGGTTCAGAGTGGGAACTCATGAAGAGTGAGTGGTTTACAGAAATGATGTTGGGAATGAATAAATGGCCACAGGCTGACTGAGGGGGGCAGCTGGGATGAGATACCCACAAGACAGGCAGTGGAACTGAGCTCAAGAAAACCTCTCTCGCAATGGGAGCAGTGACACACACCTTCACAGCACCTCCTGCTGGCACGTGTCCCACATTGTCCAGAGAGCCCACTTTCGCCTGAGCCTTCTCCTTGAAGTTCAGCTTCTGGTTCTCTATTTTGACATCTCCTCCCCCTGAACAAGAGAGAAGGACAGAACTCATTACTGGTTCAGAACAGAGGAGCCCTTGGAGCAGAGTCTGACACGGGGACTCCCTCCTCCTGACACAAACCGACCCTAGCGTTCTGCGCTAAGCCAATTACTTCATAGGCAGCCCAGCAGAACAGCGCACTGAAGTGTCTCTGCCTTTCACCCGCTGAGACCTGGGCTCAATCTAATGACTGCCAGGATGGAAGCTGGCAGCCTCCATGTCTGCACAAAAGCCAAACACAGATAAGTTCCAGAGTCCGACTCTAGAGATGCAGCTCTGCAGAATGAGCTTTATGTTAGGGCAGGTGTGTAAGAAAAACAAGACATTACCACCTTTCATCACAACAGATGTGCCCCCAATTTCTCTCCTCCGAAGGAAGACGGTCAGTCCACACTTAAATGTCAGGGTTATTTCTGACTGCATCTTCAAACCACCCAGTCACATACATATGCTGACCCCGCTCCATTGGTGTCATCTGGCAAGCTCTCTGCCACCTCATCTCATTATCTACGTTGGTGGTTTTCAAAATGTTTTTTCTCGGGATCCAGTTGAAAAAAAGTCATTCATGTCCACCACCCAGTGTTCCAGTCTTTTAGAGGTGACAGCAAGGTGCCACGACCCACAACCTAAGGGTCTGTGATATAGTACTGGGTCCCAACTCAGTTTGTAAACCACTGATCCATGTGGATGTTTGCAAGGGACCCACGACCTGATCTTGGTACGAGACTTCCCATGCATGCCCCCCACCTATTTTCCATTCCCTTTCCATGTCCATCAGCTGCAACTGCAGCCACTATCCACCACCTTCTCCGCTTCACTCCAGACTGACTCTGATGATGCTGCACGAATAACTGAGGAGGCAGTCACCTGCCTGTGGTGCAGCAGCATGACACAGAAAACAAGCAAATCCTCACTTTACCTTCCCAAAACCTGGAGGGAAAAAAGCCAGTTCCCATGTGTGACAGCGCTGCACTCTGCTGCTGGGACACAAGGACACCAGAAGACCTACTTGAGATTTGGGACAGGTCCTCAATGGATGTGGGAGAAGCATAACTGCTGTTCTGTGCCAGGGAACGTGCAGTGCATTGTTCTGTTTCTTCTAACAACCTTCTAAGAAAGCTGTTCATAAGTTCAAACACTGGGGGCAATTTCAGCCCTCCAGGGACATCATTAAACACACAAGCTCTTCAGTATCTTAAAGGAATTTCTCTGCTTTTCATGGGTGGACAGAACCCCTTTTGGTCAATGGATCTGATCCCATCCTTTTGGCCACATGGAATTGCTTAAAAACTCTGACTAAGAGAGAATTCTTGCAGGCAGGACTGTTGTGTTTTAATCAGCCCTGGACAAGAGCCGTCATTGTAGTGTGTAGAGTACAGCTTGTTACTGCAGAGCACCAAACAGACAGAGGTCAAATTTGTGACATGATGTTCTCGAAGGGGAAAGCATTTCTGATGCACTGAACCATGATATTTTGTGCACAAGGTTGAACTGCTTTCAACCAGAGACTTCCAGGCTGGGTGTAGGGACTTTTCTGGAAACAAAGACTAGCTTGTAGTGTTAATTTTCAGCTTTGGTTTGTGAGCTGTGTTTTCTTCACATGTGCATGTTTCCTGACCAGGGGGCTCTTGTGTGCAGCTGACTGCCTCTTGCTACTGTAAACCCCAGCAAAAATCAAAGGGTTCGATCGTGCTCCTTGGCCTTACTCAAAGATTGCCTCAATCTGACATGAAACAAAGTTTAGAAACTAGCCTGCAGCCTTAAACACCTATCAGAAGTTCAGTTAAACAGAGGGCCTTGCTCAGTGCTGGGTGAGGAGTCTAGTGGAACCTCAGATGCTGGCTCTGCTGTGTTGTCAATGGTGAACAAAGGATTCTTCCATATCCATTCAGTGAAATGATTTAGGATAATGATTTATGATTTAGTGGCGATCCATGCTTTTTGTTAACACTGAAAAGCCTCCTACGACTGTTTTGAAGAATGAGGGAGAGGTTACTTTGCCTTTGTATAATGCCTTCCCTCTGAGGATCCCGAACATTTTACAAACAGTAACCCTCAAAAGCCCTGAAGAGAAGGTTTGGTACATATCACCACTTTCAAGACAGGGGAAATGAGGCAGAGGCGTTAAGTGACTTGTCTTGTTCTAAGCCTGGCCATAACAATGGCTAGATGCAGAGAACCACTCAGCTCTCGGTTCCCAGTCCCCTAAGATACTAGATACCTCCCTCTGGAGCACTGTCCATCCACCTAACTTGTCCCACTTGTCAGCAGAGGCTCTGCTTGAATGGCATACAGTAATCACGAACTGGCAAAGCATGAAGGTACACACAGAGTTTTACCTGGCTTGTGTTTAATATTTGTTTTAGAGCCACACTTTGAGGACACTTTGGAAATGTCAACTTTCTTGTTCTGGATCTGCACCTACGGAAACAGAAAGGAACAACTTAGCATCAAGAAACACTTCTTACGAAACTGGAAACCACTCTCCCACCACAAAGGGGCAGTTTATATTTATAGAAGTCTGAATCTCCCCTTCCCATTAATCACATGGCTGGTGGGAGGCAAGCAGCTTTACTGACGCAGGTTTCAGGAATTCATAAGTAAAAGGCAACCATGTGTTAGTATTACCAAAAGCCCTGTCCCAGCCAACAAAGAGTTAATATTAGCAAGCATACTTCAATAAAACCAGCGGAGATGGACAGTGAGCAGCAGGAGTGCCTCACACAACAGACAGGCTCTCCACGGGAGTACTAAAGCTCAGAAGTTTGATCAAAGAAACCAACTCCATTCCCAGGAGCATCGCTGCCCTGGGGAAGGACCCAGGGCCCCACCCCAGGCCCCGCTCCCAGCTGGGGACAGGGCAGGGAGCAGTAGCCGCAGCCACAGGGCAGCCCAGCCTAGGAGGGTGGCCAGGCCCCAAATCTCCAGCTGGATGCAGCCGGAGACCAGGAGAGGCAAGGGCCCTGCCAGGATTCAGGGCACGGGCCCCGTGTGCCAGGCACCAGCGACACCCTTGTCCATCCCCCAGTTCTCCAGGCTCTCCACCAAACACCAGCCTTGACTCTGAAACCTGTGCCATTTGCCTTCACTCTGAAACCTGTGCCATTTGCCTTCACTCAAGTGCCCAGGGAGGTGTTATTTGCATTGGTCCCATCTGCAGAAAGGTTACCGTACTGAAGCACCAAGCATGCACCATATCCTCCCACTTTTTCTCCACCATCTTCATCCAAAACACCAAGATGTGGAGTCATCTGATATTACGTCCCTGTCTTTAGGGCCAATTGACAGGTCTGTTCTCTTATGGATGGAGATAATACCTGACTGAGAAATCACCAAGAAAAACCAGAAACAGCAGCATGTAAGTGATTCAGTAGATGGCCTGAATGAGCTTATATCCCAGCACGGGACTGGGGGACATGCCCTCTTTTGGGAAAGATAAAGCCAAGGTTGTCGCTACTGTAAGTCACTAAAGGTTTCACAGCCTTTTCTACCTGAATAGGCTTTTAGATCTGACAGTTGGGCTGGATTTTACCTTCAGTAATTGCATTGTCTACTTTTAAATTCCGATTGCAGTTTCAATAGCACATGTGATTCTTCACTTCCTGCCCTGATCTTCTTGGTGCCAACGAACAGTTGACCAAGTCTTAGAACAGAATAGAATCATAGGGTTGGAAGGGACCTCATGAGATTATCAAGTCCAACCCCCTAGGGTTTGAACCCAGGACCTTCTCTGCATGTTAAGCAGAGGTACTAGCCACTACACTATTTGCAGTCCACACAGAGGCCACTGCATTTCAGTGGTGAATGAAGGTATGCTTTCATGGTTAATTTGTAAAACACTGTGCAGAAGATGTTATATAACCAAGATTTCCTCCCACAAGGAATTCACAACTTCTAGTTACTTTAATAGGACTAACTCATGTAGGAGGAGACACAGGGAAATCCTCATATCTAGTACCTCCCTGGCTTAGAATATTCAGTACCAAATTATCCATGTAAACCAAACAGAAGTATTTCCTTTCCAGTGCGGCTTTAGTGTTGAGTTTGCTGCTTTAGAAACTGAAGAGACAAAGTGAGTGAGATAATGCATTTTATCAGACCAGCTACTGTTGGTAAGAAAGATGAGCTTTCAAGATTACACACATCTCTTCTTCAGGTTTGGATGTTTCTAAACCATTTTAATTGCCATGCTTACGCCCATTCTGAGCACACTGAGATGTGCGCACATGTGATAGTTTGCATTTGTAACTTGGCTTTTCTTGTTGAGTGCTTGCAGAAGGTGCTGGACTTGGTTGTTCAGAGGAGATACAGTCGGGACAGAAGTAGCAAAAGCTCCCTCTATATCGAGTCCGGCCACTCTCTCTGAATTCTAGCCAGGAGGAGGTAGCTAGCGCCGTAGGTTTAGAAAAGAGTTCAGTGGCTAGGGGCCATTCTGTTTTTGGTCTCCTCAGAGTCTGTCAATAAAAGCTGACAAGTAAAGGCAATGGCTTTTTATGACATGACCATTTGTTTGCTGGGAATTGGACTAGGATTAAAAGCCATTATGCTACCTTCAGAGGGTGACAATGTCAGCATTAACCAGTGCAGACTGAGGCTCTAAGTCAGGGGTCTCAAACTCAAAGCACCATGAGGGCTGGATGAGAACTAGTACACACCCCTGAAACCTTTTCATACAACACTATTGCAAATATTGATAACAAAAGGTGGTGTTGCAGGTTGCAGTCAATAACTTTAGGGGTGGCATGTGGCCCGTGAGTTTGAGACCCTCTGCTCTAAGTCCCATCGTGTCCCGAGCTCTCCAGGCCATCGCTTGGCTATTTGATCACCAATAACTGGATATATGAATGAGGATTTTGAAGAAGCTGTTGTAATTTCTCACTAAACTTTTATGCAGCTATTGTGGGCAGCTGTTTGAGTCTCAGTCTTCCAAAACTAACTTTACAACAGAACTTACTACTAACTGGCATTTAGCAAACTTCCTCCTCTAAAGGCCACATTCTCAAATACAAGTATCCTAAGTTGAGTGCCAGTTTAGCTACCTGACTTCAGGTACTCAGGGTAGAAAGTATAATTTTGTTCCTTTCGTTTAGTATTTCAGCTCTCTAGCACTCTGTCCTCCTACTTCCCACGTGCTGCTGTAAGCCTGCCACCCTGCTTGGAAGCTAAGAAGCCACAAACTCTTAGAAGAATTCCAAATGAACTCACTCAGACCCTTTGGCAACAAGGTTAAAATGCGTATGTGGCAGGTTAGCCAAATGTCTCATCACCTGGTAGGTTTAAGCTTACTGTGAACATTTTATTTCTATTGATGTGCTTTAGGGATTTTTTCTCATTTATAAACATGCTTTCCAGGTGACATCTAATGACACATGCTTCAGGAGATTTCCACTAGACCTAAGGACAGGAATATGTTGTCTACAGTCTCTGGCCTCATTCGTCAAGTATCCTGAAGGCAGTTGACATCTCTGCACACAGACTTGCAGAGACTTGTTTGAGAACATCAGCACTAAAGCTGAAGAGCCAGCTTTTGCTAACCACTCAGCTTGCCCCCAAAATGCCCAACAGCCATTACTGAGGAGAAAGGAGGAGTGCTGAACCTGGACTTTTCAATCATTTCCATCTGCTGTGTAGTTAAAATCTTTAAAACAGGGAAATTCTGTTAGCAGGTGCCACAAGAGTTGACTGGACAGAAAATGCCTTACAAGTGGACTCCTGGTCTGGAACCCAGGAATAGCAGAGTGAATGCAAAGCAGTAAAAAGGAAACCCAATCATAAGAAGCCAGGTGGGCCAGTCTGGCTCTTCTACTCACATTGGTACTGCCTGTGCTGGGTTTGGGGGTGATGGACGACTGAGAGCGGCTGCCTGAAGCTGGCTTTTGGGCATTTGGAACCTGAAAATGATAAGCACTTTATTCTCTGTTCTTAGAAGTTAACACCTTGACCAGTGGATGGAGTAGGACACAAACAGTAGAGACAGGAAGAGAGAGACTGGGAGAACAGAAAGCTGAAAGATGCACCCCTTTTCCTTAGAGTTGGAAATACCCCTAGCAGTGGTCCCCAACTGCTAGATGGCGATCTACTTCTCAAGGACAGTTCCCACCGAAACCTATGACCATTGCACCATCTACTGGAGAAATGCTGGAGACCACTGCCTCAGAGGAAACAGAAGAGGACGACAGATTTGGTCAGTTAGTACATAGATTTTCGAATTGAAAATGAAAAACATTCCCCACACCCAAGGTTTTATTTGGCAACACTTCCATTGATAACAGAGGAAGAAAATATACATGTGAGGCCCACCCATAAAACAAACTGTACATACCACCACCAGCAGAAAAGAAGTGGTTTTTAAAATAAATCCTCTTTCAGTATATGAACACTTCTGTCACACCAGCTGCTCCTTCGCAATGTGGCTGAAATAATCTGTGCCAGAAATCTAGATTATGTATAAACATTATGTTCCAAGATCTGGGGATACAGCTAGACCAAATCAGCAGGAAAAAACAGGAAACTGGGTATGGGCACCATAGCTAGAAAACACCACCATCATACATGTGAACAAACATCAGTTAACGAACCAGTGTTTGACCACCAGCACTACCCCAACCATTCTGACCGAGCTGAAGCGCACAAAAGCAGCATTTGCCTCCAACTCCAAGAACATTATGATCCATGGAGGATACAAATGTGTAAAACTGTGGGTGCCAACGACTAGCAAGCTGAAATGTGAGATGTCAGTCTCAGCACAAATATATAAAAACCTCAGCAGTCATAAGTCTTGGAGAATAAAAGCATGATAAAATGAAAATCACACCTGTACTCCTTGGCAACTGCGCTCTTCCTATAGAAGAGAAGCTGTTACCCACCTGTTAAGATGACTGGGCTCTGACTGCTCACACAACCCATGACAGTTTTCAGGATCTTCCTGCAGCAACTCATGAAAGAATTGATGACAAGATTTGCTGTGAAGCTGTGAAAACCACCACACGTATATTTCTGAAGACAGAGCTCTCAGAGCATGGCCTCCACCAAAAGCTATATTCTAGGCAGCCTTCACATCCTTCAAATCCAGCGAGTGGCAAGTGCTCAAGATGTAGAAACAAGCGACAAAGCACAGAGTACACTACGTTTGCCCCCAAAAGGTTTCCTCCCTACTCTGTCTTTTAAGAGGCACTGAAGAGATTTGCTCTAGCTTTTCAAAAAAGCATTGTATTAGCAAGTGTTTTCCATCCTACACCACCACAGAGCCAGTGGCATGGAAAAGGGAAAGCCAGGCCATCACTAATGGGACCCTCCCATGCACACTCAGTACACAAAGCAGAGGGATTCTGAACTTCTGGAGCAATGGCTGTCAGGGGAGACTGGAGCAATGGCTGGGCACAGGGGAGAATGGAAAAATTAGAAACAGTAAGAAAGACTTTTCTTCCTGTCACACAACAAGTTTAAAACAGTGGCCAAATTGTTGTGGCTACTAGGTTGCCTACAGTCACCAGCTTTCATAACTGTTGTTCTTTGACATGCATTGGTCATATCCACTCCACACACAAAGCACACACACACCTGACACCAGTGCCAGAGGTTTTCCCTTCGTGACAGGGCTGGCTCCAGTGTCCTCTGGGTCACGGACATATGCACCTATACATAGGTGTCTCAGCTCACTCTTGCCAGAGCTCTGGCAGAGACGAGGGAAGGTGGATTGTGTAATGGACATGATCAACACATCTCAAAGAACCCCAGTTACAAAGATCAGTGACCATCTTTTTTTCTTTGAGTGCTTGCTCCCATCTACTTCATGCCACATGACTTCCTAGCACTGCCTCTAGAGGTGAGCCAGATCATGGGCATGCTGATGGTAACGTTGCTCTGTCAAGGCTCCCATCGTCCCAGGCCTGTTGAGTAATGGTGCAATGGGATGTGAAGGTATGAACAGACAACAAGTCACAGCTCTGCAAATGTCCTACACTGGGACCTGAGCTTAAAAGGCCACCACTACCACCACTTGAGCTCTTTAGAATGAGATGTCAGCAGAGCCAGAAGTGTGACCTCCACCTGCTTGTAGAAGGCTCAGATGCTGGCCATGGTCCAGAATGAAATTCTCTGGGATGATAGCAGCAGTCCTTTCATCCATTAGGCAATCACAACAAACAGCTGCGTGGATCTGCAGAAAGGCTCAGTCCTGTCAATGGAGAAAGCCAGAACTCATCTCTCACAGGGAGTATGAAGAAACCTTTCCTTATTAGTTGTTATGGGACTTTGGGAAAGAGACTGGCAAGAAAACAGCCTAGCTCCATGATACTGCACCATCACTTTTGGCAAGAATCCTGTGTGAGGGTGCAGCTGGACCCTTACATTGTAAAACACCACATGTGGCAGTTCAGAAGTCAGGGCCTTGATCTTGCTGATGTGATCACTACCAAGGAGGTGAATTTTCATGTTAGGTATAGAAGAAAACCAGAGGCCAGGGGCTCAAAGGGTGGCTCTGTAAATCCTGAGATCCCACAGAAGGATCAGGTCTTGAACTGGTAGCAAGAGCCTCTCCAGGCCCTTGAAGAATCCGGCTGTTATCTCACGTCAGAAGATGGATTTGCCCTGAACAGGGAGATGGAAAGGCTTATGTGGCTGCCCAGTATACCCTGATTGATAACATCAGATCTTGCTGTTAAAGTAGAGCAGATATTCCAAAATGGATTGAACAAGTGATTTAACTGGGGAAAGATTTCATTCAAATGCCCAGCTAGTGAAACACTTCTATTTAGCCAGGAATGAACAGCTGGTGGAAGGTTTTCTGCTTCCTAGCAGGACTTACCGGACTTGGATGGACCAAGGCAATTCAAGGCTTAGCTAGGAAGCAGCCCTGCCATCAGATGCAAGGAAGCTAAGCTCAGATGAAGCAGTGAACTACAGTTTTGAGAGATCAAGTCTGGTTGATTGAGGAGGCCCAGCAAGTCAGAGGACAGGGGTGGTGGGAAATCACCAACAAGTCTAGCAACATCCCCACCCCGTGCTGATGAAGCTATGCAAGAGGTATCAAGATGACTCCCTCTCTGTCCCTCCTGATCTTTTTGAGGACCTTATGAACTATGGGAATTGGTGGAAAGGCGTACATAAGATTTCCTGCCCATGGTAGCAAAAAGGCACCAGAAAGTGCACCATCATCAAGCCCACGCAGGGAACTGAGGTGACAATGCTTTCTGCTGTGTCTAGTGGAGGTCCACCTGGGGAGTTCCCCACCTCTGGAAGAAGAGGCTGTTTCTTCTGTCAATATATGCACTACTTGGCTGTACATGTGGGGAAGGAATACCTCACAGGCCAGACTACCCCGAGCTCCCTGACATATATATGTAATGCCAGATCCTCCTTGGGTCCTGAGGGTGCCAGGCTTCACTGCCCCCCCCCCCCCCCAAAAGCATTCAATACCAGAAACAGCACAGGCCACAGGGCCACACGAGACCTCCTTTGACACATGATGTGGCTTCGACCACTATGCTAAGCAGGTAATATTGGTGGAAGGATCATGAAGTTCATGTACAAATGGTGCCTGGCTGGGGAGCAGACCAACATCAGCCACGCTTGGAGGTCTGAGGAGTAACCTCTTGTTCTGGACCACACTGATTTAAGCCACCATATGCCCTAACAGCCCAAAGCAGAGTTGTGCAGTGGTGACGAGGTAAACCATGACCTGTACTGTAAGTTCCAACATGGCCAAGAACCTAGCTTTGGGTAGGAATGCGCTGGTGCGGGTGGACTTGAGGACTGCCCCAATAAACTCTTCCATACAAGTACACACGTTGATTTTTGTTAGTTTGGTAACAGGGCCTGTACTTGACAGGTTGATCATACAAAAGTGATGCTGTTTTGGACTGGAGCTTTCAAGAGGCCCTTGATGACCAGTTGTCCAAGTATGGGAAGAACTGTACGCCTCACCATCTGATGTATGCTGCAACTATGGCCGTGCATTTTGTAAACCCTGTTGATAGATTAAACGCTTCCCAGTACTGTAAACAGGTAGTGCTTCTTGCCAACTATGAACTGTAGGAATCTTCTGTGCCCCAAAACAGAAATATGGAAGTATGTGTGCTTGAAATTGAGGAAGGAGAATCAGGATCCAGGGAGCAGATGATGGAGGCCAGAGACTTCATGTGAAATTTCAACTTCTTGAGATACATGTTGAGGCAACATAGGTCCAGAGTTTTTTGCCTGTGGGTCAGAAAACAACAGTAGTACAACCCCTTCCCTCTTCGGGAACTTCCTCTACAGCATCCACCTGCAGGAGGGACTGTGCCTCCTAAGCAAAAAATTGCTTGTGAGAAGGGTACCTAAAGAGGATGGGAATGGAGGTGGGAAGAAATAGAAGTGAAATGAAGAGTGCACCCAACTGCTATGATATTTAACATCCAATGGTCTGATAGTATAGCAATCCCAGCAGGGGAAAACAGTACAAGACCACTTGAAAATAAAGGAGAGGCTAGATCCCGGATAAAGGCTGGTAAGTTACCCGCAGGCACACCTTCGAAAGGAATGCCTACCCTCAGAGGAGTAGTGACTTGAGCCCAATTGAAAGGTAGTAGCAGGAGCCGGTCCCTGGCATCTCTTATAGCTCCTATTTTGCTTTCTGAAGGGTTTGTTCTTGGACTGTTCACCAGATCTCTGAGGTTGTCTGGGCCTGAAGTGCCTTCTGGAGTTTGATGGAGTGTAGAGACCCAAAGACTGGAGTGTAGCTCTGGAATTCTTTAAACCATGCAGTCCTGTGTTCATTTGATCTGTGAACATGGCTGCACCGTCAAATTGGAGGTCTTGAATGGATTGTTGGACCTCCAGACAGGCTAGATGACTGAAGCCACAAGGCTCTTCTCATTGAGACAGCCAATATCATTGTCTTAGAGGCCAGGTAAGCTGCGGAGGGACATTCAGGCTATTGTCTTATTCTTCTCTACTATAAACTCAGACTCCTGTTTGGAGCTTTAAGGCAGAGAGTCTGCAAACCTAGCTATAGAGTGCCAGATGTTATAAGCACATCCTCCCCAACAGGGCTTGTTGTTTTGACATGCATAGCTATAGGCTTGTGGCTGAATAAACCTTCCTGCAAAAAGCTCGTCTCCTTGCCCCTATTTTTGGAATCAAATCTGTCTGTCCCTGTCTCTGTCTCTCTCTTTTGTTGGCAACTGTTACCACAAAAGACCCCAGGGCTGGATGGGTGTACAAATATTCAGTTCCCTTTGCAGGTACTGAAGCTTATCTCTCAGCCCACTTAGATGAAGGGGGAGCAGAGAGACTGGGGTCTGCCACAATCTCTTGACTAGTCTCATCACTCCTTTGTGAACTGGGAAGGTCACCTTCGATGGGGCTGCTGCTGCCAGGATCTCAAAGAGCTTCTCAGCAGCTCCTTCAGCTTCTCCGCCACTGAACCCAGGTTTGAGGTCACCAGTTTGAGCATCTCATGGTGTCCTCTACAGTCATCCCATTGGATAGTGGCAGAGGGCCCTGCCCATCTGGCAAGGGCAATGATACTGGCATGGATGAAAGAGTAGGTTCCCTCCTCTCTTGCTGAAGTGAACCCCCCTCGGAAACCTTAGTCAGGGGGAGACTGGCCACAAGGCAGCTCTGGAAAATGCCAGAGAGGCCAGTTCACTCAAGGACTGATGAGCTGGTCTTTGTGAAACAGAACAAACCCTACATCAAGGCAAAGTACAGCCCACTACATGAGCCTTTCATCAGGCCCTCCAGTTGGGTCTCCCTCATCCCAGTCCTGCCCCACCCCTCCCCTTTCCAACTGCCACATTGACCCAGCAGTGCCCTGGCTGGAGCACAATGGTCCACTGCGCTCCCCTTCCCATTCCCACCCTCTCCCAAGTCTCACCATGTTGATCCAGCAGCAGCACGCTGGCTAGAGTGTGGTGCCCACTCCCCCTCTTCCCCATCACCATGTGGGTGGCCCAGAGACGCCTGGTCCCAGCTCCCCCTCTCCACCCACCTCTTTAAATGCCAGGGCTGATTTTCAGCCCCATTTCATCACTAGCCTCAGCATCTTGGTCTGACTCCACATCTAAGTCAGGTGCAGGGTGAGTGGTGGCTATTGACTGTTTCTCTGAAGCCTCAGAGAATGACTGTGTGTGACCCTGGGGCAGGAGAAACCCCCATGGGTTCCAAACCTGCCATGGCATACGCCATTGTCCTTATGGCAAAGCTCCTGTAGGGAGCCCATCAGGAAGCACGCAGCTACTGAATTGGTCATCTGTCTCTTGAGTAGGGCCGCCTCATCCCCATCTGAGTCTGTGGAGTCCCCTCTTGGAGACCACAGCAGTGCCAATGTCACCTTCACTTCCACACGGTGCAGGGAGGAGAGGTGACTTGGTACCAGGTCCCTGTGTGGAAATGCCATGCAGAGACCTGTGGCTATCTTCTGGTGACCGATGTCAGCAAGACAGGGATTGGCACCAAGATTCCAGAGATCGGTGTCATAGTTCTGGAGACTGGTACCATGGATCAGAGACTGGTGCCATGAGTCTCACTATTGGTGGTGCAGCTCCAGCGAAGACTGGCAGGGCACTGGGGACCTGCAGAGCACTCTGGGAGCAATGCCTTGGCTCTATCACAGTTTTGTCTCCAGATGGCCCAGCAGCTGATGGTACCGACACGAAGTCCCAGTGCAAATGCCTCCCTTTCTGAGGCATAGGTGGCACCAGGATCACCAGGAGGTCCTTAACCACCTGGAATGCCTCGACAGCACATGGTACTGTGAGATGCTGGGTACTCCTGCTGTTCCCAGGAGTCATTGGTGGGTCTGGAATTGGGTGACGAACTCTAAGGGGCAAGGCTGTTGCTGACCTGAAACCAGGCAGAGACAAGAGGCCCCACATGGCTCTCACTTTCTCTCCTGTACCCCTCCTCGGTGCTGGCGAGCATCCTCCTCTGGTATGTCTCTTCTTGGGCTTCTTCGTAGGTACCATGAACGGTGAGCGTTGCCATGAGGAACTCAGTGCTGGGGTGGAAGGGCGGTGCTTTGCACTGAGTGCTGAATCTGAACAGCCTAACTCAGAGGCCGGTCTAAGAGCTAACTCCATAAGAGGTGCTCTCAGCCTAATGTCCCATTCCCTTTTAGAGCAAAGTCTGAAACCTTTTCAGATCCTGCACATGAGCCTCTCCTGGACACTTCAGACCACTCTGGTGAGGGTATATTCACTGACAGACTTCTTGCATGATGTGCAAGTGTTGAAGCCCAGGAACCAGGTCATGCCCCATCCCTGGGACTAGGTCCTCTGTCAAATCTACAGTATAACAGATGCACTAAAAGCTAACTAACTATACAGACTATTAACAACAAAAGACCACTGGGTTAAACGAGCTTGACAAAGCAATAGGATGTTCCAGCACCATCACAAGCAACAAGAAGGAGCTGACAGGCAGGAAGGGGGTGGGGCGCATGCTATTTACGGTATAACAGTGCAGATGCACATCAACTCAGATGGCACTAGAGCCAGCCCCTAGTATACCACTATGGGAAAAATCCCTCTGGCATTGGTGCACACACACCGGACACAGAATGGACATGTGCAAGTACTTGAACTATTACTACCTAGGAGGTAAGCAAACTCTTGCACAAATTTATCTCACATTATTAAGGTAATGGAGGCTGTTTCTGGTGGCAAACAGGTGGCCTGAGAGGTCAACACCGGACATCTTTTTCAAGCCTATAGTTTTACAGCATTCAGAAGGGTATCTGGCATTACTCCACCCAGTCAGTATCACCAGGTGCCTAGAGCTATCTCCATCTGAAATCATCATATACTCACAGTGCACACACAACCCTCACAATGTTAGATTGTAATGTCTCCGTGAGGTCACCTCTACATCCCCACTTCCAGTGGGACTGGCAACTTGGAAAGATAGGTCATTTTAACTATACAAAGATCACATACTTTGACCCCAAAAGAACTTCAAGATCTTCCTCCTGATTCAAAGTCCTCCTTGCTTTAGATGACTGGGGAATGGATGAAAATGCTCTGCTATGCATTGCAACATATGCCCACACAGTCAACCTACTATAGTTCAGGAAAAAGTCTCCTACCTATACATCTCTCAGCAATCTTAACTCTGCTGTGTTCATCTGAAACAGACTACTCTCAAGAGATCACATAAAAAAGCAGTAGAAGGAAAGAAGTTAGTAGAGAGAGAGTTTGTCCAGAGCCCATACTTACATTCCCACCTCCAGGGACATGCTTAATATTGTCCTTGGAACCACACTTGGACTGAACATGGCTGTAGTTGGCTTTTTTGGAGACTATCTGGACCTAGAGTGTTACAGAATGGAAAAACAACACAAGGGAAGAGGACTGGTTAGAACGGTCATACAGCAGGCTAGAGAGACGCTGTAACATGGTGACTAAACAAAGAACTGTGTTAATGTTCAACTCCACTTCAGCATTACGTGTGACAGAACTGAGAGAGAGAGAATGAAAACAGAGAGGCAGAGTACAGCTAAGCAGACAGTGCAAGGTGACATCTTTAGTGCTACAGTGGAGGACAACACTCTTAGCACATTTTACAGACTAGCAGGACAAGAGTGCCTGGCTGACAGTCGGATTGTGTATGCTAGAAGTTACAAACACAGTGCTCTAGAACAAGGCTCTGGCAAGGACTTCCCCAGAGCACATTCAGCCATGCTTTCCAGCAGTGAGAACGAGTGTGGCCAACTCTGTCACTTCATCCCACGCGTTCACTTTGTTGATCCAAGTTACTGCCTCCAACAACCTGCTCACTAGTTAGTCTCTGCAGTTTTAAATTGTTCCAGTTTGCCTGGAACAACTCAAATCCTGGTAAGTACCTCTGAAAACCTCTTGGCAAACTAGCCTAGTCCTGAAAACAACGGCTATATGGAAAGTTGTCAAACCACCAATTTAACTTAATTGGCAGCAGGTCTGAGGCCAGCTG
The DNA here is from genome assembly GCA_007922195.1 of Podocnemis expansa. Classification (NCBI taxonomy): domain Eukaryota; kingdom Metazoa; phylum Chordata; order Testudines; family Podocnemididae; genus Podocnemis; species Podocnemis expansa. The sequence goes on from ML681964.1 coordinate 77,636,078, forward strand.
GATAGCTACATTGTTTCTCCTCTAACAAACTGAAACAGTTCCAGATGCATTAAAACACAAAAAAAAGCTTAAGGCTGTGTTAAAATATCTGACCTGAACTCTCAAAAGTTAAAATAAAAGCTACAGAAAATCAGTTACGACAAGTCCCCAAGTTCAGGCCTAGAGATTATTACTGTATAGCGTGTTCAGAACACCTAAGGTACAACAAAGTAAATTAAAAATGAGACAGAAGCTTTACTTCATAAGGTGCTTTGGGTTTGTATACTGAAGTTACCACCTGTAGCTAGAACCATTAAAACGTCCATAATTTTAGTGGGTTTCTTAAAGGATACTTGTCAATTTAGGTAGATTGGATTCAGTGCAATGAAGACCCTCAGATCCACTCTGCCATGTTACCTATCAGTTCGCGGGCTGTAGTTCAAAGGAGCAAAACACTTAAGATAACACCAATCTCATCTTATATAATGTCTACCCGATGGAAGAGACAGCACTAGCTCACAAATTAAACTTTTGCTGCCAGTCACCTTTGTCTGTATTCCCTCCCCCCACAGCTCAGACACTGGGCTAAGACTTTGTGACAGAACTTTTGGGCAGGAAGCCAGAAACTGTAACTCAGTGGTTCCCAACATTTTCTCTGCCATAGCACACCTCGCTACCTTTAAAAGATTTGAGGCATGCCACCATATAGTTTCCGAATGAACTAATGAATATTCATGAGCCAATTATCCAATCCTGAGCTCTTTGAGTAGTTCTTCAAAAATTTTGTGGCACACTTGCTCAGACCTGCCGGCACACCTGTGTGCCACGGCACACTGGTTGGGAAACACTGCTGTAACTACCAGCTGCGAGAGGTCAGAGAACTATTGGTGAAACTAGGTCAGGAAAGTCATGGGCGTCTGTTAAGCCACCAGTTCTCCATTTTCTTTTTGTTTGAAAAGTACAAGGAAAATTGAGCCCTCTCCCTAATCTCCAAATGGCAGCATCTGTGGAGAAGGGAAGTTTTCCTCACAGACGACCAGCCCATCTCAGAGTTACAAACCACTTGAAAGTAAAGACAGAGGGTGCCACTCTAGCAAAGTCTTTAAAGCCTGGTGTCCACTGGTGCTGGTGGTTACTGAGATAGATGCAAGATACATAGCGTACTTTGTGCATCTCCCATCAACATACACTTATACAGCACAGCATCTTCACTGCACTGTATCTAAGGGAGACACTCTCCCACTTGACACAGCCCTGCTCCCTTCAGGGAGATAGATTTATACAGTCGATCAGAGAGCGCTCTCCCATCGACCAAATAGGTCTACACAGACCTGCTCAATGGATGCTGCGCATCAATCCCTGCTGCCTCTCCAGTGAACACACAGCCATTGTCAGGCCCTGAAAGCCTGTACGTGGAGTCAGGAGGAATGCTTCTGAATGTACATTATGGGCAGTGTCACAGGAGATAACAGGAAGGATGTGGAAAAGGTGAGTGTAAGGGAAGAGTGACACTGACAAGAGAAAGCATAAAATCTAAAGAGATGGGAAAGTGACTCAAATGGGAAAAAGCTTTCCTTTCATCTTCTAAAGATAAAAGACAAACAAAACTCACTTTCCCATTGGGCTGCTTTTGCGCACCCTCTTTTGTTACAGTTGTTTTAGTAGTAGCCATTTTAGAGACCGCATTGGGTTCAGACTTTCGTGCAGCACCGGCTGATTCTGGTTTTTTCTCTACTTTACCCTAGATGGAGACAAATGGAGGATGATTTTAACCATGAGAATCAAAGTAAATGATGGGTGGAAAGGATGGAATTCAAATCAGCCAAGACAGACTCAGTGGATTGGACAAGCCAAGGAGAACTTTTCATAGGTAAACATGTTAAAACTGTGAGGCAAGGTGAAATCGTAAACCTAGGACAGTAAATCAGAAGGGAATATGCCCATCAGATAAGTGAAACACTTGAAGATCCCTTCATGCATCAGAATTTCAGCACTTTCTAGTGGGGAGGTGGTGAAGACTCCAGAGCACAATTATGCCCAGTTTCTTGAAAGCTGAATCGTTATGCTAGATTCTCTCCTGACTGCTGAGCCTATCCTTCTGTTTTTAAACCCTACAAGTCTACCTGGAGACTTCTCATCACCTTTAAAAAGCTATAACAGTCAGCATTCTGATGGGTGGGGCTGTATTGTGCTTAACTTATCCATTTCCCTCTGCACCTGAATTTGATTCAGGTTATAAATTACACCAAGTATAATGGTGAAGAAACATGACTAATCCTATGTATTAATATTCAGTTAATCTAGGTTGGTCCAAAAGTAAAAAGCTGCAGGTAGTTCAACATGATTTGTGGATTTAGAAAAATTCAGCATCAGACTGAAAAACTTTTTCTGCTCACGGGATGCTTCTAAAGCAATGCTTGCCACAAAAGATGAGTGCACTCAAGGCTGGAATTTTTAAACTTGGGGCTTCTGCACAATTCTGTACCCGTTGAGCCAATTAACAGCAGTAAAAGACGCAACGCTTCAAAGTTGTTTGTCTTTTGGGAGCATCCTAAAAACAGAGCTGACTTTAAAAGCCCTGAAAGAAACACAGTTCTCATTAACATGCAGCCTATCAGGCATTACTGCTGTTATGATGCGGAAGTAACCTAACAAAATAAGGGAAAGTCTCCTGTACAAGCAATGCCCTTAAACAACCCAGAAGGCCAATGAGAAAGCTCTCCATGCCTTCTGAATTCAGAAGCAGTGTAAAAAAATTAAAATGAACTTTAGAGATCCTTTTGACAAGATTTCTTAAGGATCTTTTCGGTATTAATGAACCGCCAATCTAGTCTCAACTTGCATTCAAATTGTGAACACTCCTTCCCTGGTTCTCATTTCCAAGTCCTCTAGCTGGGTTTCGTTTACTCTGTCTGGAAGCGACTCTTGGTGAATGCTGGCACAGCTTACCCTAAATGGCCAGACAGTCTCTTCTGTCATTACTTATGTATCAGCTTTTTGTGTATCTCCAATGCATACTTGCGGAAACTCTTTTGCAACTTCTTTTAGCTGTAATACACCGTGACCTGCTACAGTTACAACACACGACTTTTAAAACAGTTCAGTGGTACCATCTTTTTCAAACAGGTGATATGGTTTATGTTGTGCTTGTGCAACTCCAGACTGCTCTTACCAGTCACGTGCCTTTGAGAGACTATAGCTCCCAGCAAGATGTGCTCTACCTTGGGTGCAGAGATCAGAATGAAAAACCTGTTTCTGCAGACCACTTTCCTCCATCTTACATAAATTAAAGCCTTCTGACTAAAGGCAAGTTGCTAATTTGATACCTGGTCAGACAAAGTCTGGGAGCATCTGTTACATGATGTCTGATAATAGTATCATGTTTCTGTATCCACAAGATGTATGGGATGGAAATGTGAATGACTGCCTTCTGATCAGGCTGGTTAATGCATATTCATTTTTCATGTTACAAGGAATCCCATAAAGATATTCCAAGCCTTTTCTCACTTAGAGAGTCACATGAAAAAATTAATTAGCACCTCTGTATTAAATAAGGGCCTCAAGCTACGTCCCACCCATTCCTTCAACCTGGGCAGTTACTTTTTCCCATCTATGTCTTCCTGCAAAATCTATCTTAAGAACAGAATACACTGCTTTATTCCAACTCTGCTTGAGGCCTAACAAATACAGCACATTGCCCATGTTCCTGAATCCATCTTCTTCCACATGGCAGCATACTACTCTACCTGGCGTATAGTTCAGCAGACCAAAATCCTCTCTTTAAACAGGTATTCATACATAAATAAGCTCTGAGCTTTCACAAAAGCTAATATCCAGATCAGGAGTGTGGATCTGTTTCTCCATACCATGGAGTTGTGAAACTTTGTTCATATTCCAAATAATTTCATTAAACCTTTTAAAGTGCATTTTCTCTATATGCTAACAGAGCTTCCTTGCTATCGCCCTGTGCCCATGTGGAACCCAAAAAGACATCTGCAGCAGGGGAAGGCTAGTGAGCACAGAGTGGTTGATAGGAGCGAGAACTACCAATAAATAGCTTTTGGATGCATGTGAGGAAGTCCCAAGAGCCAGCTGAGGACACTTACCCTTCCTCCACCAGGCTGGTGTTTAATGTTATCTGTTGATCCGATTTTGGATCGTATATTCTTCAGATCAGGGGCAGAAACACTGCTGGTTGGGCGAGACAGCTTGGGAACAGTGCTGGTTTTAACAGCAGCTTTAACTGTTGTTGGTTTTTTAGCCTCTGGAGTGGTACTCGATGCTGTGGTGGGTCTGGCTGCAGCTGGCTTGGGTTTGGGGCGGCTGGTAGCTGCTCCAGGTGAGGCAGGAGTACCTGGGGTTGGAGCAGTAGGGGTGGTGGCAGCGCTGCTCTTCACAGAGCTTGCAGGAGCACTCTTTGGGCGGCTCAGCTCTGCTGTGAACATAACAGAAAGCGGACATCTGAGTAGATGTCAATCACATCCTGCGGACAAATGTCCAACCATAAAAACACACACACATAAGTTTATTGAGCACTCTTCTGCAGTCAGGTAGAAAAGGATTTAGATCAGGGGTGCCAAACGTTTGCTATGGTGGGTCAGATTTGACTTAAATGTACTTTAAGAGGGTCATACATATCATAAATCGAAATACACAGCGCTCCACCATGTCGTGAGGGCGTTGTAGGATGTGAAACTGCGCTCCATAATACCTCTCCATCTCTGTTAGGGAGATAGTGGTCTCGTGGAGCAGTCTTGCATGCCCAGCGCTCCGTGATATCAGGAAACCTGACGCTCTTGTGGCATTGTGGTGCAGTGGGTAAGGAGACCACACACACTCGCTCACTCTCTCTCTGCTAGTGAGAGAGCGTGGCCTGCTGAGTGTAGTCATCGGCCACATGTCTGACACCCCAGATTTAGGAACTTAGGGAAGATTACCTGAAGGCGATTTTGCAGTTGTCTTCTTGGCATCTGCAAGCTTTGCTTCAGTCTTGATAGCTGAAAAGTACAAAACCAGTCAACCACTTCTGCATTGTTTATTGTGAACTGATTCACTAGTGCCATAGGAAGGAAAGGACAAGTGCACAGACTGATCCTTTGTGAATGCTGGCATAGTTTTCTGGGTAGGCAGACATTCTCTGTTGCTGCTTAGATATCAGCTTCTTCTGTGCCCCCAGTGCATACTTGTGAGATGAGTACTTAATGTTTGGTAAGATGGGAACATTAAAACAATATGTGTTTTAGTCGGAACAAGGAATACAAGCCACCTCTAGAGAATGGGGGACTGTAGGGGTCACAGTGGCCAAGTAACTCCATATACTCCCAGCACAGTGCTGTGGCAAAAGGGCTACCATGATTCTTGGATATATACGAAATGAAGTAGTTGGCAAGGGTGGGGAGGTGACTTGCCTGCTTATCCAGCTTGGAACTGTGACAAACTGGGAGGAGAGGGTGCAGAAAATGGCCATAAAAATCATTTGAGGATGGGAGAAAATGCCTTACAATGAGCAACTCAAACAGCTCAATCTGTTTAGCTTTAGCATATCAATGAGCTTGAGAAATGCCTTTGTCATCATCCCTTCACCAGGAGAAAACACCAGATACCAAAGGACTCTAATCTAGCAGAGAAATGCAACAAAACAAAGGGCTAGGGTTACCAGACATGGGGCTAAAGGAGGACATGTCCTTTTTACCATCACATCCTCTGTCCAGCAGGCATTTTAAAAACAGGTGATTTTGTCCAGCTTTTGTTTAAAAGGGGTTAAAGTGTGCTGGGATGCCACAGAACAGCAGGGGAAGCTTCCTGGTTGGGTCCCCTAAAAACAGAGGAGCAGGCTGGAACGCGGCGTTCTGGCACATTCCTCTAGGGCCAGCAGGGGGCTGTGTGATGGAGAGAACCTGGCCACATTTCCCTCCTTTCCCAGAGCCTGGGGAGACCCTGCCCCTACTGGACCCAAGCGGCACCTGCCCTCTCCTGCCGGCTAGCAGGCACATTTGTAGCCTCCCAGGCCAGTGCAGCTGCGAGTCCCCGCAGGCCCCTTCCCTGCCCCACCAGTAAGGAGGCCTGGGAAGGCGTGGGAAGAAGGGGTCAGGATGGTGGGCAGGGGTGGATTGGAGGGGGTTGGGGGGGCTGAAGTGAAGATGGAGAGCTGGGGTGTCGGGGGTTAGGAGGGCTTGGAGTGGGGATATGGGGAAGAGGGATCTGATGGAGGGCATGCACGTGTCCTCCAATGTCCTTTTCATACTTCCCTGTCCTCCTTTCCATGCTTTGGTATTTGGCAACACTACGAGACTCAAATTAGAAATAAGGCATACTTAAAAAAAAAAAAAAAAAAAAAAAAAAAAAGCAAGGGTGATTAACTCTTGGAGCAATCTACAAAGAGAGAGAGGTTTCCTGTTTCTAGACATCTTCAGACCAAACCTGAATGCCTTTCTGGAAGATATGTTCCCGCCACATACATATGGCTTCAATGAAGGAGTAACAGGGTAAAATTTGGGTGGCCCGTGTACTTGGAAGAACTCAATTTTTTTATGAGTAAGTGTTGATAAATGACAATTTCATTAAATACATACAGCCCAACAAAAAAATATTTCCATTTACAGATAAACAAAATACAAAAAATGCTACCTGTGAACTTCGAGTCTGATTTAAGGGTATTCACTTGACTATTTTGACATCTGATTTTGACTATTTGTGTTTTAAACTGTTATAAAAAAAGCTTAATTTTTTTAACTTCAGCTTCTACTGTCATGAAATAATTTCATGACCCCTCCTGTTGTCAGAATCACCACAATCTCCTGCAACTCTGAAAATTTAAATAGATGAAAATACAAAATGTTAAAATCCAAACATTACTACAATAATGTTAAAGTTACAAAAAATGAAAATTTAGTTCTGCCAAGCCTACAATATGGGAGGTCAGAATGGATCATCTAGTGTTCTCAGATTCTGAATTTATGAACCTTAAATTCTCCACCCCATGTTTATATATCTGCCTATCATCATCTCTACAATATTGCTAGTTTAGCACTGTCCCAGTTCTCCATTCTGATTCCCAAGTCTCTTTTCCTTCAGGCTTCCAAATCTCACCTCTGTGGCCTCCAGCAGATGCAGAATGACACTCACCCTCTCCCATTAAATCCTCCATCCTGACGCCAGTGACAACCATTGCATTGCCATCTTCCAACCTTCACTGGCTCCCCTATTGGTTTTTAAAATGAACACCAAACATACTCTCAAAAAAACCCCAAAAACTTATAGGTTTGCTCCATCTGATCTAATCTTTCCCTGCAGCACTTCCTGTTCCCCTCTCCACCGTGCTTTGGCAGCCTCATCCACCTACAGGTGCAAGGAGCCTTTTCCTCCGCAATTCCTTTTCCTGGGTTGTATGGCAGGGGATGGTTCACTCAATAATTGTGCTATTGTTCATTCTTTCCAAAGCATCTAGCATTGGCCACTATTTGAAGACAGGATACTGGGCTAGATGGACCATTTGTCTGACCCAGTATAGCCATTCTTACATTATGCCCTGCCATTTGGAACAGCCTTCTTGTACCTCTACCTCATCAATGCCATCTCATCTAAGAAGCAAACAAACAAACAAAAAACCACCTTCTCCTCCTTTAATTTACGCCTCCATTAACTGCAGAAGGAGTAACTAATTGAATTCATTAGTGTTTGCTAAGCATTTTGGGCCACATCTTCCATCAAAGCCTACACCGAACACAGTTCTAGTGGATTTTTTAAACAGGGTAACAATGGGAACTAACTGAACAACTTGGGTCCTGTGCAATTCTGTAAATGTGCATTATAGTGTTAAAGAGGAAGAGACAAGAAACACTTAGTAGTGGGCTAGTTGAACCACTGACTCATAGGGTATGGCAGTTCCTATGTTCTACTGCAGTTCTAACAATAACGACTGTTGGCATCCTGGTGGGGAAGAAAGCTTATGCATTCAAGCTCTAGAACAAAACTGGCCAAACCTCTTAGCATCCACTGGTTCCACCAGTCGCTCACTGGCAGATTTCAGCAACAGCGCAGTTCATGAGATCTCCTCCTTTGGCTGGACTCAAAAGAAGTTTCTTTCTCTCTCAGTGAGGGGGAAGGGTGCTACAGCCCACAGTCAAACCTCAGTAAGAGGACCAAGGTACAGCAGCTTGAGACTTTTAAGCCATACCCCCATTTTACACTCTTGCTTTACACTGATTGCACCCAACACAACTGATACTGGATTCCATTTTCTACAAGACCAGCATCCTGCTGGCTGCAAACCTCTTAACGTTAGCTTTGTGCTACAAAATTCTCTCCTGAAGGACTGAGCTATGTGGCAATCAAGATCCAAGCCTAGCTTTTCAATGACATGTCCATGTTTTAACTACTAAGTAGTTTTATTAACACACCCTGCTCCGTATAGGACCTACAGCATTCATATAAGGTATTGCTTTGTAATAGCATCAATGAGAGGCTCATGGTGACTTTTCTGTGCCACTAACAGATGGATCTGGATTTAATTCTTGGACCAAGCTTCTTGCTACTTTGGCCACAAGGGCAGATAACAAGACACCCTGCAGAGAAAGCAGTGGAGAATTTACCACACCCCTACAGAAAGTGGTCACAGTAGCTAATTCCCCCACTTTAAATTGCTCCTTATCTCTAGCTAAAATTAAATTAGTCTGCTTCCAGCCACTGTATCTTTTTCTACCTTTGTCCTCTAAATTAAGGAACCATCTATCATTAGCTATCTTCTCTCAGAGCAAGTACTTTTTGACTGATCAAGTCTTCTCAACCATCTTTTGGATGAGCTAACTAAACCAAAAACTTTTGAATTCTCTCACAGCAAGGCAGATTCTCCAGACTTTGAGTCATTCTTGTGGCCATTTGCTGAATCCTTTCCAATTTTTCAACATCTTTTAGAAGTGTGGACACCAGAGCTCAACCCAGTTTTCCGGTAACGGTCTCGCAAATGCCATACAGAGGTCACAGCCATGTATACCTGTTAGACAGTCTTATTTAGCTATCTAAAGATAGAATTAACCCTGAACCGCTGCACTAGGAGCTCATGGTCAGCTGGTTATCAGCCTCAACCCTTTTGGCATTTTCAGTGGGTCTGTCTATACTAATACTTAGTTTGTGGCAAGCCTGGGTGTAAATCTACCCCACGCTAGCCTGCTGTGGACTAGTGGTATGTCTGTACTGCAATTTAAAACCTAAAACTGGCCAGTGCCAGCTGATTCAGGCTAGTGGGACTGTCAAGGGATGGTTTAACTGTGTTGTAGATGTCCCCATGCAAAGGACAAAGGTCCCAGAGACAAGGTTCCAGCCTCAGGTGAAAAATCTACACAGCTCCATAGGCCGAGCCCCATGAGCCCATGGCAGTTGGAGTTGCAGGTTTTTAATTCCAGTGCAGACCCTGACATGGTCTCTGATGCCATGCACTCAGAGCTCCAGAGTACATTCTGATCTATTTCCAGGCACAAGCCAGGAAGGGAAAAAGAACATTTAGAAACTTTTAGTGCACAGTAATAGCGTCCACACAGGCATTAAGTCCACAGGAGGCTAGCGTGGGTAGATTTACGACCCACCTTGCCATGAAATGTACTCCTGGGAATATTTAGCTTAATATTAAACTTCAAAGGTAACACACACTTGAGATGGATTGGGGCAGCTCAGACTTCTCACTGTTACTGTTTCAAGCTGGCTGCAGACTCAAGCAGCAGTCACCACCTGCAGCCAAAATCACTAGGTTGACTTGCAATGGAAGAATTAGCCACTTTAACGGAAGCCTAAATGTGACAAACCAAGGGGGGCAGAGAAGTGGAAGCATGGCATTTGCTGAGCCCTGTCTCAGATCAAGTCCTCACAGCATGATGAGCTGCAAGAATTGGCTACATTTCTGTGAACTAGTCCGAATACCTACATTTTTCAACCATAGCTAGCAACAGTTTAGAAAGAAAGGGTGTCTCATCCAGGGCCATGCTTACAGGTCGGCCTTTTAGGTGGGGAAGTAGCAGCATTTCTTGGACCAGAGGCTGTTGTAACAGGAGATGCTGTAGTTGTTCTGGGGGTGGTAGGGCTGGCTTTTACAGCAGCTCGTGGTGTTGTAGTAGTCAGTGGCTTTGAAAGTGAGGTCCGCTTGTCTGGGGTCTTCGCATCCGTTACCTGTTAACAAAAGATTCAAATGAAACCAAGGAGCCATCTACAAATGCTACTCTCAAGCTACAGCTGAAAGAGAGCTGGAAATGCACTGAAGTTCCTTTTCCGAAGTGCTGAAGTACAGTTGTTTGGATTCTTAAATACATAAGCTAAACGCCGAAAATTATGACAAGTTCCAGAGGGGTAGCCATGTTAGTCTAGTTCAGCAAAAAACAAACAAGGAGTCTGGTGTCACTTTTAAAGACTAATCTATCACATGAGCTTTCATGGGAGAAAATCAAGTGTCCGACGAAGTGGGATTTTCTCCACAAAAGCTCATGCAATAAATAAATTTGTTAGTCTTTTAAATGCCACCACACTCCTTGTTTGTTTTACTGAAAATTATAAATCAAATGTCCTACAGAATATGAAAACTTGTGGTTGGTTATGAAGGACACACAGGACTGCAGTGTTGGTGACCCTAAAATTCGTTAGTATCTGGGAAGCTCCACCAGATTGCAGAGCCAACAGGAGTAGTCTATTTGCAGACTTGCACAAAGTACTTGTTTTGAGCTCCACTGTTCTTTTTCAGTCATTAGTTCCCCAGCATCATGCCACTCTAACCTTTAGAAGCAGAAGCTATTTAACTACAAGCCAAAATGCTTTCTAGGCTGAAAAGGCATTTGGCAGATCATCTAGAACACAAGAGATTGATCAATTTATGAACAACTGACTCATCAGGAAAGACAGAGAACAGTTTTCCAAGAATGAAACAGAGAGATGAGATAATTTGACTGTAACAGCAACAGAAATTGAAATAATTAAGTAATGCTTTTTGTGTGTTGTTTTGTTTTTACATAGTATTAGATCGAGATTTGGATGTTCAGTACTTCTACACTGTTATGGTTAACCTAACATTATTTTAAAAGTGTTACAAATTTATGATTCTTGATTAATTATCAGTTTAGACAAGGAACTATGGAAGCACAAAGTGAAATTGGGATTACCTACCCAAAGGGCAGTATTTCCATCAAAAGACAGATTTGGCTTTCTTCAGACATACATATATTTGCCCTTTTATTGGGGATAGTCAAGGACAGTTGTTTAGGCCCGTGTATGACTGTTCAAGCCTTCACAAAAACACTGATAAATGTAATGATTTACAGCTGGAAATTATGCTAACATTTCTTAGTGGTTTCTATATCCCTGAATGAGAATACACAGAAGTTGCTATAAACAAATGTCGGCACCTCTGTGTAGTACTTGATCAACTTTAAACAACCGGTGCAGTGAGAGGTGAAGTAAACTTATTTTTCCAAGATGACTGAAGAGCAGAAAGACAGACTTTCAGATTGTTCTAGTTCAAATAATTTCTGATGCAATTACAAGTAAGAACTTATTTTCAAAAATAATTTATTTTGTATGTGTCTCTTTAAAAGTCTGGTAACCTACAAATATCAAATGCACACTGAACAACCCGTTAACAGGTCACAATCAGGGTTGAGAACATTGAAGACAAATGTCCAATTCTTTACAGCAAGTGCTTATATTCTTCCTTGGCTCTACGATAAGACCCTTTAGAACTGACCGGTGCTTAAACGGCCACAGAATTAGCAACTGTGAGCATCTGCTGAGCAGATCAAAGAATTAATCATATCTAAGAGCATCCATCAGCACAGTATCTTGGCATCATCCAAATTACACAAAGTGACATCAGTTGGAAAGACTGTACCCTACCCTCAAACTGTGTGTGTGTGAACGCACTTAAGGTTTAAGAGCCATGTTTGAATGGAAGCACCTCTAGCTGGTCATCTAGCCCAGTGGGTCTCCTCCAGGGATACCCCAGATATCATACAATCATAGGGTTGGAAGGGACCTCATAGGTCATCTAGTCCAACCCCCTGCCAGAGGCAGGACCACTCCCACTAAACCATCCCAGTCATGGTTTGGTCCAGCCGGGCCTTAAACACCTCCAAAGATGGAGATTCCACCACCTCCCTTGGCAGCTCATTCCAAGGCTTCACCACTCTCCTCGTAAAAAAGTTTTTTCTAATATCCAGCCTCAACCTCCCTAACCACAACTTGAGACCATTGCTCCTCCTTCTGTCCTCTGTTACTACCGAGAACAGTTGAGCTCCATCCTCCTTAGAGTATCCCTTCAAGTAGTTGAAGGTTGCTATCAAATCCCCCCCTCCATCTTCTCTTCTGCAGACTAAATAAGCCTAATGCTTTCAGTCTTTCCTCATAGGGCTTGTGCTCCAGCCCTTTAATCATTTTGGTTGCCCTCCTCTGAACTCTCTCTAGCATGTCCCTGTCCTTTTTGTAGTGGGGAGCCCAAAACTGAACACAGTGTTCTAGATCTGGCCTTACCAGTGCAGAATAGAGGGGAATGATCACATCCCTTGCTCTGCTGGTAATACTTCTTTTGATGCAGCCCAGTATGCCATTGGCCTTTTTGGCAGCAAGAGCACACTGCTGACTCATATCTAGCTTCCCATCCACCATGACCCCCAGGGCCTTTTCTACACTGCTGCTACTTAGCTGAATGTTTCCCAGCCTGTAGCGGTGCATGGGGTTTTTTCATCCCACATGCAGGATTCTACACTTGTCCTTATTGAACCTCATAAGATTTCTCTTGGCCCACTGTTCCAATTTATCTAGGTCTCCCTGAATCCTGTCCTTGCCCTCCAACGTGTCTACTGTTCCCCCCAGCTTGGTGTCATCCGCAAACTTACCGAGAATGCAGTCTATTCCATCACCCAGATCATTGATGAAAATGTTGAACAGAACAGGCCCCAGGACCGACCCCTGGGGGACACCACTCGTTACTGGTTGCCAGCTAGACATGGAACCATTGATTCCTACATGCTGAAACCGTTGATCTAGCCAGTTTTCTATCCACCTTATAGTCCACCTATCCAACCCATACTTCCTTAATTTGCCAATGAGAATACTGTGGGGAAACTGTATCAAAAGCCTTGCTAAAATCAAGGTATATCACATCAAAGGTTCTTCCCGCATCCAGAAAACCAGTCATCTGATCATAGAAGGGAATGAGATATCCAGACTCTTTCAAGGGGTTCATCAACTCAACAGGCTACATAAAAAGCACTTGCAAACCCAGTACTAACATACTTCATACAATGATTTCTTTATATAGCTCTAGATGCTAGGCACTGAAATATAAGCTTTTTAATACTGTATGATAAAAAAGAGAAAGCAAGCAATTTTTCACTAACAGTGTGCTGTAACACTTCTGTATTTTTACATCTGACTTTGTAAGCAAATAGTTTCTAAATGGGAAAGCTTGGGCGTAGGCAAAATGGATCGGACTCCTGAAAGGGGTAGAGTAATCTGGAAAGGTTGAGAGCCACTGACCTACCCTATCCCCCTGCTTTGTGCCAGGACTGATATTACCTAAGAGATTGGTGTTTAGTTTGTGTCTTGAAGACATCCAATGATCATAGATTTCCATGATCTGTTTTGGCAGCTTTTTCCAGTCCTTTATTAACAAAGAATCATAGAAGATGAGGGTTGGAGGGGAGCTCAGGAGGTCACCTAGTCCAGTGGTTTTCAAACTTTTTTCCTCAGGATCCTGTTGAGGAAAATCATTTATGCTCGCAACCCAACAATTACATCTCTGAGCACTGCATTCCAGTCTTTTGGCAGCGGCAGCAGGGGGCACTGTGACCCAGTACTGGGTCCTGAACTGTGGTCTGAAAGCCACTGATCTACTCCAATCCCCTATTTAAAGCAGGACCAACCCCCAACTAAATCATTCCAGCCAGGGCTTTGTCAAATCACACCTTAAAAACTTCTAAGGATGGAAATTCCAGCACATCCCTGGGTAATCCATTCCAGTGCTTCACCACCTTCCTAATGAGAGTCCATAATATTTAATATGGCTTATAAGTTAAAGCCAGTTATTGTACTAGTCTCTGTTTACCTTGTTAGAGTGTGGCTAACCAGTACTCTTACCTTTTCCCCTTTCCCACACTGCAATGGTCTTATTACCTAATGTCTTATCCTGTTTTACTGCCGATTCTTTTGGTCTAGCTCCTTTCATAGAATGTGGTGTTCAGCAGTAACATTACGTTGCCAGTTCAATCCCATTAATTCAACAGTACTCTGAAGTGTATAATGCAGGACAAAGATGGCTATAAGCTTTTGTTTTAAATGAAGAAACAAAACAAAGACAGCACACCCCCCCACAAAAGAAAAAAAATGCCTTTTCAATTAGCATCTTTTAGCAGTTCATGAAAATAACCACCAAAACACAGACAATTTTCAACTCACTCTGCTCTTCTTACCCTTCACTGCCAAAATACACATGCCCTGACCAATGGCATTGCTGGTGCTGGGCATAGGGGGCTTGAGCCCCAAGTACCAGCACCAGTGCCCTGGATCTGCCGCTGGGCTGCCCGTGGTGATGGCTGTCTTCCCCAGCCCCATCCCTGGCTGGGGGTCCAGGACTGGGCTACCCCTGGCAGCAGTGGTCTTCCCTGGCCCTGTTGCCGGCCAGGGTCTGGGGTTGGCAGTGCTTGGCCCTGGGCCCTGGGTCCTTCCGCGGGCCCGCATCACTCCTGGCCCTGACACGGATCAGATTCATGGAGGCACACTCTTATGACAGCAAGATCAAGGCTTTAATCTTACTGTTCCATTACTGTCTCTAGAACTAGGCGACCACTGATTCCTACTGACGGTTGCCAGTCAGATAAAACAGTTACTTGGATTTTTCTCCCCAAGTCCTCAGAGCACCGCTGTAGAAGTGAAACGTTCTCTCTTACCTTTGGTTTAGTGTCTTTAGGAGTTAAGGTGGAGGGACGTGTAGCACTGGTGGCTGGGCGTTTGGGAGTGGTGGTTGAAGCAGAACCTGCAGTAGGGCTGATGGGTTTTTTGTTTTGGCCAGGTGTGGCAGAAGCTGGCCGCTTGGGGCTCGCAGTGGACAGTGGTTTGGTTTTCATTGCTGCAGGCTTGGCTGATGGTGTGGATGCTGAAGGCTTTACAGTTTTCAAAAAACACCACCAATGTAAACACAAACAGACAAAAAGAAAAAAACAGCTCTTTGTAAACAAAAATGTTAAGCAGCAAGGAACATAAAATGCTATTTAAAGGAACCAAAAAAACAAAACAAAACAAACAAACCTCCTGTTTTCTGAGCGTAACAAAACATGCTGGGAGCTCGCAAGTAACATTGACTAGTAATGATGTATGGCTTGTTTTACAGATGGGGCACAGCTACCCTGCGATTAGGATTTTGATGGGAGTTCTACTGTTAAATTTAATGGGACCAGAATGTGATCAAGAGACAGTGAAGGCCCCAGAAGGGCGTCAGTGGTAAATGTGGAATTAGCACTTGGAGTCCTGTGCTCACTGAACAAGATGTTGCTGTGTAACTGCACACAGAGAATGCCAGGGGAAAGCTCTAATTCCTAGCCTGATCTAAATCAATGGCCGAACTCCCACTGCCTTCAAAGCGACCAAGACTCAGCTCTAAGTAACAGCTGTTAATAAAAGTAAGAGCTTTCTGGTTTAAAACCCATTCCTCTGGATCTGTCAGGTGACAGTATGAATGAAAGTAAAACCACAGATTCACCTATACAGAGGTTATGGTTTGCATCTCACACTCTGCTGAAGGCTGCCATCTCTGAGTTAGAGATCACCTGTCTGTTTGGGGCCAGTAAACGAGGGTCCCAGGTCCCAGTCAGGACCCTTGAATGCTACCAAAATACAAATAAAACTAATAGTAACGAAACTAGCAAGTGGATCAAAATATGAATATTCTCAAAATGTCATTAACAAAATTTATTGTTTTCCCACCATGGGCATTGCCTAATTATTATTTCACATTTAAGTTCAGCATAAATTTGCTGGGCTAAATCCTGTTTCAGTTAGATTTATGGAAGGCCAGTTGAACTACACTGATCAGTATTCTAGAGAAATGGTTCCCAGGAGCCCCAGCTCAGAAAACAGAATTTTATAATCACAGCTTGAAAAACAGCAAGAAAAGCAGGCAGAAGAAGCCAAACCCACAGAGCTGGATGTAAAGATGCCATGAAATAATGGTCCACTCACCTTGGCCTTCTTCTCAGGGCTTGGAGGAAGCTCTTTGTTTGGAGGTGCTGTGATGTCGTTTCCTGTCAAAAGCTCCACTGGCTTTTTCTCCTCTGGTTTTGCTGACCAGGAAAAAAAATAAATAAATAAAAAAGACATCCATATGTATTTTGAGTTTAATTTAAATCCATTTATTTTTAAGATGCCACTATCACAGCAGAGAAAGACAAAGTGCACAAAAAGCACAGCTAAGGTTATATGCTGGCTGCTTCTGGAAAGGCTCTCAGGAGCTGGAATAACTCATGAGGCTTCCCAGAGATCATGAACTTGCAAGATACTCACACAGTTTAACTAAGGAAACCAACAGCTGACCAACAAGCCATTATAAGCATCCATAGACAAACCTAGTGTCTAATAAGTTTTACCAAAAAATTGTTTGGTTGATAGATTGCCCATTTACTTGAGCAAATTTCAGCCCCCACCATAAAACCCCCCAAACAGAAAACTACTGCTATGCTGCCCATTTTCTATACATACTAGTGACACTGCCTGTACTCTTCTCTGACTTCCATTCCTCTGGGACGCTATAACCAGCTCCCCACATCCAATTTTACTGTCTGAATAGGAGAGATTTCCAGCAGCCAAAGGAATATGACTGTTATAGCAGTAAAGGTTAAAAAAAGAAAGTAGAGATAGTGCAATGATGTTTAGACATAAAGTAAATAGTACAGAAACAGATTAGTACACAAGTCATTAGCTGCGTTGTGCTTTGGTACCGAGGTTTCATGACACATAAAGCTTTAAAGAATGTGTTGCAAAATGAAGGGATGCCAGGATTTTGACCAATTTCTAATTGTCATCAAAGTTTTACATCCAACAAAAAGTTATTAAATTCCCAGCCAACAAAATTATCTTATTGTCTCTCACTAGAAACAAGCCAATAGTCACATTAGATGTTTTCCTGTCCACTTCTAAAAACATGCATCTAAAAACAATGCCCAAACACCAGCAAGACAAAGCCCTACCAAAACTCCTTTAGAAAGAAGCCTAATGATATTTTTCTCTCCAAGTCTTTTAATTTGGCCCAAATTCCAAAGGCACTTGAAGATCCAAATAGAGAAACAAACAGAAAATTTCATTTGCACTGCGCAACATGTTTGAAAAGCAACATCTACTTCTCTATCACCAGTGTTTCTCAACACCAGTACTCTAAGTGTACTTTACTGCATTGCTGGGAAGTGCTTTACAGGGGCACTTTATCCTACCTGAACTCTGCAAACCATGTGGTCCATAAAACGCTTCATAAGTTTACTTGTTTCCTATGTCATCAGGAGATGAAGATGCAGGACATTTGGATTTCTAACCATAACAACATGGGTTGTTTCTAAAACAGAGCATCCATGATCCATCAGATTGTCACGTTGCACTGCTAAGGTAGGTATAGTGAAAATATCCCTTCTCAAGGTCTTTGAGAATTACTGTGTACATTTCTAATTTTCTTGCTTGTCCATCTCAGAAGCAAAGCCTCAAAAACATGCACAGAGCATGCTGTTTTTGCTCATCCTGTGTACACTTAGTTTCTTACCTGCTTTAGTCTACCTGGTGTTAACTCCATAATGTTTAATGGTTTTTCCCCTATGTTAATTACAGGGCACTTTTTTCTTCCATTACATTGGACTTTTCTATTTCTTCCTATCCCAACCTATATTATATATTACAGTGCTGCCTGAGGCACACAAATCTTTGCATAGAAAAACTAGCACTTCAATTGATAGGGGTGTTCTTTATTGTAGGACTGAGGCCAGATTCATGTTCCAGTAGTCTAAGAGCCCAATTCTTTTTGGTGGCTAATATAAGTAGGCCCATCCACATAAGTAATGTCTACTGGAGTTTAACAACCCATTATATTTTTTCCTTTAGTTTGTCAACTGTAACAGCATAGGAGAAAACCATCATCAGCAGTTCTGGGATCTGAAGAGCTGAATTCTCGTCATTAGTTGGTTGAGACTAAGTCTCTACAAGCATTTATGCTGCCTTGAAACCTGAGCCTCGGAGAGTTTTATTTATTACTTCAGATGTGTACAGAACTATAACAGACAAACACATACATTTCCATCTTCCTTCTGGTCTCTGGGGTCCCACCGATTGCACTGTGACCCTCTAACCATTAGAAATTACTTCCATGTCATAGCAGCTGCTTATTTCGGTGAATTCAGAAGAAACCCCAAACCTCTCGGCTGATGACACTGTTTGTATATAACATGAAGCTTTTATTCTGGCACTGGCTATGTCACCAGACGTTTCCTGTTCAGATGTATTTCTGACCAGCATCTTACAGGTTTTTGAGGACAAAAGCAATGCAATCAAAGTTTCTCTCTCTCTCTTTTGCAGACAGCAGTGCAGTCCATGTCCAAGGAAATATGAATTGGAAACCGTAAATGAATCTCACGCCAGAAGGTACAGTTGGAATGCAAATTCTGAGACAATGGTATTAGGGTTTGAAAACTATAATTACTTAAAGGACAGAAAATGTTGATAGAACACTGAAGTTTTAAAAGACCATGCTACCTAGGAAAGCCTGGATATTTCAAGGTGATACAGCTGCACTAGAGCTCCATTACTACATTATGAATTAGGTGATTTGTGAAGGTAATTATTAATCATCTTCTTATATATCCAAGGCTGGTAAAGTATGGCAGCAATCTCACACTAGACAGCCAACCACGAAAAATTCATTTGTGCAGGTCTCTCTTTTCCCATTATAAACTCTGATATTCTGAGGGCCCAAGGGGGGCACTAGGAGAGAATGAATGTCTCAAGGGGCAATAGATGGGCATATTTGTTTTTATATCCTTTCATTTAATTAACCAACCAACATGCTCATCAGTACATTTACCTTCCTTGTTCATCATTTAATTACTAGGATGTTCTCTTTTCAAACACTGAGCACCGCACCGCCTGGGAAGATTTGTTAGTTACAGGGAATATTAGGAAAAGTTGCCAAATCCTAATCACATTTGTTCATTAGTTTATAAAAACCATTTAGGGAACTTTTCAATTTGCTAGCTCCTCCAGTCACAGCAGTGAACCTCCCAAAAGGTATTTCAAGGACATTTTTGTTCAAAGCGACAATGAAGTCTATTGCTACATTCTCCCGCACAGAATTCTTCCTTTGTCTACCTCAGTGCTTGCTTGTCACTGAGTTTGCTGATGGTGAAACAACTCAGCTCAGCTGATCCATCACAGAGAATCCAATTAGTCCCTTTGGGGAAAAGCGAGAAGGGGAAGAAAAAGGGCATTCCACAGAATGATCTGGTACTGAGAAAATGCCTTGTATAATGCTGGAGTCCTTTGTATTGGCCATATTCCTACTTCATGTAATTGGTGAAATGAGTATAACTGTATTCTTCCTTTTCCCAAAATGAGCCGTTCATTCATTCAGACGTAAATCTAGATGCATGGAAATGATCAAACTTTTATAAACTTTCCAATTTAAAATTAGTGCAATCTGTCACTGCCTCCCAGAATTTCCAGAAAATGAACTTTCCTAGACCCACTGGAGAAAATTTGCTCAAGCTATCTTGACTTGAGACATTAACACAATTAAGGAAATCCAAAATAAGAATTTAATGTGCCATTTCCAACTCCAGTGTTGTCTTTATAAAAGCCCTGAACATAAATCAAGTAGAAAGGAAAGCTGTGAATTTAAATAATTGGCACATAATTAGCATTAATTGACACAGTCAAGTACGTATTAGAAGAATTCCACAGATACAGTCTACAGAACATGACAGTTTCAGAATTCAAGAGATGCTGTCTGTCTCAGGTGTGGCTGGTAGTACTGCCTATGACCAAACTGACATTACTTTTCATTATAAGACCCTGTTGTCAATTGCTTATAAGCTTGCCAAGTGAACCATCTGGTTTGAAATTGTGTGTTCAGAGTTTGAGACTCAGCCTTTACAATTAAGCCCAACTGGTTCATCCATTTCTGAGAATGAAGCCAAAGGAAAAAAATGTTAAAAAATTCTGGTAACCAGTTGAACACATCCAGCACCCATGTGCCTCTGAGCAGGGACTTGAAATTTGGCAGGGGGAGCTTTTTGACAACTCTCTAAATCCACCCAGATCTGCCAAGTTATAAGCTAGGGGGGTGGGGTCACAGTTCACACATGCTCAGTTGAAATTTATTTTTAGCTGCTAACATGTCAGAAGATTCTGTTCTCAGGGAGCAAGCCCAAACCTTGCACAGTTCCTGCTGCTGACCAGGTTGCACATGTGCCCACAGAACATGTTCTCTCCAGCCCAAGGCTATGGAGTCAAAGCCAGTCTTTCCTTGTAATGGTGCCAGGCCAGGAGGGGTATGGGCACTGGAGGTGAGAGCAGGGAGCCTGTCCTCTGTGTGAGCCCTCTTCTGCCATTCGGGCAATACGGAGGAGGAACCAACTGATTTGAATGTAGGGATGGGAGCTAGGGTGGGGGTCAGGAATAGACTGGAACACAAGGGGAGCTCAGCAAGGAGACTGGTGCTGGCAGGTGGATGAGAACAGGAGTACGAGCCAGTTGGCAGAGAGACAGAGCTGATGAGGAGCTGGAGGGCAGGGCAGGAACTGGACAGACTGAGCTAAGAGATTGGAGACAATGAACTGGGGAAGAGGAGAGATGAACCGGGACTGGCTGGACAAAGAGATAGGGACTGGGTGTGGTTAGGGAGACTAGACCTGGACAGCAAACTCACAGAAGGGGACACTAGGACTGACTGGGCAAAAAGATGCAGTAGGCAAGGAGAATGGGACTGAGAAGCCTGGAGTGGGAAAAGGCAGGGGCAGGTCAGGAGAGGTGGGTCAAAGGTGTCAAACTTGGGAGAATGGTAGGAGGGGCATGACTATTTCAGCACCTTCCCTGCGAGAGCCTGGAGTGAAGTCCAATATCACTGAGTCTCAACATTCCTCTGCAAAACCCATTGACAAAGTGTGTCTGATCGCACACACAGAGGGCTACCATCTACCAGCAGGAACTCCAATAACTCAGGTGGCAGAGTTCTGAGGGAAGGAGATCTAGAGATGAACCAGGTGGGTGTCAAAATGTTGGCAAACAGGTTTGTTTGTTTGTTTTTTTAAGAAGGCAAACTGAAAAATACAATCTTATTAACACACTCACTCACTTACCCCCCCATTAAGATTCCAAAAATCAAGCACTCAAAACAAACTCCCCAAGCTCACCTTCATGTAAATTTTTAGGGCTGAAAAGTGCAAGTAGCGCACCAGCCAATATTATGTGGAACCATAGGCTATGACCAATTAAAGAGATTTTGAGATTTCAATTAATGACTGGAAGTCTCTTGACAAAAGGGGACACTTTGCTTCCACTGATATTCAACTGGCTTCCTCTAAAGATCAGATTTCTCTACTCCATCCTGACTTTGAGTACCAAACAAGATGCCTGAGCTCTGTATCAGGTAACAAGGGACATGTAAGGCAGAACCAGAAGAACACAGTAATCTTACTACTTGCTAAGTGTTTTTCTGGAATCTTTCCTCTGGGCCTAGGCAATCCAAGGCACATAACTTCCCCATTCAACAGTGGTAGCAAGAACCTGAGAGCTGATTCCAGACAAGGTTAACAACCTCAGCTATGGCTGGTGCCTGACTAATAGCATTCACCATACAGGAGGGCCACTAAGTTGCTCAGCAGGGAAACTCGAGGATATCAACATGGATAACAGGAAGTGGATCATTCAATAAATTGCCCTGTTCTGCTCATTCCTCCTGATGCATCTGGCACTAGCCAGTGTCAGAAGAAAGGACACTGGGCTAGATGGACCACTGGTCTGACCCAATATGGACATTCTTTTGCTCTAAGCTCAATCAGGGAACCTTTGGAGCTGGCATCACCTCCATTTCCTTGGACAACCCAGTAGCTATATCGCTTTCCATTACCAAAGGCCAGCACGTGTGTTGCACATTGAGACAAAGCTACATAGTTTTTAAACTTAAAACTGTTCAATCAAAATTGGATAATACCTACTTCACAGGACTACTGTGAGCATTAAGCCAAGTTCCAAAGGGGCAGCCATATTAGTCTAGTTCAGCAAAAAAAGCAAGGAGTCCTGTGGTCTTTAAGTGCCATAGGACTCCTTGCTTTTTTGTGAGCATTAAGTAGCCAGCGCCTGAATGGCTCACTTGGAACCCAAGGCATTGGGTAAGTCTAAGAGCTAACCCCAACAGGATGGGGCAGTAAAATAACTATAAATATTTTCAAGACTAGTATTATCCAAAAAGGAACTGGTTTAAAACTCTGACTAAGCTGGCACATAACTTAGATTGAATGGGTCATTCACTGATTATGTTAATCAAATATTTACCACTTTGGACAATCTGAAAGCTACATGGGGAATTGAATGGAGAAAGATGTCAGCACTGTAAATGATTAATTACATATTTTTCTTGAAGTCTGGTAGTGTGACCAAGAATGTGAACTGAATGATTAAATCAAGATTCTCCTGACTTGAGGTGAAACCAAGAAAACTTTCTCCTACACAAACAAAGTATTCTAAAATCAAAAGGGAATTGAGAATCTTACAGCACCAGAGAAGCATCAGAGAGAGAATAAGGAAGTTTCCATTTCCAATATGACCTGAAGGACAAAGGGAGTGGAGACATTCTTAATCACTTCTGCAGCTCTCCACATAGTTAAAAGGTGAATAAGCATTCTCCCCTTCTTTTCTATGTGTGGGAATAGAGGCATGTACAGGTTATGACTTGCTCTAGGACACATATGAATCAGAAGCATAGAATACAAACCTCCAAATCCCTACTATAATCCATTTGAAATCAATAACCCTCTCATGATATATACTGCCCTGAGTGAAAAAAGTACAAGGACACACATTGTGCTTGAATGGCTTCACTGTTTATGTTCTCTTCTCTTTCCTAATCATAGTTTCAAAGATAGAAGTGTCATGGAAGTACACCACAGAGAAGTATCTAGATTGTGTCACTCCACTGCTGCTGAGTTTTTCAGAAGACAAAGTAATTTAAATATTGTGCACCAGCTGGTAGATGTAGGAAGAAAAGTAACCAAGGTTCATTCTAAGGCCCAGAGGAACGACACATAAGAAATACATCTGGTAAGAACTCATCTTAAAAGGCTTGAAACAGGGAATTGTATTTACAGTTGCAATTCTTAAGCATCTGGTGACATCTGGCTGAATTAGAATAATGAGCACGAGCTAGGATACTGGGGTGGAGAGAGAAGGTCAGAGCGATTATAAACAGCATATTTGAAAAAAAGGTCTCTGACAAAAATAGGTCTTATTTCCCATATATTTTTCTTTAAAACTTTACAACTCAGTGTATCAAAGAAAATATTTGGTAGTAGCAGTTCATTAATACTTAAATCCTTATCCACTGGCCCTTCTCATGGGAAACCTGGACTAATGATTTACTTCACCTGCCCAGCACCTATGTGCTGATCAAATTCAGGTTATTAAAAGTGTTGCAAATGTGCTCGTGAACGAGGCTGTGCATTCATCTGTATGCTTACCAGCAAGGGATATTCAGCAGGCTAAGCTGAACTGAAAACATCATTCATGGAAATAGCTCCATAATTCTCAAAATGGATTTTCTGTTGATGGCTTTAATCCCTAAAAGTAGTAGATTAAGCAACAGGGCAATGATTATCCTTAGTCATCTCCTTAAACTAAAATAAAATCAACCAACCAGTCTTTGAAATAAAATGTAGATGTTTTTACACAATGTTTTTAACCAAAAACATTGCTGTAAGACACACTAAATTAAATTTCTCTCCATCCCCCACAGGAAGCTCAGCAAAGCCTACATACACTACTTAAACCTTTTTCTCTCTCTAAAACTCTTAAAACAAAGTTTATCTACAAATATAACAAGGCTAAGTTTAAGTAGCAGTACAATCTTCATCCCTTCCTGCTCCAAAAAAAAGGCTAATGAAAATTTAAGACTCTTCTTTGACCCAAATACTGAATCACTAAACATTTTATCTGTCAGAGATGTAATTCAATCAAGCTGTACATAGTCCCTTAATATCATGTATTGAGGACATCTGATTTATACCTCCCTGCCTGAATCTTGGACACTTAGGCTCATTATTGAAGCTCTATGCTTCACCCAAAACAAGAAAAAGTAGGAAGAACTAGAGGGGAAAAAAAGGAAACCTTGCTCAATGTCCCTTAATTCTGAAATCCAACTGTCTCAGGCTATGTCTACACTTACATTTAAATTGCATTAATGATGATTAATTCAATTTAAAGTATTGCATAACTACACTAGCTTTCTTTAGTTTGAAATAAGGACCTCCCTCAATTCTAAATAAGGAAAGGTAATTTTGAAATGATAAAATCTCCCTTAAATTCGAAATGACGGTTAAACCAAACCTATTAGTTCGATTTAACATAGTGCAGCTGTGTTAATTCCAACTAACCATTAGGTCAAATTAACCTAATTTTTGCCCTTCTTCCTCCCAGGGTGCCTGCCTCTTTCCATATATTGGGTAGGGGCGTGGCCCCTCTTGGGGGCCATATTGCCACATCTCCCACAGTGCCCCTCTCCTAAATCGAACTAGCAAGTACTACTCATGCACATGCTAGTTCAATTTGGGTTTCTAGTGTAGCCATGTTAATTTGATTTAACTTAATGCAATTTAATGATTATTAGTTTGATTTGATTTAATAGTCTAAGTGTAGACATAGCCTTAGAGCACTAGCAAAAGATATTTTATTGTCCAAACTCAGCCTTAAAGTGGCATACCTGATAACATATATTTAGAGATAAATCATTTAAATATACACCACTGAATTACACAGTTTTATGCTTGAAACTTGACACTAACAGGACAAGCAACATAACTGATGCATCTTGCTTGTCAATTCTTCCTTCCTGCTCATGTTAATGAGACAAAGTTACACAACTTTATCAACTGTTAAATGGCCAGCAAATAGACATAACTGACTATATCTAGTTACACGTGGCTGCCCCTTCCCAATACACCTGTGTGCCTCTTAAACACATGAAAACCAGCAACACGTGTCTTAAGAGAAAACTTGGCAGGTCTCAACTCATAGGGCACCAAGAGCGAACACATATTCAGAGCCCAATATGAAGGACAGACTAAAAGCTGAAGAAAAGTCTCAAAGTGATGCTGTCACAGGATGCACATCTGTGCACCCCTTAGGTATGATGCGACTTTTTTGTTCATTTCTGCGATGTAATTGTGTGGTTTGATGCCATATGTGCCATGCAGGAGTCCTTTACGAATGCGCATAACATATTCTGCATAATAACCAGGGAACCACGTTTTCTGCAGCATCACGCATGTGTACAGATGTGAAGTACGTTACATGGTTCAAACCATCAGGGCTATCTCCGCACAGAGACTGAAGAGGTGCATGACAAAGACAATGCAAACTGAGCTCCCTAGCTTGGGTGAAACAAAGAAAATCCCCTAGGTACAGAAAAGGAGGAGTGGAAGAATGTCTGGAAAACAAATACAGACACTTGAAACAGCTAGGGACTTTTGGCCTAAAAGAGAGAGTCTTGAAAGCAGCTCCAAGAAACTGAACCTACCCATGTGGCCAGGGAGGGCCAAGACTGGCTAAACACAATCAGCAGCCAGTCTTGTGGGCAAGAATGAGGAGAATAAACTAGAGAGTAATCCTGGAATAGTGCTACTGCATGCATGTTACATCATCTTTTTACTTGTGGTAACTCCTTTATTAAATGATTGTGCATTGGTTTGCTACATGCTCACTTAAAATCACATCCTAATCAATAAACTAGTATCTGTTTTATCTAAAGCTGTGTGAACATTAGAGGGTGTGAATGAGCAGAGATAAGCAATCTCATTTCTTTGCCAAATGAGCAAACCAGAGTCCATGAGCCTAACAGTGATGGAAGTAAGCATTCAGATCCCTGGCAAGATGGTAGCTCCCAGGGTAGCATCTGGGAATGCCTGCTGAGGGACTGTCCCCCAAGTGGCTGAAAAGGATACGCCTACTGCCCGGGACCAATCACAGGCAGGTGGCTGCCATGAATTGACTCAGGTCACCTGGCAAAGCGGGGTAAGTTGGGGTTCAGGAGAGTGGGATGACGAGGGCAGCACACCAGACCAGACTCTGGAACAGGAATGTCACAGATGCAGAACAGCAGCTCATACTAGTGCTACAGCTATTGCCCTGGTGAAGGCAACTCACTGGGTGGAGTGACTTGTTTAGTACGCCAGGCATTATGGTCCTGTATTATTTTCAGTGTGAGGGAGGGGATTCCATTCGCCCTTCCTGTGAGGCTGAAAGAATAACCAACCCTGTTGGTATATATAATGCTTAGGACTCTGCTGGCACCAGACAAATGATCATTCTATCCTCAGGAGCCACCAGGCCAGGCCAGGTCAGATCCAGCATGCAACCGTCAATAACAAACTTTCACACTTTCTCTGAAATTCGATTATGTTATATGATCAGCCTAACCTATTACTATACGAATTATATCATGAAGAGATGTATTTAATATATCAGTGGATCATCAACCTACAAGAATACCCTTTCTTCAGAAAATTTCTAGAATAAAAATGGAAGAGTTGATTAAAATCAATTATTTAAATCAAGGATTTCCAGCTGGCGATTTAAATTGCTGATTTAAAAATCACCTTTATTTAAAATCAGTTCACCCAAGCTTATAGTTGAAAGCTTTACCTATTATTTAACTCAAATCTTCCTTACTGCAGATTATGCCGACTGCTTCATGCCCTTCCTTCAGTGAACATGGAAAACAACTGATCCCCATTTTCTTAATAGCAGTCAATGTATTTGAAGATTTATCAGATTCTCCATGCATCCTTCTTTCTCGACATGGCCTTTTTAAAAAGTTTTACTATTTTTGTTGCTCTCCTTGGGACTCTCTCCAATTTATTCACGTCTGTGCCAAAGTGTGGCACCAAGGACTGAACACAGGACTCCAGCTGAGGCCTCAGCATTGGTGAGTAAAGTGAGCAATTACCCCCACGTCTCAAAACACCCACCCACCCACCTTTGCCACTCTCAGGGAACAATATCTCCACCCCAGAAACCCCTATTTCCCCTGATTCTCAGTGAGAGAGCAGTCAGTCAGTTTTTAATCCAGTTAATGTGGGGCATGTTAATTTGATATTGTTGGTGGGGTTGGGGGTGGAGGATAGCAAAATGTTCTGTAGTACCAAGTCAAATGCCTCACAGAAGTCTAAATATATTACAGTATAGCAACACCATTACCTTTATCAGCCAAACTTGTAATCTCAAAAAAAGCTATCAAGGTAGTCTGGCAATCTATTTTAATTAAACCCACGCCATTTGTATTAATTACTTTATCCTCCATTAATTCTTTATGAATCAAGTCCCACATCTGCCGCTCCGTTATCTTGCCTGGAATCCATGTTAGGCTGACTGACCTATAATTACCCAGGTCACTCTGTTCACCTTTTCCAAACCTGGCAATACATTAGCTTTCTTAGAGCCTTTTGGAATTTCCCCAGTGCTCCCAGACTTACTGAAATCAAATTAGTTTTTCAGCAGGCTCCTAAGCCTGTTCTTCTGGAACTCTTGGATGCAAGTAGTCAAAGTTAAAAGCACTGAATTAAAACATTTAATTTTAGTAGTTTCAATTTAACATCCTCCAGATATACTAGTGGAATGGAAAGAATGTTCTGTTTTCCTCCCAAATACAGAACAAACATTTATTGAACACATCTGCCTTTTCTGCATTATTATTAACAACTCTATCGTTTTCATTAGTAATGGATCAATACTATTTACCAGATTCTTTCTGTTCCTAATATGGTCTTAAAATTCCTTC
>ML681964.1:77664108-77771036 GCA_007922195.1 Podocnemis expansa
CTTTCTGTTCCTAATATGGTCTTAAAATTCCTTCTTATTGTCTAACTTTACGGGTCACTGATTTCCCCTTTTGTGCCTTTGCTTCTCTTACCAATTTTCTACAATTCCTATCTTCTGACTTATATTCATTATTCTCAACTTCTTCTTTCTTCCATGTCTTATTTATTTATAGGTGCCTTCCCCTCCCCTCTAAACCAGGTTGTTGGGGGTGGGAGAGTGTTTGTTTTTACTTTTTTAAACTCAGTCTTCCTCCTCAATTGTGGAATTGTGGCTTTCTACTGAGGTATTTTTGAATGATTCCTAATGATCATACACACTTTTCTGATTAACTTCTTCCTCTCAGCTGATCTGGCTCATAATTGTTTTCAACTTTGTAAAACTGGTCCTATTAACCCAGCAAATAAGTGAGTGTATTTACATCACAGGTATGATTTTTATTTTGTTTGAACATTAGAAATATGATCAAGTAATGATCACTTGTACCTAGGTTAATTTCTAGTTTTGCAATCAGTATTTCTTAGGACAAGATCTAATACAGATTTTCACCATTTTGTCTGTAAACACTTCTTGGCATTTGGAAATCATCATCTCTAATATTTAGGAATTCCAAGGATGTTTTAGTAGTGACATCATGAGACTCCTTGCTTGGGTCACTCAAACTTCAGCTCCTCCATAAACACATAGTTTTACCCCCCTTACCCCCCGTCCAAACACGTATTATTGATAGATACGTAACTAGTTTGAGCATCCTGCTCCTAGTGGCATGCAGAGATCTGTAGCATACACTAAACAGTATTCTGTTGTATTCTTTATCCATGAGACCCCTGATCCATAAGCATCCAAAATCATTTTCTTCCAACTTATCAGTGAGTCAGAAACAGCTGATAAATACCATTTTAACAGCACCACTCCCACTCACTTTTTGTCCACTTGATTCTTCCCTAATAAATTATAACCACTGATTTTAATGTTCCAATGGTGCAAAACATCCCACCAGGTTTCAATTATCTCAACTAGACTGAATTTATGCTCATAAATAAGAAACCAAATTCCTCCTCTTTGTTAGTCAGGTTCTTAAAATTAGTGTACAGGAAATTCAAGAATTTTTTTCTAATTATGTCCTTTGGTTCTTTAATTTTGTTTTCAGCATTTCAATTTTGTGCCATTAGTGTTCATACCCTCCTTCTTTTTACACTCACCTTTTGATACTAGTTTAACCTTCTCCTGACTGCTGTTGCCACCCTGTGCCCAAGGAAATTGGTCCCCTGTCAACTGAGGTGGAGGCCACCCAAACTAATATAGCCCTTCTCTCCACAGAAAGTGGACCAATGTTCCACAATCCAAAGTCTTTCACACTACACCATTTAACTACCCAATTCCAGAACCTTCTGCCTTGTCTTCTTTCCTCATGGTACAGAAAAGATGTAACAGACGATTACTTTGAAATTCTTCTTCACCATGCTCTGAGTTTCCTGACGTCACGTATTATTTGCAAGATACCCCACTGATATGAACCATCCCTAATGGATTCTTGCCCATCAACTTCTGAAGCCTATTCTCTCTCGAAAGAGTCTCTCATTCTTTGGCTTCAGGAAGGAAGGACGTTGTTCTGTTGTCAGCCTATACCTTGCACAATGTTCTTTTTCAGCAAGGACTGCCTGTATTCCTTGGCCAGTTAGAGAAGAACTATTTGCAGGCAAACTTGATTTTCTTTCAGGTTGGGCTGAGCTTCCATCTACATACCTGTGTTCCCTTGGGCCAGCTGGAGATCGCTTGAGAGGCATCTTCTGAAATTTTCTATGTTGAAGATCCATATTAATCTGAAATTTCAAGCTGTGTGGAATTCCTGCTGGTTCTCTTTTTGATTGACACGGCATGTCACCTTCACCTGTCTCCAGCTGTACAGAACACCACCATGACTGCTTTTTACAAACCACCAAACCTCCTCTCTCACTTCTTTCTCCCGTGGTGTGGTAGCCAGTTGTATTCTTTTCTTAACCTAAAGTACTAAGTCTTCTTCTCCAACACAGCTACCAACCACACATGAAATCCCATCTGTCTATAGGCATGAAAGGAGATGGCACAACCAGTACAGGTTACTCCCACTGTTCTGTCACTCATTTTTCTATTACATGCTGTACCTGGAAGGAAAGCCTTTCATGCTCCCTCTCTAATGTCCCTCCAAAATTCTACTGTTCATGGCCTCTGTTCACCCAGCAAGTGACTTTTTGTATCAAGTCTTCCCTACATAATTCAGCTTTGCTCCTTACCAGCTAGGATCGAATGAATCACTCATGGACTTTGCACAGCTGGGCTGATGAAAGCTCCACGGGTTAAAGTTGCAGGGCCTTATGCAAGGCACATGGCTTATTCAGGGGCCACAACGCATATAGAGGCTATGGACAAGCATGGTGTATGTTGTTATAAGTTACCATACAGCTCTTCATAAATAAGCATGGTTATTCCCAAGGTGCAAGCAGTGCAAAGAAAACTCTAAAAATAATAAAAGCACCTCTGTGCTTACTAAAGAGCTTACCAGAGGTCACCACACCACCAGTCTTAGCCTTTGTTTCATGTCAGTCCTTCAAAACCTATAACTAAGCTTTCCCCCATAGTTACATGTTCATAACAAATCTGTCACATCTTGCCAGCAAAGAGGTTATATACAATCAGAGCCCCTGAAAAATACATAAACCATTCGTTTAATACCACGGCCACCAGCCACATTACATTTCATTCAGGATGGTCCCCACAGATGTGGCAGAGTACTGCCATTTCTATCTGTCATTAACCAGACAAACGGTCAATCTTTATTTTATTCCGAGTCCTGTTAAGCTCTTGGCCTCAATGAACGGTAATATTATGTTCTGCTAGTTAATTATGCAATGTGGTAAACTGTATTTTCTTTTTCTCAAATCTTAAATGTGTTTTCTTTCAATATCATTGAATTCACCTTGTTCTTGTAGAATGAGAAAGGTGTAAATAGGAATTTCCGATTTATCTTCTCTGGACTTTCCCATTATGCTGAAAACACTGAAAGATCTAGTTCTAGGGGTAGTACAGATATAGTCGGCCCTACTTCAATATGTGGGAAGATAGACTAGATGACCTCTTGATGTACCCATGCAGTCCTACATTACTGTGATTCTACGACATGTCCACTCATGTCTGAACCTTCTCCATCTTCTCTTTCCCCATCTTTCCTCAGCTAACAATTTGTCACCCACCTATGAACCCCCACTCTGTCACTTTTTGAGAACAAATGACCAAAACTGAACTGAATATGCAAAAGAAAACTGATTTATTTAACTGTACTGCAAGATTTTCTTAATTATTTTCTCCACCATTCCTTATCGTATGCTAACATTTTGAGCAATCTCAAGAAACAAACAATATACATCTGGCAGAGGTTTTCACCGAGTTGTTCACAAGGATGAGCACTTTCGCTAATACATTTATCTCCAGATTCTAGTTGCTTCAATATAATCCTTCCTCCCATGGTCTATCATTTGTTCATGTTACCCACATAATTTAGGATACAAGCCCTTCTGGGAAGGAACCTTGTTACATGTCTGTAAGTCATTAACCACACTAATGACTATATAGAAGTAAACTGTAGCATCTTGTTACTGAATAGTGGGAGTGTGACATTTTCTACTACCTTTTATTCTTGCATTAGCATTTAGTATATTTAGCCTCACCTCATAAACTCAATTCATTACAAATCTTTGATGACTTTCTTTAAAGAACTTTTGAGGTTTGACATCCCCACCTACACTAAGTGGTTCAAATGGCACCTCATTTATCAAGTCTGAATAGAAAACTAAATTGTCTCTACATAAAGGCACATAGGAAACTGAACATTATATACTTTAATATATACACACACAAGTGTGCAAACAAAATATGCCTACTGAGTAGGAAAATAACTGGAAAGCAAGATGGCAGCAGGAAACCTCCAAGTGTTAAGAGACCACAGTGCTTATGGGCTTGTAACAAAATAAACTGATCAAAAGTCTAATTGGATTTTGGGTTGCACACCTAAAGGTATCAGGAATCAGAAAGGTGACAGTTCCTTTCTTTACAGCTTTAGTACAAAGATGGCTAGAATTTGGAGACCTTAAAAATTGGATGACATTCAAAGTGGAACCTCACTCAGACTGGAAAGGTGTCAATGAATGAGGACAAATACGTACAGGTTAGGTAATAACAGTATGGGGGAGGGAGCGGTTGGAGAGGATGTATGAGAAATTCCATCCTTCATAACCTAGTACGCAAACAATCTAGATAACTGTAAACTGGATTTCTCTTTGGTGGGAAAGTGTGATAGGAATTTTAAGCTTTGTAACAGATGATATGGAACAAGAAAACTGCTACTTAACAGTTTTTTGTAACTATTTGTTACATCTACATCATAGGCACCCAGGAACTTTGGATGGGCCAGTAAAAGAAAGCTGCAGTCCCTGACACAGGAAGTGATGAGGAATGAGCAACAGTTTAGCTACAAGAATGGAAAAGAAAGAACAGATTTTCAGCTGATACTGTGTTTTAGCCACAAAACAAGACTGCTTGCTTGGCCAAAATACTTATTATGTCACAATGTCATCGTTCAGTAAAGAAGAGAACATTTTATAGATGCTGTGAAACCACTTTAGAAATATTCAAGTAGATCTTCCTATTTTCTTGCACCGTGGAAAGTTTTATAACAACATACAGACATGAAACAGCAAGAGGAGCATTTTAGCATTTCCGTTCCAATCTAGTCTACTTAGACTAGCTCCAGTGCCTGCAACCACATAGCAGCAAAGTGAAGTAAACATGACTTGACAATGTGACCGCCACCCAGTTTTCTGGATAGCAACACAGATCAGAATTGTCAGTTTCATTGTGCACTTGCTTGGGAAAATACAAACAGTCCCAAAGGCAATGGAGCTGCCTGCAAACTCAGACTGTACCAGGATGGCCAAACAGCAAGTGTGACAAATCAAGATAGGCAGGGGGAAGGAGGGGGTCATAGGCACCTCTATAGGAAGAAGCTCCAAGTACTGGGCCTGTCCTTGTACAACTGAGACATCTGGTCACTTAGACTGTATCGGGTCACATTTCAAAGGTTGCCTCTGCAACAATAAGAACCATAAACAAATTTTTGAAAAGATAGATTACAGTTTAACCTTTTCAAATCTTGGTGCCTACACAGTCAGGCCCTTACAGGAATACTCACACACCTGTGTAAATGGGGGGCTGATTTTCAAAGGCGCTGCACACTCCCATAGTCATTGACTTTGACTGGAATTGTGGGAATTCAACCCCTCAGAAAATCAGTTCACTTTAACTTAGGCATCTCTATATCTAGGCTCAGATCCCTAACTTCACACATCTGGGTTTGGAAAATGTCACCCCTTAAGTTCTGCAGACTTTGTTGGCTTACAGTAGGGACACCACAATTTCCTAACTACCATTGACTCAGGGTGTTTCCATACACACTGTTCAGATTGAAATAACTCTGGTTATTTTGATTTTAAAAATGGTACGTCCGCACAACGTTCCCTTATTTCAAAATGAGGAGCTCCCTCATTTCGATATAAGGAAAGTCATATCAATATAATAGAACCTACTATTATATCAATATGACAGTTAAATCAAAATTGTTATTTCAAAGTAACAGTGTGGACATGCTATTTGGATTTAACTGTTAAATCGATTTAACACTTTTTGCCCTTTTCCTTCCCAGGTTCTTTCCTTTTTCTATATATTGGGTGGTGGCATGGCTCTTCCAGGGGGCCATGCTGCCACACCTCCCATGGTGACTCTCTCCTAAATTGAAATAGCAAGTCCTGTCCACAGATGTGCTATTTCAATTTAAGTTTCTAGTGGGGACCTGTTAAATCGATTTAATGATTTTTACATCAATTTTATTAAATTGATACAAGTTAAATCAATTTAACTGTGTAAGTGTGGACATAGCCAAAGAGATTTTCTTTTATGTCCTGGACATGACCCTTGTCGCTTTTGAGTTACAATAAAGAACCAGACTTGACTCTCCTAAAGGGCTCTTTAGAAGCTCACTGACGCCAGACATTTCATAACCAGAAAGGTATGTGAAACAAGATTTTGATTGCTTGGCAGATCATTTGTTCCAGACTCATCCCTTGAGGAGACAAATTTTGGTGACATCACAACTGTTAAGATAATGTACATTGTCACAAAAATATAGGGTCCTTAACTTTTGTTTCAGAAGCACAATTCACAACTGATGAACTCAACAGCACAGATCACATATTCATGCAAATAGGCAATCTCTAGGTCTAAAGTTCAACTCCAGCCCAGAACAAAACAGGGAAATACCTGTGCTGCCATCTAATGGCTATTTAGTGGCCTACATGAAATAAGATGCGGACCTCATTTTTAGACCCAGGGACCAGATATCAGTAATTTAAAAAAAGACAATCACACCCCTTCACCCATGCCCTGCCCCTACAATTGACATGACAATGTCCCTTCACTGGCAAGCTCAACTGAGAAGCCAAAGAGTGAACAGGTGATAGTCAATGAATTATACCCTCTCCCAGTGACAAACTGGAACTAAAAGTTGGCCGTGGTGGGAGAGGAAGGGGCAGAGCTGGAGATGTGAGTGAGCACCACTGGGCCACATGGTGGTGGGAAAGGGCAAACCCAGAAGGAGGGCCTGATGAAAAAGCTTTAGTGATGGGCCCTGCTTTGCTTCGACAGTTATTTTCCCAAAGACTGGCTCACCAAACCTGGAGTGCATGAGCCCCTTTGGCATTTGCCAGAACTGCCAGATGACCAGTCCACCCCTACACTTTCCCCCTTGTCATCTATATCAGGGTTAAAATATCTTGGATGCCAGGCTGGGGAAACTTAACACTGCCACTGCACCCACATTTAAGTCATTTATTCACATTGCAAGTAAACTCCAAACCTGTCAGTCAAGCACCTTTCACTGATGCTAAATCTACAGGAAAAGATTTTAAATAAAGAAAAATCCTGAGGAAAGCTATTAGAAGAAAAAGAAAATGTGGGCTATGATTTGTTGGCAGAACTGTGTGTCATTATGACAGTTTTCAGAATTTTCAAGATGTTCTCAGTAGCGCTTTAAAATGGACAATGAGGATGGAGTTAAAGCAGCTGAAAACATGGATTCATCTTATTGCCCATTTGGTGTCACTACACTCTACAAAAAAAGAGATGAAAGATATTAAACCTAGTGGTTAAAATAGCACCAAAACTGGCTCAGAGATCATCACTCAGCTATGCCTACTGTGCAGATTTTAGCATGTTGACCACAGTTTTAACAGCGGGTTTTGAAAATCATATATCCTTGTTACTGGCTACCTTTCCATTATGCTGTCTGTGCTATTTCCTCTCTCACATGACAGTTTGTTTATAAATTAGCTTTAACTTCAAAATCTCAATAGCACTGAAGGGGGAACAAACAAGCCAACAACAAAGCAGCCATTAGATTAGGAAATTTGTCTGTAGTTCTTAGGCCTTCATTCCCAGCCTATGTTTTTCTCCTGTCTGTGAGGAGTTCTGCATTCACAGAGATGAGATAAAATAATATTAAATTAAAACCTAAAAGCTAGGCATCATGAAAAAACCCAGCAACAAATAATAATGGAGGAGTAACTGGTTTAAGGAGGACAACAACAGACTTGGACATACACAGATTCACTGCATTTGTCACAAATTTTAGATCCTGGCAGACTGACCTCATACATCATGCCACTGTCTAAACAAAGAGAGACTAAGGAACAAAACAAGCTTCTATTGACAGTCAGTAATGGGGGACGGCACTATGGGGAGCTAGGTATTTATCATTTATAACCACTGTTGGAGAAGGAAAGTTGGTTTCGGATACCATACAAATGTACTGGGAAGAGAACAAAGACGTAAGACACCTACCCTCTTATTCAAAGAGGAACACAGCCAGTCTCACTGCTCTCTCCAAGCAAAAAAACAAAAGGATGCCAAAAACTAAACTGAAAGCACAACCTTCTGTCCGAAGCTGAAAGAGACTGACTTGGATAGTGTGCTTATTTCCAAACAGCAAGACAGGTTTGCAAATTAAGAAAACTCCCAGTAACTCTTCATACTTGAAAATCCCCTTTAATGTTTTCGTTTACATCCAAGTGAATGGTTTTAATGAGTGTTAACATTCCTAAGGACAGACTTAACAACTAAAATCTTTTATTTGGGGGCTAAACTAGTAATTCTTGAATCCATTATTGTGTATTAAGACACCTGCAAGCAACTTCTTGTCCCACAGCATCTGCTATAGAGCCACCCAGTCTAAACACTAAAGTTAATTTATTCTCTTCCCTGTGCAAGTCAAACCTCACCATTTATTATTAGATCCTGAGCTGTGTCAGTCTCTGGAGCCCTCCAGAGCCACCCACCCTCCTGCAATCTGTCAAGTCAGTTCCTTCCTAGCTACAGCCTGCAGGCTCCCTGGAGAGGTAAAATTTAGCAACATACCATCACGTGGTAGATCTCCTTGCTGGGAAGGTGGAGTGCTCTGCACATCGCTGACCTCAATTTTTTTTCTTTCCAGAGGAACAGCTTTGCTGGATTCCATGTCATTGCCTCTGCTTCTTGGAGAGTCGGGGCTAGCAGCTTCATCAGCAGCATTTCTCTTGTCCCTCTTTGCTGCCACCTCCTCCTCCTCCCTCCTTTTTTCATGGACACTGATTTCAGGGATTTGCTCCAGTTTGCTGTGATATCCTGGGCTGCCCAGTTCTTTCTTGACAGAGATGCTGCTGCTGTTCCACTCCTCTCGCTTCTTGGCAGCTGGCTCCTCTGTAAGAAGGGACTGATGCTCCTTCACAACCAGGCTGGGCAACTCCACATTGTTCTGATCAGCACCCAAGCCGCAGACAGATGTTTGCTGTTCCGACACAGTCATTGACCTTTTCATTGGAGTGCCTGGCTTTCTGGTAAGAGGGCTTGAGCTCTGGGTCAGACCGCTAGTGGGAGAGAGCAGGCCAGTCGCAAGGTCTTCTCTAACCAATGGCTCAGGGTATTTGTCTGCCAAATTAAGGGTTATGGGCACAGACAAGTGGGAGCTCTCTGACATTGCACGCCTCATTGCCTTCCTTTGGTGGGCAGCTCTGTTCAGGAAATTGCTTTCATCTGCACAGCTCAGCTTTTCCTCCATCTCGCCCATGTATCTTTCTTCCTCCATTTCACTGATATTATTGAAGTAGCTACTTTTGGAGTCATCCTGTGCAAGCTCTATGGTGGTAGTTGGAGGTTTTGGCTTAGATGCAGTAGGGGAAGAAGAAAATCCACTCTGTAGATAGTTATCATTAGCTACTCCTATTACACAATAGCTAGGGGTGCCAGCTTCTTTCACTGTCGCCTCTTTAGACCCTGAACTGTTAGGCAGGACAGGGTTGAAATTTGGATTCCACACACTGATCTCCTGCTCTTTCATGTATTTGTCAGACTTGCTTTCTGACACAGACAAGTTGGGCAGATTTAGCTCTTGCTGGCTCTTGGTCTCCATCCCACTCTTACCTGCTGCTTTTTCTTGATCGGTGATGGCTTCATTTTTTCTCAGTCCAGTGCACGGTCTCTCGGCTCCCGCCTGCCCAAAATTGAAATCTGTAGTTTTGGGGTTTGCCAAATTTCCTTCTGCAGAAGGAAATGCTTCAGAAATCAAAGACCAGCTTTCAAGGTGACCTGGAGCTGCCTGGTATTTTTTGCCCTGCACCTCAATTTCTCTTTTGTCTTTCTGAGTTATTTTCAGCTCTTTGTCTAGCTTTCCTTCAAAGAAGCAGAGTTTATCTTCATCTGTGAAGCCAGCGTTTTTGACAAGCCCATCTTTAATCTGTCCCCCTGAGTTTACATTTAGCCCAATCTCATTAAGCTTTCCTTCAGTCCTCTGCCATTCAAATTCAGTTTTACCAAAGTCTTTCTGGGACTCCATGCAGTGGTAGCCTTCTGAAAAGCTCTCCGTGTTCTTGGTTTTGCACAGCTGGCTGTATTCTGAGAGAGATGCAGGCTGCTTGTTTGAGAGAGACATCTCCGATTGCTTCTCCCTCTCTCTCAATCTCTCTCTCCTAGCTGTATTACCACCTACAAGCAAGCCGAGCTTGCAGGCTGCCTGAATCTGTGACGACACACCATTCCCCTGTATTCATGACAAAACCCATTCTTCCCCATCCCCCTCCTGCCCAAAGTGCTCATTTACTGAAATCGGCCACTAGTCCAAATAAGCATTTTAGGTAGACCCTACGACGTCAAATTTTGTCCCTTCCTAAAAGCAAAATGGAAATTTAATTTGTTAATTTAATTCTTTGGTCTCTATAAACACTCATGTGGTTCTAACAATTCCAGTAAATAGATTCTTCAGTAAGCTGTGTGTTGAGGGTAATTATACACCTGCGTGTTATTACTCCTGCATCCATTTATAAGGAAGCTTACAATCTATTTTTCTGCTCCAAATATTACACAAGTATATATGCCTTGTTCATGAACAGTCAGTTTTGAACAGGGAAGAGCCACTCTTGAAAAAAAATTATACTTGGTAGTCTGGGTCCCCCTCTAAATATCTAAATTGCACACAGATTTGCCTCCCAGTGGTAGAGGAATTTTGCTGCCAGAGCAATGCATCTAATACCTTCCTTCTCTATCAGAGGTCACAAAGACTGCCTAAATGGAGATTTCACTCACTTTAACTAGAAATAAGGCCAGTCACATGAGCTTAGTCCTGGGCAATGCTTAAGAGGCATCTTAATGGGACAGGTGCTGCATGGTTTTGTGATTTGCAAAACTAAATCCCGGAATTTGAGCTTTTTAAAAAAAGATCACTTTAAGCAGTATTTACATTGCTCTAAATCCTTCCACTGCAAATATTTTATTTTCAAAACTGCATGCTCTGTACTGATTTAAGACAAGTGCTCTGAAATGAAGTACACAATGTGACCTATCAAAGTTTCTCACTGGAGTTTCTCTGGAAGACTTTTCTAGTTCCAATTTCAGCACAGATAACGTCTTGCTCTGACAAAATAATTCCCCCCCCATCTTTCTTCAGATTGTTGAGCTAACTCAAGTCATGTGTTTTGGAAAAGGCTAAAGGGCCATGTGGAGGTGCTGTCTATTGCAGTCTTTGAATTGCACTGGTGCAGCTATCCTCTTTGGTACAAACAGAAAAGAGGCTCCTTGGAACAGAAACTTCCAGCAGTGAGAGAGAAAGTGCAAGAACAGCTTGGATTTGGTGCATGACTCCATGTAAGGTAAGGCTGAAATGCCATAAATAAAGACTGCCTAAATTCTGGGTGGGAAAGGGAGCAGGCCTTGCACCACCCTATCCCAAAATCTTCTATCTAGTGGCCATGTCCTGGCATAGGAGCCCTGAATTCCTGCTAAGTCAGTGGAGGAGCAGCTAGATGCCCAAAGAAAGGCAGGGACCTGCTATAGTGGTCAGCTCATCTGAAGTAACTTCAGCTCAAATTCCATTTTGGTCAGGCCAGGAAGTCAGGACCAATGTTTTTACTGTATATGCTTCATTTTAAAGGGCAACGGCTGATTGTATTCAACATGCTACTAGCCTGGGGAATTCCTGCATCCAGTGAATCTCTCTCAGTAAACCACATGGAAGAACCAGGTTTATTTCCAGCTGCTCCACCTTCAAACAGGAAAGGGACAGGAGAGTAGGACAGGCAGCAGGCACAACCCAGAGAGATGTGGGACAGATCCAGCATTCAGGAACTCCTGAATGCTCTCTCTAACAGCAGAAAAACAGACCTTGGGACACGTGCTACTTTAGGAGGCACAGTCAGCCGGACTTAAGGTTTAAAGGCAGGTCAATCACACAGACCACATGTTCTAAACACTATGAATGGCTTTGTGAAGGATACAGCCAAATTTAAACCAATTACATTAATTGCATGCAATGACTTTCTGGGCAGAATGTGGATTGCCTCTGTCCATTCACACATTAACACATGGAGTGATGCAGTCCCTTACTTCCTAGCACCCAGAGATCCTGTCTTTGTGGCTAGGAGCCCAGACCACTCAAACCTTCCTCTCTGAGTCACCATTACAACACTTTAGGGAAGATGATCACTGCAGATATAGTCAGGAAAGCTCCAGCCTAGGAGGAATGTTGCCCTTGATGTGAGCAAGCAGTAACAACGATTCCTGTTTTAATTTTGACACATTTATTTTTAGACTCAATGTAGAAACACTTGAGCTGCAGCACGCCCCCTGAATTTCACCTGCTGCAGACACACACACTGATCCATGTATTTATCTCCTTGTATTTGAATTCTGGGTTTGATATGTTGCTATATTTAAAAACAATGAATAAGGTGCTGTAAATTATACCCATAGTTGAAAAACCCTCCAATTAACCAAAATACTTCCACCCACCAGCCTCACTCTTCTCAAAAAGATCTCTTTTCATTTAATACTTGAAATATCCTCAGACAACTTTCTGTGCAAGCCAAGGATCAATATTTTTATTATCTGACTCATAACTGGTGCACGGCTAGCACTTGCAAACACTTCCTGGTCCTAAAAATATTTATACCGGTCCCACCAAAGTACCTGATGGGTCATGAGACCCCAAACCTTTCACCATTTCATCTCAGCTATATTACGTTGCTTCCCTGTCACTTCAACCTGTTCTAAACAGGGTCTCAGCAGCAGATCTCAACTTTCTAGAATTTTAATAATGCAGCTGAAAGCAACTGAGTTCTGTTACAGACACCGAAAGCAGATTTTTCACCTTCTCTAATTTTCAGAGCACTGGTTTCTAGTTCCACTGGTTCTTGCAAGAGTGGCAGCTGTAGCTATGCGGAAAATAAAGCAAGAAAAATGAAGCAAGGTGGCCTGGCATGCCATTTCACATCCAGCCGGCAAGAGAGGAAAGCAGAGACCAATTCACAGAATTCTAATGAGAGAAAGCATTCTTCTATAGTCCTAGCAGTCTGCAACAAATCCGATACAAGACCTGTCACCAGTCCATTTGGCATTACTTTTGGCTGCAGGTCCTGAACAAG
The DNA here is from genome assembly GCA_007922195.1 of Podocnemis expansa. Lineage (NCBI taxonomy): Eukaryota > Metazoa > Chordata > Testudines > Podocnemididae > Podocnemis > Podocnemis expansa. The sequence goes on from ML681964.1 coordinate 77,677,137, forward strand.
CTAGTACAAGTCTGGGACCTTGGAACAGTGCAACTTAAGCTCGGAGGTACCATCTTCCTCACTCACACCTCTTTCCTCAGCATCTCATGAACATCCACAGCACACACTTTGATGAAGATACACAACATTGGAAGAGAGATGCTTGCAAGAACCAAGTTTCATAACGAGGTTGTACTGATCAAATCCAAATTAGTGTGTTCTATGGGCTTAAGGAAGCAGACGCTGGTGAAGCAGCACACACAGAAAGGTAGGTGACTGCTCAGGAATTAATGTTATTGTTCTTTCCTCAAGCAAGGAAGATGCCATGCAGCATATTTAACAAAAAAATGAGATTCAAGCAACTAAGCAGAAACGTCGAGTAGCGTTGTGTACTACAGCCCTATGACATTATCTTTATTTTGACCTTTTACGTTTTAATTTAATGGTGGTTAAACACAGTCCATAGTTTTATTCTGACGGGGAAATAAAACCCGGCATGCCAAACTATGTTAGCTGTCGAGGAGGACCTGACACTACACAAAACAGCCATTATTCTGAAAAGAAAAATAAACAGCAGGAGTCCGCCTCTATCAGCACACACTAGGCAGCCCCTATGAAGGACTGCTACTGCAATCAGCCTACAGCTTGCTGTCCCCAGTCATCGTCATGATGACCCACTCTGCCCTTCACTCTCGACCTCTCAGCAATTTCACTATAACGGCATCTGCCCATATTCCAACCTACACAGCCCCTCACTTCCACACTTGTTTTCACACTTTTCTTTATACTGCCCACTATGCTCGGAACAGCCCCTCATCTTCCATCTGTCTCCTCATGGATGACACCTCTAGATCACCTCGTTTCTTAACTAGACCTAGAGTTTAGTGCTTAAAGCACAGGACTAGGAATCCTGAGATTTGAGTTTTGGTCTCAGCTCTGCCACAGGCTTCTACTGTATTTTCCCCTCCTCAGTACTGAAAAAGATGCTGCATTTGGAGGAGAAGACATATCTATTAGTGAATGATAAGCAAGATGAGGAACTCCACCAGAGAACAAATTCTCACTGAGTGATTCTGTGCAAAAAGAGTAAATCTGAGGGGAGTTTCATCCTGAAGGGCTAGGTAACAACTGAGGACAGCAAATGACTGCTTCTTCAGAAGGTAAAAATCCAAGTCTCCATGCCCATCTACTGGTTCGTCACTTGTCTTGAAAACGGTCGATTTCTTGGATGTCAGAATTCTGATGTTCAGAATCCTTACGTGTCAGCTGAAGGCAGTGAAATAGTAATGAGCCCCAGCCAATCAGATCCCAGTGCTGCTTCCAGATGTAGAGGATACTCAATTGTCAAAGGCCTCTCTCAACCTTTCAATGATGAGATGGCTGCACGTTTCCTCAGAAGGAAATTTGGGACCTGCTTGTACTCAGCCTGTATGTTTGTTTGTGCTATTATTAAATCTTCTTAAAGGTATAGTGCACACAAACGACTATGGTGGTCCTGCCAATGAAGCTGAAATGTACTAAAATATATTTCAATACAATATTCCCTTGCCCCCAACACACCTATAGCCATCAGCATCTCTAGCTGCTTAACATATTTTGATGCATTTTATTGTCTCACTGAATTTAACAACCGCTTTCTAAGGGAAGACGTCCCTCAGTTCCAGATGCTGCAAGGAACAGCTGCTCATTTTAACAGGTTTGCAGATGCATGCACAACACGTGACTCTGCAGGCTCTTGCAATGCCAATACCAAAGCAGACCAGATCACTACATTAACACGTCACGAGGTAAAACCCAATCTGCAAGCTTCCATGCTCAGCAGATGAATAAGCCTAGTGTTTCTATTTTTGCTTCAATCCTGAAGCTATTACTTATCCCATTTAATGCCTCTTTTTTATCTAGCCCAATTGTTTCTGTGCAGTCCTTTGCACTAGTTTCCAAGGCAACACCACTTTCCAGGATGATAAACTGCTCCTTGCCAGCTTCTCCGAGAGACCTTATATCTCCATTTAAATGTCACTATCCATAACAGTCAATGCTCCTGATCTGACCAGCTGGGGATATGCTTTGGCATAAAGAGCAGAGACCATAAACTGTAATTTGGATATTCATTCGAATGTAGGTTGATACAGATGCAAAGACTTCCTGCTGTCCAGCCAAACATTCACTGTGAATAAAAGAAGCTATTAAAGCTCTGACACACGAGGCTGGAAGTCTGGAACAGCACACTGAACTCATGCCTCATTACTTCTCCCACTTTACCGTCAGCCAAGCTGAAGGAGCAATGAACATGAACTTTCAGCACCCTGACCGGTGTCACTTTAAACCGAAGCCTAAGTCTTTAAAGAGGCAGGATCCTCCATAGTAGTTTGTACACTAAGGCAATGCCAAACATCCAAGGACGGGACACTTCTCAGGTCAGACTGGACTCTTCAGATCTTGTACAACAACTGGTACATGACAGAGCAGCAATAATGTATTTTTAATTTGCAGTACAAAACAGTTTTCAAAAGCCATTCCTGTTTACCTCTTTATAACTCAAACATTGCAGCACTGGGCTAGTCATGAGAACATCATAGAGAAACTGACCAGTCTGTTTGCATTCCCCAGATTGAAGGTAGTATAAGCAGTAAATAAGCAGCAGAAACAGCAAGAAATAAGTGGCATTTCAAATTCAGTTCTCATTATCTAAGGTGTCATTACTAATAAGGGTGGTGTTAAACAAATTCCTTATTTTTACTCTGAAAGCGGCCTTTTAAAGAATTCTCCATTTGTATTATTCCCAGCCTCAGTACAATATCAGTCTTTACAGAGATCATGGAGATAATTGGAAGAGAGGAACCAATCGTGAAGCTGTAAGGCTAATGTCTTAGGAACCTACAACTTTTGTCTAAACTCAAGATGGAAATTTCTGACTAGGATTTGTCAGCTATAGAAAGAACCAATCTGAGGATAAGGGGCACACAAAGGGAAAACATATGAATATACACCACCAATTGCAACTTCTTTGAGCTTATTTATTGCTAGAAGAGAAGGGTTAGATTCTGCGGCCTACCTTGTGCGGGAAGTTAGACTAGACAGTCATATTGGTCTGGGGCCTGGTCTGGCTGAAAACTACCATGGCCAGGATTTAGGGGTAAGAATGATGAGAATAAACTAAAAAGTGTGATCCTTAGTGGTGTTACAGTGTAGTATGTGTGTTTTATCTTTTATTTTCTTATGATAGCTACTGATAGTTATTAAAGGGTTGTGCACTGATTTGCTATATACTCACTTAGAATCTTATCCAAATCAATAAACTTGTAGTTGTTTTATCTAAAGCTGTGTGAACTTTAGAGGGTGTGAGTGAAGGAGGCTGGCACTATCAATTTCAATGTTAAATGGACGGATGTGAAATTACAGTGATTGGGGCTGATCCCAATCCCTGTAAGACAGAAGTTCCCACTGTGGTATCTGGGACTGAGGGTACTCACTTGGGCATTAACCCACATGTGCGCCCCACTGCCTGGGACTGATTACATGCAGGACGCTGGTGTGGACTGACTCAGCAGTGGTCACATGGCAAAGCGGGGCAAGTCAGGATCCAGGAGTGGAGATCAGAGGACCACAGCAGTGCATAGGACCAGATTTGGGGAGCAGCTGTCACAGATGGGATGTTCACCCCATACTTGCCCTGAAAAAGTTCATGTAAGGCTAAGAAGTGGGCCAATTAATCAGACAGGCCACTCGTGATAGGAATAAGGTGGTTTACATCATCCTGATTGAATAATAGGGGAGCCCACCTAAGGAGGAATGAGCTGAGCTGGGCCGTGTTTATAAATATAGAAAAAGGGCAGCAGAGAACAGACTGCAGCGTAGTCGGGAGTCACTCCCTGGGAGAAAGGAGGTGTGTTTGGGGCTACAGAGCCAAAATAAGTTAGTGTCTCTGCGAAAGAAAAGGGAGATTTAAGAGCTTGCAAACCCAGAGATGGGGAGGGAGCCAGAAGATTAGGTGAGAAAAAGGCAATAAAAGACTCAAAATGAAACAGTGCTAACTGGGTCCCTGCTCTGGAGCCAGTGGTAAACCCTGGTCCCTCCAGCAGCAAGTGGGGAAGTGTACCTGCTGGGCTGTGGATGGTAAGACTGCTTGAGCTGATTTGTAAGAAGAGATTTTGATACCCTGAAAGGGGAGGAAACATGTGACTTGGCCAGAGGGCTAAGACATAAACAAGGAGCACCTTGCCTCACTGAGAGCCAGGAGGAGAAGACAAAGCATGTGGTGAGACCTGGAAAGATAGCATCAGACCTGGAACAAGTAACCAGGAAGAGATGCACTAGTGGTGAGTGGACCTCCTGACAATCATACGCACACCTATGAACAAGATTACCTGCAGTTCTATTATCGAGGATGAAACATCACAAGGGATACAAATCTGCCCTTTACAAAGTCTCTAATACCTTCCTAAAACGTCTAATGTTGGCCACTTTTGAGACAGCACAGCAGATATTGTGCTACTAAGAAAACAAACCATATCTGATCAAAAAGCATATGTGCACAGAATCTGTGTGCAAGAAGTCATAATTTAGCAATAATTTCATGAAGACGTCCAGGTGTAACTATCTAGGTACTTATATACCCTAAACCTGTTGTGTCGCAGTGTCTCACTGAGCTGTACCCAGTTATCACTCAGACTAAGTCACAACAGTTATAAGCCATTGAAACTATATGAATGAAGAGGGTTATAAGGAAATGCAAACAGATGAACAGCATGAATGACACCGTTATAATTCAGATCAGTCAGAAAAAAACATTCAGAGAAAAGGGCATCACTGTGGCTGCAGAACAGAAGAAAACACTGTAATTAATTAGAGACAGCTCTTTTGAATGTTGAACATATTTTATTTACATATGCAGGATGTAAAGATGCCAGATTAAAAATGTGCACTACTATATGTTACAAACTGAAAAGGATTATGCCAATGACAGCTGGCTATTGTCAACTAAAGGAATAGGTGCTGGAAGAATCTCGGTAGAGGACAATGAAGGGGATTAGGATAAAAATCCGCTGAAAACAGAGATGCTAAGGAGGAGACCACGTCTCCAAATGGCCTTTCAAATCCCCATCCAACAGGCTATTTTCACAACCTTTAAACAGCCAATATGCCCCAAGCTGGTATTCAATAAGCTGCTCATTTATATTGCACCTAGAAGAGACAGTTGAGCTACACAGACCAGTACAATAGGCATTGTAAAAACAACGATGGTCCTCATCTAAAGGAGTTTACACGATACAAGTATGTGAGGGAGACAGCAGTTGAACACAAACAAAAATATGGGGACACAGTAAGCAACACTATTCATAGTCTGCTGTTCCCTAAGATATAGGCTGGAGATGGAGTTTTTCCAGGAAGTCCAGTGATGACATAGATCAGTGGTTCCTAACCATTTCAAGTACAAGGACCTCTTTTTAACACCAAAAAATTTTCACAGACACCCCCCTGCCCTGATAACAGCTATTATCGGGGACTGACTGCAGGCAGCAGTGAGGCAGAAGGGCAGTGGAAGATCTGGCCCCCGCCTGCTCCCAAGGTGTAGGGATATATCTAGGGCATGGCTGCTCACAGCACACAAATACAATTCATTTAGCACAGAGGTGGCAAACTCATTCAATGTGGGGGGCCACACTGGAAGGAAGGATACCTGTCATGGGCCATGTGGCCGCACAGGCACCCCAGCCTTTCCTCCTTCCATGTTCAGAGCAGCATGGGCTCCCCTTCTTCCCTCTCAACCCTGCAGGCTCTCCCACACCTTCCCTTTTCCCTGACCTGTGGGCCCCCCTTCCCCATGCTAGCTCCCTGACCCTAGCCCTGCTGTGCCCAGAGCCTGTCATTGGGGTTTGCTGCTGCAGGCAGCTTCTAGGCACAACCCCAGCAGCAGCTCCACGGGCTGGATCAGCACCCTTGGGCCGTAAATGCGATACTCCTGATTTAGAGCCCTTTCCAACATGGACTGCCAGGCAGCAGTGGCTGGGGCCGAATATATTCGCCGGCCCCCTGCAATAACTCAGAGGACCCCCAGGGGTCCCCGGACCACCAGTTGGGAACCACTGACAGACACTGACTGAAACAGGAGGTGGGTAGAGGAATGCTATTTGGAAATCTGAGTGGTATGCTTCAGCACAGGGAGAATGAAGCCGCAGTGTCATTTACCCTGTTTTCATCCCCCAGCATGAAGCCAGCTCCTCCATTATCAGTTGGGATATCTATATCAACACCAAGATTCCTACACTAATGCATTCTTTACATATCTAATACAACTTGTAGCTCCAGACCAAACAAAGCATAACGATGGCTATACAATCTTGCTACAAAATCAGCACCTCTTGCCTGATAAATGTCAACCCTAGCAGCATGACCAAGTAATGGGACTGCTGGCCCCTGAAATGAAATCAGGTCCAGTTCTCCTGTTCCAGTCCAGACACACCCTAGTTTGGTGTTACAGGGAGATGTGAACCACCTGCCAACTGTAAATACAAGACAGCCCAAAGGTGAGGGAGACTCAAGAACACAAAGAGGGAGAGTTGAGATTTCAGGGACTCTTGAACAAAAGAGCTCAGAAGAACACAGCAAAGTTGACAGCTTCATGGAAAGGATGTTGCTGAAGGAGGGACTAGTGAGAGAACTTGCTGGCTGAGCAGCAAAGCCAGATCAGGCTGTGAAAGCAGACAGCAGTCAGGAGGAAGGGGAGGTATTTACAAACTTCTCCAGACCAGAGAGGGCTGAAAGCTGATGGCAGCTGACCTGAAGCTGGAGGGCCAGAGAGGGTTGAAGTCTTGTAAGTGATGGACAAATGAGTTAGCTAGAACCATACCTGAGAAGGAAACACAATAGCTAGAGGGGCAGGAGCATAATATGGGGTTGCATCATTGTCGTCATAAGTTCCCAAGAGAAGAGGGGCAGTAAGGTACATTGGAGCCATACCAGATTCTAAAAAGGCGAGTGTCACTGGAGCTTGCGTCTGGGGAGAGAGGTCAGAGCTCTACATGGCATGTTGATGGACTATGTTGGGGGAATTCTGGATTATGGCTGTGGGACTTTTATTATATATCAATCACACAAAGGCTATTTATATTTGGGAAGTTGATGTGACTTTACTGGGGACTCTAGAAGAGGGAAATTGAGAGGGGGCTGCGTGCACAGCCATTGTGAGGTCATAAGGGAAGGAGTCATCCTACAAAAGGCAGGTTTTGGTTATAAACTGTAATGCCCACTGGTGTTAAAGATGTGAAACAGGCATCCAGAATACGTTTCTAGAAATGGTTGAAGCTCAGAGCAGAAGTGACACAGTTGAGTACAGCAATCAATCTCAAAAGAGGCAGCAAGCTGCATGAACAACTATCAATCTACCGTTTTCAAACTTTTGAAGCCTGACTTTGCAACCTACACATGAGCATTTTACCAGTTTGGGGGTTAGATAATCCACATGGAAAAATGTAGAAATCACTCCTCTCAATTAAAGTTTCCATAGTGCTGTTATTGACATGTCTCCCCAGAAGCTCCTTGGAGCACAAATCTTCTCAGGTGTTATAGAACACTAGCAAACATTCATCCTAACCCAACATAAATACCTCTATACAAATGTAGCAGAACCATCCAGTTATATGGTGGTACACACAGTAGTCACAAGCAGCCTTCTAACTTTGCTAATCTCTAGCAGGACACTCTCCAAAGTACCCAGATGGGCTATTCTGAGGAACAGACAAATTAACAAGTTTGAAAAGCAAGAGATGTAAATGTGTCATAGAGGTCTCATACGAGATTATAAATCCACAGCCATAATACATAGTGGGCTTGCAATCTGCATTCTGGTGACATGTAGAGGACCACTTAAGTTTCACTCCTGTGATTTATGTACACTCTAGAGACGTGAAAATTTTTTTTCAAATAAAAGTTAGCTTTATAAAGCTATATTAATAGAACAAACATGGAGTCCTGTGGCACTTAAAAGACTAACAAATATATTTATAGCACGAGTTTTCGTAGGTGAAAATCCCACTTCAGATGCTTAATACATATATTAATAGGTATTAAAACCTATCTTAATTATGCATTATAGATTAATACCTATATTCTGCAGAATTATGCACATCTGACATGTGAAAGCAGGATTAAATCATGATTATGGGTTCTTTTTTCATTACAACAGGTGATTTGAGCTCACCCTCCTCTGCGCGCTGTTTCCCAGTGTTTGAATCTTAACTGCTTTGATTTGCAGTTACAGTGTGACCTGATCCCAAGACTTACACTTCCCTGCATTTATTTTCCTCCCATTCTGTAAGATCCCCCATCTTCAAAGTGTCTGAGAAAATGGGATTTTCTCCCAAGAAAACTCATAGAATAAATAGATTTGTTAGTCTTTAAGTGCCACAGGACCCCTTGCTTGTTTTGCCGAACTAGACTAACACGGCTGCCCCTTTGGAACTGGGCTCCCACTATATCCTGCTCATACCAGTAAACAAAGCTACTCCTCATACGCTATTTTAACCTTTAAAAACTTTGCCACACTGATTGACGTTTTCAAGATGTATTTATCAGACATGGGTTTACTGTCCCCTTGACAAAGTACAAGACACAACTTTATACAAACATTTTCTTGCATTTAGGAACAATTAAGTTCAGCTATTCACAGTGTTTGGGAATTTATTACAAGGTTGCTTCGTTATTAGTTGGAAGGTGCAGGCATGGAAAGAGAATGAGACAGATATTTGAATAAGAGTCAGCCAGGGGAGTCTCTCTGTCCCAACACTGTTTGTGCTTTGTTTAAAGTAACATTTTTGTCAGTCAGCCCAGATGTTGTGCAGCCAGCATTAGCCTGCATCACAGCATGCCAGAAGTTGGATCCATTCTTTCAAGCCCTTGTCTATCCTGCACATGACAGAATATCCATTCAAACTGGAGTGGAAAATGTCTTCGGAAGTGCCACAACATTCCTTGGTTTCCTTTAAATAAACTCAACCGCTCACAGCTTTTGTAAAAAGCAACTGTGAATCTACAAATTCTTGTTTAGTGTAGTCAAGGATGGGGGCAACTGTGCTCAGTGAGCAAGCTGATGCAGCCTTACATAGTACTAACTTGCAAATGAAACCTTGCAAATCAGTCTGCTCTCATACAGTAACCCTGCACTGCAGCGGGGAGTCCTCTGATATACTGTGCAGTTTGCTACAGAATTCGCCTGTGCAACACTCAGGAAGTGCTTTCTTTCTCTCCCTCTTTTTTTAAGACTCTCCTAGCTTTACAACTGTCTCTTTCTATGTAGCAGTTGACAAAGAGAAGCCTGGTTTCTAGCAGATTATAAAGGGATTTTGTTTTTAACCACACTGCTTTTTGCATTCTTACTGCTTGGTACCATCTCACAACACACCTCTATAGGGACAAGTGCATGCAGTGCACACTGCTTCCAAAACAGAACTATTTTGGGTCATGCAACTACTCATTAAAAATGACAAAACCTCTCAAAATCTGACCAGAATGTAAAGGCTGACTTGGGCTCCATGTTTACTAAGGTTAGTAGCTGCATCATGCAGACTGACAATGTGGAACTCTGTAAAAAGAGAAACGGAAGTTTCACACGCAATGACAGTGTGAAATAACTAATAGGCAGGGATGAGGAACCCTTCTCAGACCAGTTCTTTACACCAGAATTCATTGATAAGATGAAAAAGAGCACACTTTTAAAGGAGGTTTGTAGCATCAGAAGTCCCCGGTTGGTTGGTTTTTAAACCACATACACATGCTAATCAAAACAGCCATGACACAGAATCCATTTCCTAGCCAGACCGATGGGGTTAACAGAGATCCAAAATCCTCTCTGAATCCTGGCCAGGACTGGCACTTGAAAGTTTTACTGGTCCCTCCAAAATGTTTATAGCCCTGACAGGTTGAGAGGGATTAACACTTAAAATTACATCAATCCGATTACGTGCAGTTTCTCAAACTGTTAGAGTCAGAGATTAATGTTTCCTAAAGCTAATCAGTTGAGATGAAGCACATATTTTTATAGTTTTAGTGATCTGAGGGAGATGAGGGTAAAAACAGTCAGAATTCAAGTACAAAGGGGGAAAGCAGTGGATGTGATTAGACTGATGTAATTTTAAAGTCAGATCTCACCAACCTGCTGGAGATAGAAAGAAACATTTCATAGTGCAGAAATCTGCAAGTTCCTGATTTCTAGCTATACAATGCATTAATTTCTAAGCAATTTCCATTAGTTTCCTTCATCAAGCAGTACTTTTCCATCTCTGGTCCAAAACTGGCTATAGGAAACTCTGCATCTCTGACAAGCATCACTGTCAGTTTCTGGTGCTGAGAAGTTAATTTCACCATAATGTTCAAAGTACAGTCTAGTTTAATTTGTAGAGGCACAACATATACACATACAAAATTGACTTGTGAACACAACACACAGAAACAGAGCTTTCTGGTTTAAACCAAGTTATCAATTCTTCTAAAACTTGGAATTAGCACCGTGAGTCAGGCAAGCAAAATTAACAGCCTTTAAAATCAGCCAAAACAGTCATGCCACATTTGTTTGTGACACACAGGATTAACAGTTATTTATTCATGCCAACGCACTGACAAGTAGCAAGGTCTCACACGCAAGCTGTCTACGTTACTGCTGCTAGCTCAAAATCACAAGCACACACCTTTTTCTTGCCTTTGCCGACTCATACCAGGGGCTTTCAGCTGCTTTGGTTTCTCTTGATCTTGGACAGCGGGTCTTGGTGGTGGAGTAGAAAGTCCTCTTGCTTTCGTTGGTCTCATGTAGCCTTTTATCTGTTCCGCAGCTTTGATTCTCTCCTCTTTCTTTATCTCTTTCACCACTTTCTGTCCAGATCCATCTATTTTTTTCAGAGTTAAGTCTGCACTTCTGCCCTCTTCAGACTTCAAAGCTTGGAATTCCTTCGGACCAGTCTCAATCTTCATAGCTGCATCACCTTCTGAGTCTTCAGAACGGCCTTCAATTTTACCACTAGAACTGAATTCCGCCATTTCTGCATCTCGCAGAGTCACAGCTGTATCTGCCTTTTCTCCTAAACTAACTGGACACTCGGGGAAGCCTCGTTCACTCTTCCTGCATTCCACCAGCTCAGTCTCTTCAGCTCTGTTCACCACCACTGCAGTAGCTAGAACTGGCAGAACAAGAGCTTCTGCTTTATTCTCTAGTAGCACCGTAACCTCCGGAGAAATGCCTCCAATGTCCTTCTCACCAGCACAGCTACTTCCTTCCATTTTGTCTGTCATTTTAACACCTGTGGAAATTGTTCCCTTTCTGGTATCTGTCTCCTTCACCAAATGCTCCAAAGAAGCACATTCAGTGCTTTGCTTTTTATCAGTAAAATGTAGTTCTTTGTCATCCATCCCTGCTAAAACTGAAGTGGGCACTTCATCCCCTCCTGCTGTGACATCCTGTTTAACTGAACTGTCTGAGGAAGGCCATTTGCCTTTCTTCTTATTCCCAGCACCAGTCACTTTGGCTTCATCACCCTCCTTCACTAAAATGGAAGCCTGAATTCCAGCCACTTCGCCTTCCAGTTTGATTGAACGCTCATAATGCTGGTGTTTATTTTTCTCCTTGTTGTCACATACGCTGGACTTTCTGTTACTGTCCTCCGTAGCAACTACAGGAGGCAATAGGACCTTATTTCTTTCATCATTTACTGGAAGCTCTGGGAAGATACTGTCAAGCCCTAGACTTTTGGCAGCAGAAGAAACTTTGTCAACTCTGTCATGGTCAACTGCTCTTGGCTGAGTGTAGGGTGTGAATAAGTCCAACTTATTACCCCAAAACATTTGCTGTTCAGAGGGGAAACTTTTAATATTTTGGTTTTCATCTACAAGACCCATTTCTTCCATTTGGGACTCTAGCTCTGTTACTACAGGAGGCTGCACTTTCTTCTGGTCATTCTTAGTTTCCAGAAGAACTGACTGCTCAGTGGCATTTTTAGCCTTTTTGTTTTTATCATCACTGCCCCTCTTTTTAGGCTTATCAGTCACCAGTGCTGGACTGGGATCAGTCATCACTGGACACTCTAAAATAGTAAATCCTGTCACCTTGGTTTTATCAATGGAATTTACTTCTTCAGTTTGGTCAACCATGTCAATAGCAACACCAGGAGGTCTGACTCCATCTGCTTTAGTCTCCAAAAGAAATGATTGCTCAAAACCAACATCAGCCTTTGTGCTTTTCTCATTATTTTCTTTTGCTTCTTCTGCCACCAGTGGGGTTATGGGAGTTTGTACTTTAGCTGTATCAGTTATAGTCTCCACCAGGTGCCCTGAAGTAGTTAATTCCGTCTCCTTGCCTTTATCAGTGGAGTCATTTTTTTTAATTTTATCTGCCTTCTTGACTACTAGTGGAAGGTTAACCGAGTCTGTCTTTGCCTCCAAGACTGCAAGGTGCTCAGCACTATTTTCGAACTTTTTACTTTTCCCACCAGTAAAGTTTCTCTTAGGTTTGCCTGTCACCAGTTCTGAAATGGGAATGTATGCATTAACTGTATCTGTTACATCCTCCAAGAGGTGCTCTGAAGTAGTAAAATCACTCTCCTTGCCTTTATCAGACAAAAGAGTTTCTTTGGTTTTGATCAGCGTTTTGGACTTTGCTGTGTCCACATTATAATCTGAGGGAATGAGTCGCTCAGAGAAACTTTCCTCTTTACTCTCCTTTATTTTAGGTTGTTCTACCACCTGTTTTGTAATGGAAACTTGTACCTTGGTTGTACCTGTCAAATTCTCCAGCTGCTGTTCTGTTGGAGTAAAAATAGGCTCCTTCCCTATATTAGTAAAACCTATTTCTTCACTGTTTTCAGCCTTCTCCACTACTGAAAGAAGACTGCTTGTGTCCATCTTAGTCTCCAGAAGTAAAGGCTGCTCAAAAGAACTTTTTTCTGTTTTTTTGCCTTTCCTGTCACTGCCCTTCTTTTTAGGTTTGTCAGTCACCAGAGCTGTACCAGAATCTGTCATAGTCAGACGCTCGAATCCAGTCTCCTTGCCTTTATCCACTAAACTAACTTCCTTTGTTTTGCTGATTGTCTCAGCAGCAGTAGGAAGTCTGGCCACATCCACCTTAGTGTCTAGAAGAAGTGGCTCTTCTGAAATACTGAATCCAGCGTTTTCACTTTTTCCAGTAATATCCTCTTTAGTTTCTTCCGTTACCAGTGTTTTAGTGGGACATTGTATCTGTGCTGTATCTGCTGCACCCTCCAACAGATGCTCTGCAATAGTAAAACCAGTCTCTTTACCTTTATCAGAGAAACTTAGTTTTTTAGTTTTGTCCTCTTTCTCCTTTACAGCAGGAAGACGGCTTGTGTCTTCTTTAGCCTCCAGAAAAAATGGCTGCAGGAAAGAACTTTTTTCAGCTTTGTTTCTTCCATCACTACTCCTTTTCTTAGGCTTGTCTGCCACCTTTGCAGTACTGGGACCTGTTAAATTTGCCAGTGAATGCTCAGCAGTAATAAAGCCAGGCTCTTTGTCTTTATCAGTAAAGATCATTTCTTTAGTTCTGTCAACAGCCTCAGCTATTGCAGGGCATTTGCTTGGGTCTGTCTCAGCCTCCAGAACTGGCTGCTCAAAGGCATTTTTAATCTTTTTGTTCTTCCCATCACCACCCCTCTTTTTAGGTTTGTCTGTAAGCAGTGCCATGTTGGGATGTGTCACAGTTGGATGATCCAATGCAATGAATCCAGTCTGCTTGCTTTCATCACTGAATTCTACTGTTTCAGCTATGCTGACTGTCTCAACAGGACCAGGAAATTTGGCTTCATCTGCCTCAGCCTCGAAAAAAAATTGCTTCTCTGAAAAACTGAAGTCCATTTTTTTGTTTTTCTCAGCAATGCCCTCTTTAGGTTTTTCTGCCACCAATGGTACAAGGGGTACCTTAGTTATATCTGTTGCAGTTTCCAGCAGAAGCTCTGAAGTAAGAGAGCCAGTCTCCTGGCTTTTATCATAAGAATCTTTTTCTTTAGCTTTATCAGCTCTATTTGCTACAGCAGCAAGATTGTTCATATCTGTCTTAGTCTCTAAAATAGCAGGCTGCTTGGAGAAATCATCTTCAGTCTTTCTGCTTTTTCCATCACCCTCTCTTTTTTTGGGTTTCTCTTCCATCAACACTCCACTGTGAGCCTGAGTTTCATTTGGAACTCTCTCATTTACTGCTACCTGCTTGGATGATGTCCACTTAATCTCCTTATTTTCATCAGTAAGGCTAATTTCTGCAGGTCTGGCCTCTAAAGGAATTTCCACTTTATTTAGGTTGATGCCTTCTTGAAGAGAGATTTTAAGATCTGAATGCTCTGAAGGTGCATTCTCAGTCTTTTTGTTTTTACCAACAAAACTTAATTCCATAGGTTTGGTTTCTGTCAGTGCTGATGTGGGATCCCCCATCTTGGTCTTTTCTACCTTGCATTCTAGCTTCTCCAAGGGTACCTGTCTACTTTTGCTTTTAGACTGCAATAAACTGTCATCTTGCATTTCTTCTGGTTTCATGACTTCCCCAGCCCTTGAATCCAATAAAAATTTAAATGGTTCTTCAGTTTTCAGGCTCTGCTGTCCTGGTGCTGAACTTAACATAATATTTTGATCATCTAACAGATGGCTTTCAGTTCCTGCCTTAGCATCCCTTGGAACGTTTGAAGGTCTCTTTCTTTGGCCCTCTCTCAAGATACTAGAGTGCTCTTTGATGCTTTCAGCAGACAGGAAAAAGGGGATGTCTGGTTTCTGCCGTTCAGCAACGGAGAAGGGAATTTTGGGAGCTTTAGAAACTTCTACATTTTCATCCCACAGCTCCATTGCTCTTGGCTGCTGGTTTCTCTTTTGTTTTGGTTTCTTCTTCTTCTTCTTCATAATCACTGGAGAACCTTCTGAATCCAAACTCTCTCTAGATACATCTTTCTGGCTCTCCACAAACTCAGACGGCACGCTGAGTGGCTGCCCAGCCAACTTTTTATGTGGTGCCCTAGTCCGAGGGAACGTTCCAGAGACCCATTCAAGTTCTGCCATAGAAAACGGGTCTGCTTTTCGGTTGGTACTCTTCTGTTGTGGGAGACCTACCAGAAGTTCCTCTGGGACATCTGCACCAGGCATTGCTGCAGGTTTCACTCTGCCAAACCTGCGGTCACTTGATTTGTTAGCTTGCCTTACTTGTACAGTGGGTACACCTGGAATACAGGAAGTTTGCTCAAGTATCAGAGCAACTATTTGCTAAAATGTCTGATGTTAGCCAACTTTATATTTTATTGACTGCTTCAGTCATATATGCAAAACTTTTAAACACACCAATCCCATACTAACCCAAACCCAGTTTAGTGCTTCTATTTAAGAGAGCTAATTTAAAAATATATTTTAGGTTTAATTTCTTTATGTAACTAATAAATCAGATAGATCAATGGCAGATTAAATTTTGTCATTTCTTGCACAGTGGATGATCTATACTCTCATAAAACAGTAGTGAGAAATTACTAATATTCAGAAAAAGGCATAAAGTTACCCATTTTCCCTGTTACCTTAGCAAGACAAGACAGCAGGTATACCAGTTACAACCCCCTAGTTTAGAAGCTTTCCTTGTAAGGCAATAGAAATATAGTGAAAAAATAAGACTCAGGACGAAAATGTGTTGATGTAATGGGAAGAAAATGTGTGGATGTAATGAGAAGTAAAAGCTAAAATAAAGTTTCCCACAGCACCCATAAAGCAGTGGAATGCAAAACTTCACTGTACCTGTATGGAGATAGCTCTAGCTTCCTCTGTAGATAGCTCTAGTTTCCTCAGTTCCACCCATTAACTTTAGAGAGTGATAGTCATTTTTTACATAGTTCTGATCCCCCAATTAGACTTCAGCACACCTCAATTTGAAAATGGATTTACCAGAACATTATTTTACTAGAGCCAAAGGACAATGAGTTTTTCTTAACACCAAAATAAAAGCTATGTTGAAAATGGCATAAGAGGAAAGGAAAGGTGAGTTTTTAAAGCTTTAGCAGTGAAAACATAAGCCAGCCCTCAATGAGAATAGTGGCATCCAAATTTAGACTCGTAGTCCTGAAACCAAGGAGATGAAATCATTTAAACAGGAGACATGGCAGAGACTGGAGGCAAAGTCCAAGAAGAACCATTTTCATGATTGCACAGAACAGCATGATGCTGGCTGTAGAAAACAGCCAATGTGGCTGAAGTATAAGACAAATGCAGCCAAAATGAGAAGGAAGAATGGTAAATCACAGAGAAAATGCATTTTAGTTCTAAAACTGAAGCTACTGTCAAATCTCTACCTGTAAATTCTTGTGTAGGTTTCTCTTGTGTAGGTTCAGTATGATGGGCATTACTAGGCTCAGCCTCTTCCTTCACCTTCTCCTCTGTGGCAATCTCAGTGGCCGGAGCTGTTTTTTCTGGAAGGGCTTCTTTGCTTTCTGCTATTACCAATGGTTCTTTCACATCCACTGGAATTGAAACATTTAGGGGAAAAAAGCACAACAAGAATGGATGTTTCACATCTGATGAATGAGTGTAACTGATAATTTACACACAGGAATATAAAAAAGGATACATTTTGGTTTAGAATACAGGTCAATTTATAAGATATTCCTTCCTCAAACTGACAAAAAGGCCTCAGTGTCACAGGTGGAAATGCAAAAGATTGTCTGCTACCTGAAGACGGGTCAAGCCTCTTTTCTTTAAAACATCAACCACATTGCCTTTCAAGCGGTATCATGTAATTATTAGACAATTTATAATGTTCTATCACTGTGCAGATGCTTTTCCCAAAAATCTGTTAACAGTATCAACTAACAAGGAAGTTTACAAAAAATACCAAAATACAGCAAAACTTGGCCTTTACCTTTACCTAAAAAGAAGGACAGAATCTTCTTGCAACATGCTAGCTGAAACAAATATTCAGATTGCAATGTTGAAAAAAGTGATGTTTGGCCAGAGCACATAAAATATGGCATGAAATGCTACATTTAAGTGTTTATTGCTATTATTACTATATATATGCACATACAAACTTAACAGGAACATAAAAATCAGACATTTTAGTTCTTTTAAATCCTCGTTACATTAATCTATTAGATTTTAAATTACGCTGAATTTTTTGAAGTTGTATTCAAATTTAATCACTTTTACTTTTATACATACACTAAAATATAAAACAAAAATAGTAATAAACCGACAATCACATAAAATGTATGCAATAAATATGAATGGGGAGGGAAAAAGCATGAGAAATACAAATTCCTTCCTAAGTTCTCAGTGGAACTCATACCTACATTATAGCATTCTCCAATGGAGCCTGTGAAACAAATTCTAATACAAGCTCCCATTTTCACATGGTCATAACTTTCCAAAATATTGACTATGAGGTTAAAGGCTTTCTTGAATGATACCCACCCAAAGGCGGAGGAATAGTGTGTGAGAAATTGAGAGGGGAAGATCTATTAACCCAATCAAAAATGCTGACACCACCACAGAGAAGCCCTCTTGATTTTGTACCCCAGTTCATGGATTACTTACCTGCCAGATGTGGGAGTTGTTCATCTGGCTTCAGAAGATCCTCTGTATCTTTGTGAGGAAATGGTTTATTGTCTTCCACATTCTCTAGCACAGCAGTATTATCTGTCTCAGCAGCAGAGGCTTCTGGGACGTTCATTTTTTGTTCTATTACCACAGCTGGTACTGACAATACTGTTTACAATTAATTTTAAAAGTTAGCATTTTTCTGTTTGTCAATGGTTGAGACCCTACTTGCCTCAACAACTACCCTCCCTCTTCCCCATTTTCCTTCCAAGTTTCTTGAAAAAACGAAGTCTGTTCCCAGTGTCGAGTTCTTGTCCTCTGGCTCCCTAGTTCCACATAATCCAGTTACTGTCTGCTTCTTTCAGACTGCTCTTCCCCAACTCTCCAATAAACATGAGCCTGCTCCGACCTTTAAGCATAAGGGAACAAGGAAAGTTCTTTTTCTTACTACCTACACAGTCACTCGGCTACTCCAGCACTCTAACAAGGGTTTTTACTTCTCCGCAACCACTGTGGCAGATCCTCCTCCCCTATTTCTTCTGAAATCTCTCCAGAGTCTCTCTTAAGTCCTCTTCTTTTTTACTTTACACTTTTTCTATGAATAAACTTGACTCTGATACCTCTAACTTTTGCAATTCCCTCCTTGTACCATCTCACTTCTCCAACTGTCCTCCAATTTCATTCTAGCTGTCTCGTCAACAGCTCAGACTAAGCATGGTGAAATACCAACGTTTTGCCCACCTTTATCATGTCTTTACTTCACCTTCCATCAACCACTGTCATTACATTGTCTTGAATTCCCTCTCATTCTTCCTCTCCACCCTGTTCAAAGTCCTCGTTCAGGCTTTGGTCACCACTGGTGTTAACTACTGTCACTCCTTCCACTCTAACCAACCTGATTCTCAACACACTTCTTTTCAGACCATGCAAAAGGATTTCCTCCCTAATCCTATCATTCTGACTATTTCATTCTTATCCTTTCACTGGCCACCTTAGCCTCCCACAGAAAAGCTGACCTCCTATACACCTTCATGCCACTCCCAATAACCTGTATCTCATCCCTGCTTTCCTCCCTCACTTCTCCTGAAAGCCTGCCTACTTCTTACACTGCCTGTTTAAATGCATCTGCCTGCATCATCATCATCTACCTACACCACCCTTCATGCCTCACTCCTTAGCCTGCTGCTTGTAGCTGAAAGTTAAAAGCTCACTTCTACCAAAAAGCCTGCCAATTTAGGACACCAAATAATTAAATGTGCAACGTTTAAGATGCGACTTCTCTCTCTACTGCAGTGTACATTAGAGCCATAGTTCTCAGCCTTTCATATCTTATGCTCAACCAATCACTCTATCAAAGACCCAGGGTCCCATCATGATAGAAACAAAGCTCAGTTTTTCCAAGGACAGTTATAACAGAACACCTATAAACATATATTTATCATGTACGGTAAGCTGTAAGGACATAAATTGCAGTAGTACTGTTGGGAGTAAATTTTATTGCTATGGTTTTAAAACAAACAAGCAAAAATAATAATTCCATTAGTAGCTCAAAACTGTACTAATACTGTTGACTAAATTTTACTGCTACATTTTATAGATAATGATACTGGGTCAGGTGGGGGCAGGACAGAGCAGTGGGAGGGAGAATGAATTCTTAGTAATTGTTATGAAAACCCTGCATCCCACCTAGATTACTTCTGAATCCCACTAATTGAGAACCACTGCTTTAGAGCGTACCTTTACCTAATCATCCAGTGTATTTGAGTCTGAACTACACTGTATGTCACATTTAGATCATGGCTTCAACTCAGCAGGGACCTTTGATTTGTACAGCGTGGACTACAGTGATCATGCACCATAGAGTAGGCAATAAAATCCCCTCCCCACTGCCAGAAAAACATTTTTCTTTTGATACCCTTATCCTCACAGACCCTGAATTCTTTAGCTAAAGCTACCTGGCAAATCAGCCAAAAAATACATTTTCCCAGCAACAAAATCTAATATGCCTGTTCAAATTTAAAGCCTTTCAGGCCAGACACTATGCCTTATTTGACTTTATATCACTTGGCTAATCTTGCATGATAACAGGGACACAAAATAATTGCCCCCAGAGGTGGGCAAATGTGACTTTTGATGGCTTGCACTAAATCTGAGAAACAGATTTCCCCAAAGATTTCACAGCATTGTAGAGAGATACAAAAATCTTACAATGGACGATAAAGTATCAGTTTTATATTTTATGCATGAAGAGCTCGTGAGCCATTTCATTTTGTGCAATCTTTGGCAGCAGAGTCCAGCTACACTCAAAAGGCTGAGTTTAAGATGGATCAGAGCAGTATTTGCTTCTGATGATCCACTTCAGTATTTACTTTGTGTTAAAGTACAAAGCAGTAGCCACATTAGTCTAGTTCTTTGTCTTTGACCATCTTCCTGAATTTGTATATCTGTGTTTACATCACTTACTGGACTGCTAGTTTTTTTAGTAGGACTTTCCTTTGCAGAAGGAAAATATTTAAGTCACCAGTGAAGAGTTTATGCAGATTTGATGGTGTCCTCTTACCTGCTGGAGGTTCATTAGGAGCTGACTCATGCTGCTCAATGGAAGGTTCAAACGTCATGAGTGCTTCCGCTACAGGACTGGACCCTAATTCCACCACTGGAACAGGTGCTGCAGAGGTTAACAGAAGTTGAAGAAAGCCGTATGCTTAACATTATTTGTTCTGATGTTGACTAACATGGGACAAAATGAAAAGCAAAAGAGCCCATAAACTAGATATAAAGGGGTATATTTTCCCCTCGCATCCCTGTACATAATTCTGAAGACTGGTAATGACAGATACACCTTCATCTACAAATGGCAGTTGGAGCTACAATACAAAATACTCCAAAATCTGCATCCTTGTCAACACTCAGTGTCTGATATTTGTGTCTCACCAAGGTTTGGCAAACGACTGTATTCCATTGTGCATCCTATTTTTAACAGGGTCAATTCCTAGTCTGTTATGCAGTATCTTGTAGCCTCCAAATCCAATGCGAGTATATGAGGCACAGCTGGCAATTTTCTGATGTGGCAATCTGCACCACACGTTAATGAGGAAAAAGAATGACTTCGCTACATGACACAGAAGAATTTCTGCACACATACACAGTGTCATTAAGCTGGTTACACTGCTACACCTGAATAAGTACCAGGAAAGTTTAGTGACCATATGTGCTCAGCACCTTATTTTATGTCAGATAAAAACAGCATCTCCAGCTCCACAGTGCCTCTGGCCATCCCCGGCAGGAGCAATGATTTACTCATGTCGTAGAAGGCACTACCATAAACTAAGTCACTAACAACACCTTCTTCTCTCAGGTGAGCACTGGCAATGCCTAACTGCACCTTCCTTTCTGATATGGGACAACCAGAACTGCACACAGTATTCAAGGTGTAGGCACCCACAGATTTATATAGTGGCATTACGATACTGTCTATCCCATTCCCAATAGATCCCAACCTTAGCTACTTTGACCACTGCATTGAGAGGACTAACCACAGTGACTCCAAAATCTTCCTTGAATGGTAACAGAAAACGTATGACCCATCCTTGTATCTGTGTCAGGTTATTTTTTCCAGCATGTATTACTTTGCACTTAACACTGAATTTCATCTGCCATTTTGTTGCTCCATCACCCAGCTTTGTGATACCTCTAACTCTTCACTGTCTGTTTTGATGACTCATTTTGTATCATCTGCAAACAATGCCACTTCAACATTCAAACTACTTATGAGTCTACACAATAGCACTGGCCCCACAAGTAGCAAGAGGAAACTTCTTGATATACAAGCAGTACCAGTGGAAGAATGATGTAACCTGCAGAAACAGTCCAAGAAGATCTCCTTGAAATGGTTTCTGGCAATAAAATGTCTCTAAGGGGACTGGGCCCAACAGAAGAGGGGACTGTGGGTAAGGCAGAGAAAAATATCATCCAGCAAGGTAAATACTTTAGTCCTTTCTGAAATTCAAGAGGTCCCTGAGCTGGCAACTGATGGAGCATCCAATGGCCTGATAATTAGAGGACCCAAGTCAGAGTGTGCAGAAACCATCAATGTGAAGCTCCCAGTCAGGACTGGCTAATGCCAATCCTTAGATGTGTGGGACAAAGCTGGAGCCAGTACCATAGGATCTTTCTTCCTTTGCACTTTTCATTCTTGGACAAAAGGTTTAGGTGGACCTGCACAAAACGACTCACCCAGCTTGCACCAAGATGGAAAGGATACCTTTTTAAGAGGCAGACTTGGACAGGGTTCTGCCCTTATGCTATAGTCATGCCCTGTACTCTTGGGAGAGGGGTTCTCATCTTTAATGCTTTGGCTCCTACTACAGAGCTTGTGCTCAGAAGGGTGCTGTTTGCATTCTGAGGGGCTCTCCCTAGCCCGCACCTAACTGGGGTCTGTCTCATGGCTTTTTCCATAACGCACTTCCACAGATGAAACTCTTATCCCTCGTGAGTTTGAGGAGGGACAGAGCAGCGAAAGCTGCAGTCCAAGACGGTTAGAATCATAGAATCAGGAAGGAACCATGAGAGGCCATTGAGTCTAGTCCCCTACACTCATAGCAGGACCAAGCACCCTCTTAAACCATCCCTGACAGGTGTTTGTCTAACCTGCTCTTAAACACTTCCAATGATGGAGATTCCACAACCTGCCTAGGCAACTCATTCCAGTGGTTAATCACCCTGACAGTTAGGAATTTTTTTCCTAATGTCCAATCTAAACCTCCCTTGCTGTAAGTTAAGACAATGCTGGTGTTTGTCACTGATGGAGAAGGAACAGGGTCAGAATATACAGCTCTTAAACCCTGGGACTCTTGACATCATCCTTCTCCATAGGGAGAGGCTTCCCAGATCAGGGACAACTCACTCTCTACACCAGTTACTATAAAAAAAAAACAAAAAAAAACCACTCACACTCTAAGTCTAAACTTACGAGGAACTATTTACAATATATATTTACAGGTACTGACAGTGGAGTAAGGCCACAATGCACACAGAAACCCACTGAGGCTATATCAGACCTCAGCAAATCTGCTGTACACCTGGGGCCAACCCAAAAACCAAAGTGTCCCTAAGTGTGCAGCAGTGAAGGGCCTCCCCACCACAGAAAGAAGGCTGCCGCCCCTTCTTCCAGTGGTGGCGTAGTGCACATAGGGCCCCCGTGGCCCAAAAAAAAAAAAAAAAAAAACACACACACACACACACACTTGGCCACCCATACTTTTGGTGGCAGCAGTACAGCGTGCTAAAGCCCCCCCCCCCCCCCCACGCTGCCAAAAAAGCTGCTGCTGGCAGAGCTTTCACTGATGGGAGGAGGGGTGTTCACCCCCCTGACTGCTGCGGCGCTGCTCGGCACCATGGCAATCTGACACCCAGGATTTGTTGAACACTGGGCTGTATGGTAGTAAGAAGGAACTGGAAAAGCGTCAGCCCATTTGGTCCTTTATGCCTGTGGTTTAGAGCAGAAAGAGTGTAACAGATACTACTCGGTAAAAATCGCCAGTCTCAGGTGCAAAGAATGCACCTGTACCCTCATATGAAATACAAAGACTACCTGTCAATGTGTTCATTACAGTCACAAATAGCAATGGGTTTAGGCTGATCCTTCTCTGAGTGAATGATTCATTGTAGATGCAGGTGGTTCTCACTACTGTTGTGTTACCCTCAACATATTCAGTGTGCCCCTCCTCCACTACTCAGGCCTTTTTTTTCAGCACAGAGAAATACACTGAAAAAATTCATCAGCACCTCTGGCCTAATGCTTTAAATGCCTCAATTGGTACATCAGCTGGTCCTGCTGCCTTCCCATGTTCCATCCTCTTCAGCTCTGCCTGAGCCTCCACTAAGCTCATAAGACGCGTGATGTTATAGCTTGTGCCGACTTCCTTCAATGGTTCCTTCCCAATCAATAACCTGCCACCAAAACACACCCAACTCTTACCTGCTGGTTCAACCTGTGGCGTGTCAGCAGCTCTGGGCTCTCCTGTGGGTTCTGGTACTGCAGAAAGAACAGCTGGTGCAGCAGCTACAGGACTGCCTGGCAAACACAGCTCTGCTGCATCAGTCATCCTGGTAGATGCTAGACAGACAAAAGGAACTGCTGTTGATTGCAAATGAATGAAATTGGAAATTCCACCTGAGTTCAATGGAAGTTTTTGACAAGGAACTCCAACTTAGCATGTATTTGTACCACACCTAGTAAGTACAGTGCCACTCTGAAGACCGACTAAAACCACCGCTATGATGTTCCACACTGAGGACATTTCAGGGTAGGTCTTCATAGTGAGCAGCAGCATGAGGTGGCCAGTCTTAGAGCCAGGGTTGACCAACCAGGGTTTCAAGAGCTCAGACTGCTGCTTGCAAAACAGTTCTTTCAGCTATTGCAGCTTTGACACTGAAACTCACCCAGGTCCATAGGCTTCAGAGTCTGAGTTCTAGCCATAACTGCAACATCTACAACAGCTGTTTTTAGTGGGGTAGCCCAAGCCCTGCAAACCCGCATCTGTTGATCCAGAGTGAGGGTCTTGCTGCAAGAGGCTGCTGCTTGCTGTGTGACCATCCCTTTACTGACTCCACAAAAAGTGTATTCCATTTATAAGACGCTTCTTCTAGCTGCAACACAACACTCGATGTGGAATCCAAATAAAGCTAGATTCTTTCTTGCTTATTCTGTACAACCAATAAGGAGCATTCTGCCAGTCAAATTCCATTACCATTGTGCAACATCAGTGAAATTCTCCTCTCACTTCTACCTGTTCTGTCCTGTCATCTCCAGAGTTTCAGAACAACAGGGGACAGGATATGGCTGTGAAACTGGAACTTAGTCTAAAATTGTTGATTGTGCATATGCCAAAATCACTTTTGTTCATTTTCCCTGCTGCACTGACCCCGGCTGGGTTAACAGGGATACTATCTCGTAAACAGACACTTGTCATTGAAGGCAGCAGACCTGACCCTCACCAAGCACAAGGAATAGATATGTTCAGTGAGATGGTACAATTAATTTGTGGAGCCTTTCCAAGAGTAAGCAACGTTCACACCATTCACTATTTTAGCATCCTAGCGAAGGCACAGTAACCTCAAAACAGCCATTCCTTATAGTAGTAATGCATTTACAGCATCTTAACTGATACAGAAGTGTAGGAATTAGGGCTTGTCTATACTGAAAGCCAAGCATTGGTCTCCACAGATCAATGCAGCAGGATCAACTGAGTGGCCAGGGGAGACACACTCAATCAGTCCCAGAAGTGCTCTGCATCTGATGCAGCAACCCCATCTCCCAAAAAAGAGTAAGACTGCATCAAATGGAGATCCCTTCCCATTAGCACAGCCCAGTGACGATGGCGTAGTAAGGGCCGGTAAGTCAGATGATGGCAGGTACACATTTTACAATACACAGTTTGACTATCTTCCATCAACACAGCATGGCAATGTAGACTAGGTCTATGATATAAACTGCTATACAAGAAAGGTGATCACTGAACCTATTTCATCTCTCACAAGCTCCTGCCCCTCAATCTGCCTTCAACATCCTATGCGAATGAACCAGCAGTACCCTAGATCGAACAGTTAATTAAATCTCCTTCTGGGCTCAATTTGTTTAAATACAGATGCCCTTGTCTCACAAGGCACCCATTAACTTAGTAGTTCTATTTCTTAAGGTCAAGAGAAATATTTATGACAAACTACAAGGACACGTGTACTTCTCTTCATATGTAATTTTATGCTGTCAAAGGAAAGAATGGATACAAACTTGGAGATAGCAGCTTCTAGGGCTTCATAATACAGTTACAGGAAACCACTGCCAGTGGGAGGATCAACTTAAAAGCATTAAAGAAGTTACTAACATTAAAAAAAATGAACCAGAAAGCCTTCTAAAAATGGCTTCTCTTCATTAAGGGAACCCAGACTGAGACATATGATTACAAAATTGACTGTCTTTTGGAAGAAACATCCTTTGGAGGACAGACCCAATGAAACTAGCACTTCTTTTCAATAGCCAGAACATTAGATGCAGCCATTTCAGGTCCTGATTCAGCAGAGAACCTTGTGAGAGACTGCCCGGTCTGTTAGGAGCTGCAGTAGTGGTCCTGATTTAAGCTCTGTTAGGTCTGAAAACCAGCATCTCCCCAGCCAATATTACTGTCCCTGTTCTCATTTTATTTTCTGGACCAACTTGTCTAATAATGGAAAGAATGAAAATGCAAAGAGGATGTCTGCAACATTCTATATGACAACACATCTGTCTCTTTCTGGATTTAAGGTTCCCTTTCCCGCTGAAGTACTTCAGTCTTGTGGCAAACTGCTGGTTTTCTGGCACAGGGTCTCACACTTTTGTTTAGTGGAAGTGGGTCAAGGCAGACCCCAAATGTGCAAGCCCTGCCCCTATGGGGCAACTGCACTGGTGAAACTCCAAGGGGGGGGGGGGTTGGAACCCAGGCCTGCCCTCTACTCGGGGTCCCAGCCCAGGGGCCCTATGAAGTGCAGCTATGTGCTGCTGACAAGGTCCCAGCCTACATTTCTTTCCCCTGGGCTGTCTTCCCCCACTGTCCTCACAGTTCCTTGTGCCTCATCTCCCTGTAGGTCAGGTTTCTCTCCTCAACCAACCAGAGCCTCAGACACACCTTTCTTTCTCTTCAGAAGTCCAGTTACCTTCCACAAATGCTTCTGCTCCTTTGCTTCAAACTCGTCTGCTCCTTTGCTCTGCACAGCACCACCCTCCTAATCCTCCTCCATCTTGTGCAGCTTCTGTCTGGAGCAGGCAGGCTTTTATCAGGCACTTGGCTAGTTCTTAATTGATCTCAGGGGCCTCTAATCAATCTGCAGTAACCCTAGTTAGCCACTGGGGAACAAAACTTTCAGCATTCTGAGGCTTCCAGGTCTCCCTTCTTTTACTCTCAGGCTGGCTGCTGGCTTTGATCTCTCACAGTCTCTTTGCGTTCATGTGATTTGCGGATAGGCTGGTTAAGGGCAGGCTGATCAGCTGGATAATTAATACGAAACACTTCCTGATTCAGACACCACTTGCAGTTATTCACCTCCCACCTACTGAGCTAGTCTGCTTTCTGGTTCAGCTCTCACTTTATGAGAGCTGCCCTGAGGGAGAAAAAAGAAAGCTCCACCCTCTCCATGACTTCCACTGCTTTGGGCAGAGGGCTCAGCTTCTTGTTGTTCCTATTGGTTGCATTGTTTGACTAAAACAGGACGCAGCTCCACTCTAGGCTGGTTTGGAACCCTCACAGTGCCAGCTTGACCGTCCTTAGTTCTAGGGGGTTTAGGCAGTGTGTCCCGTCCTCCAGGCGCCAGATGCCTTGAACTTTTTAAGACCGCGTGTGTGTGCTCCTCAGGCTAGCATCAGCTGAGAGGATCTGGAACTCACAGCCTTTGTAAACGTTGCCCTGGACTGCCCAACACTACAAGTAGTTGATCAACTGTGCCAGAACTCTCTTGGGAACTTTCAAGCATTCTAGGGAATAGTCCTACACCTTTAAGATGAAGCAAACTGATGTGTGATTTGTGCCCATGAAGTGAACTCTGTGCACAGCAGTAGGAGGCAAAGCAGTTAAAGGTTCACTGCAATAGTGGGTCTCTTCCAGTTCCAAAAAATGCAAGGAGGTCTTGAATCTTCTGACACTTCTCTGAAGAAGGATACATCCTTGCCATCAAGGTGTCTATGTTCACTCCCAAGTGAGTTATTTGGGTGGACAGAATCAGGAAGCTTTTCTTGATGTTGGTAATAAAGCCTTGCACCTACCAGAGATTCAAATTCAGAGACAATAGGTCTGTGTTCTCCAGGAAGGCGTATGGGCAGATCTGCATAACCTATGTCTAGCTGTGAATACTAATATCTTTGTAAAGACCCAGCAGGCCAAGAGCAAGCCAATGGGGAGCTTCTGATACTATTCTAGGCACATCTAGGAAACCTGTGATGTTATGGTCTCATTGAGATGTGGAGAGGTACATGCGCCAGATCTGTAGATGTCAGAAAGCCTCCCTAGGACAACAATGACACCACGGAAGTTCGGGTCTCCAGCTGGAACACCTTTTTCATCTGCTTGACCCTTTCACAATCCATAATGGCCCATATTCTCCCTGTACATTTCTGGGTAATAAAGACGACAGAAACCCAAGAATCTAATGCTATCTTCTGAGGCAATGCCCTCTATTACTCCCCCACCTAGGACATGAGAGCTCTTGTTCAGAATTAAACCATGCTTTATGAGGTGTTTGAGATTAAGGCCTTGATGAAAAATGGAAAAGGTGGAGCCTGTAACTCAAGGGAGTTTCTATGACTCGCTAGTAGTCCATGGGCAAAGCAACCCATTCCTCCAGTGAATCAGAAACCCTGACGCCAGGCTTCAGCTCTAGGCAAAGATCTATGCAGTCTTTGTCAGAAAGAGGATTTGGGAATGGCAAGGTTCCCTCAGGGCTTTTCTCCAGAAAACATGCTGTCCCTTCACTGGTATTTCTCCATGGATGAAGACCAAAAATAATGCCTTTGCCTGAAGGCCAGTCTCTCAAAAGGCATGATATGGATTTGGGAGCAGCTATTTAGATTTTGCACCACTGTCTGCCACCATCCTGCCTAGCTTGTCTCTGAAAATCAAGGCTCCCATGAATTTGGTGGAGCAAAGAACCTGCTTCAAGTTGCTATCCTCCTTCCAGGGGCGGAGCCATAGGTGGCACCTGGTCACTGACCTGGGGGCCTGAGACTGGCTCAGAATCTTATACTCCCTGGAGCATCAACAATGAATGTTGCTGCCAAGGAAGCTTTCTTTAATTAGAGCCAAAGTCAGGGTGATCTCTATCCTCGAAGGCGCTACAATATTTCAGCTAGAAGACAGATGCCTTGGCAAAACAAATAGGGTGAGGGAAGTCCTGAGAGTGCTGAAGAGGCCTTGAAGTCTTTTTTGAGAGTGGCCTTCATTTGTCTATAGATGAGGTTGTTAGGACAGAACTCCCCTTCTGAGGGAATAGATATAGTGCGACCACTGCACCTTAAAGTAACACGCTATAACCCTTATGCTTATCATTCATATATGGTGGTGGTATTTCATGCAAAGTGTGCTATGTAAGGTATCACAAGAGAGGCCATGATCTGCTGACTCTCATTGTTCTATCAAAATATGTATATCATTAGTGGGCATGAAGTGAAGAGATTTTGCTGTATGTCTGTTAGCAAAATAGGGTTTAAGTCATCCACTGCTATCTCTCCATTGATGACAACAAAGGAGGTGACTAACAACCAGGTTGTTCAACGCCTCCCATTACCAGCCATTGACCAGCAGTAAACAAGGAAAGTGCAATTCAACAGCATTTGCACAAGCACCACACAATGGAAATTGCTCATTTCTGTAAGTCACAGGCATAAGACTATACCAGGGGGACTGCACAACTCTGGGACTCAGCAAAGCCAACCAGCACATCTGGGCTAGTGTTTTCCAGGCACACAGACTGAGGATATAAACTAAGGGATGGTGGCATCAGGCTTTTATCTTTCTCCTCCCCCACTTCTGCTGAAGATAATAAGAACCCGGGAAAGACAAAAGCTACAACTGAGGAGGCTGGTCTCAGACTTAAAGGGAAGGGACTGTAACCTACCTGTAACACCCAGTGGTGGTGAGAAAAAACAGCTTTATCCAAATACTGCTTCATCCAATAAGCAAGGAGCTCTATGGCACTTAAAAACTAACAACATTTACCTATTGCCTGAGCTTTCATGGGAGAAAATCCCACTTCAGACACTTTGAAGATGGAGGAACTTACAGAAATGGTAGAAAAATAAATGCAGGGAGGTGTCAGTCATAGGATCAGGTCACACGGTAACAGCAAATCAAAGCAGTTGTTTAGATTCAAACACTAGGGAACAGCATATAGAAGGTGAGGTCAAATCACCTTTTGTAATGAGAAAAAAATCCATAGTCCCCATTTAAGCTTGAGGCAACAGTGTCAAATCTGCATATGAAATCCAGTTATGTAGTTTCTCGTTGAAGATCCCTCTATATGCTCTTCTCCTGAACAAATGCTTTGATCTGCTGGTACAGTGTGATCTGATCCTATGACTCTACACTTCCCTGCCTTTATCTTCCTCCCATTCTGTAAGTTTCCCATCTTTTAAGCGTCTGATGAAGTGGAATTTTCTCCCATGAAAGCTCACACAATAAATAAATTTATTAATCTTTAAATGTGCCACAAGATTCCTTGATTTTTTGCTGAACAAGACTAACACAGCTGCCCCTTTGGAACTCATCTAATAAGAATTAAGATTTAGATTACATATTTAGTTTTCTTTCCTTTGGTGACTATCTCTGACCTTTTATGCCTACCACTTCTAATCACTTAGAATCTATCCTTCTGTAATCAATGAACATATTTTTATGTTTTATCTTAACCTCTGAGTTTGTCTGAAGTACATGTAGACTCTGCTCTAATTAAAAAGGCTGGCATAGGTCCACTTTCCTTTGCTGAAGTTGTAAATTAATTTCTTTCTGGCATATCCCATTCATCCCTGATTACTTCCTTAAGAAGAAGTGCGTGGAAATTATGGCCACAGGGGGACAGATTCTGAGCAGAGAAATTTGCACAGAGTTTTACTCCCAAGGGTTTATTCAGGTTTAACCCGAATAGTGTATACACCTTTGGTGCACACGGCACTGGAGTGCAAACATTTTCCTGGAGAAGAGCAATGACTGTGATGAATCTTTTCAGGGCCTTGCTCAAAATAAGAACCCAACAATGCACCATCTTCTGTGGAGGAGGGAGAGGAGAGAGGGAAGAAAGGAGACTCATCCCTTCTAAATCTTTTATGATTTTTCAGCCCCCCCCCCCCCGTTTTTTTTTTTTGAGGTTGCTTAGAGAACACATGAGCTCCACTGCAGCTTGGGTGAGGCATTTTCTGGCTAGGCTCTCCATGAGATCTCTTTCTGAGTCCTTGCTTGCTGGTTTCCATGTCCCCAAGGAGGAAAAAGCTTCCAGAGCCCTCCTGAACAAAGTGGAAAGGAGGGAGGTGCTTATGAACCCTCCTCCCTTTTCCTAAGGCACACACAACTTGGGGTTATTTGTGACCCCACAAGTCTGCCTCCTCTGCTTCCCATGGGACCCTTGGAACTTATCCCGAGTAGGCTGACAGACATCTTCCTCATCCTTGAAGCCTCTCCTTGCTCTGCTTGTATATTTCTGGTATATTTTTCTCCACTTCAGAGCTGTGGCTGCTCTAGTATATAGGGCATCTGATATACCTGTCTGACTCATGGCTCCAGGACCTAGCAGAGATCCAGACAGAAGGCTAGGCTCACTTCACTAGCTGCAGGGCCTGAGAGGGCTCTCACAGATGGGGCACCTCTGGGTTTCATTCAGGGGTTTTTAGGGTGCTCTGCCATACCTGGAAGGCACAGAGGAATCAGCTGGGAAGCACTGATGCTGAGACTCCCAAGGATTCAAAAACAGACAAACAAACAAAAACAAACAAAAAGCAGAAAAAATCCTTCTCCGGGGAAGTAGGAGCTAGAAGGGAGATCATTGCCCACCACCTTCCCCAAATTTTTACCAAAACGCCACACTTAGGCATATGTGAATATGGGAGTAGTAAAATCTGGACTTCTGCATGGTGCCACAGAGGCAAAGAAACTGAAAGCAAGTATGAGGGGGCATGGCCAGACTATATGGCTCCAAAATTCTGACCAGCCTCCGTGAGTTGTAAAGAAAAGACAGTAGCCAAGTACTATGGGAGATGCTGACCTGCAGAATGTTTAAGTTTGCTACTCTAAACTATAATGAAACCATTTATAAAGATGTAAGAAACATCAGCAGGTTCATACTCATTTACTGCATTTCCCAGTTCTGCGCACTTAGCTATAAGAAATGTAACTCCAGTGAAGATGTTTTCTATTCCAAGTATTAAAGGGACAACCATGCTAGTCTAGTTCAGCAAACAACCAAGGAATCTTGTGGCACTTAAAGAAACAAATTTATTTACTGCACGAGCTGTCGTGGGAGAAAATCCCACTTTCTTGGACGTTTTGAAGATTGGGGGCCTGACGAAGCATCTGACAAAGTGGGATTTTCTCCCACAAAAGCTCAAGCAATAAATAACTTTTTTAGACTTTAAGCTCCACAAGACTCCTCATTTGTTTTAGTCTAAATATGTTACAGAATCAGCATAGCTGTGTCTTAGTCATGCACAATACTGGCCATAACATACCTTTTTAAGAGGGAAGAAAAGACCATCTAATTCTGGCATGCAAATCCTACTGAAAGACTCCAGAAACCATTTCCTGAAGACCATCAAATACTTTCATTTTTTACCTGGTGGCTCTAGAAACAGAGAGGCATCTGGTCCCTCCACAGCCTGCTGAGGTCCCAGCCAATGGTCTCCTGGAGCTGTCACTCTTGCAGGAGCTAAGGGAAACAATTAGTACAGTAACAGTGAGCTATCGGGATGGGCTGCCAATACTGACAGCACTGACTCTCGACTTCAAAAGTGATGCTCAATTATACATTACAACCACATATTTACTTATGTGGTGCAGGCTTTACTAGTCTTGCAACTTCATTCTTACAGAGAACACATCAGTTCCTCTTGGGAACATGTTCTCCTGTAACATTATGGATCTAAGACATTAGATGAGAGGTGCAATAACCAGCACTAATCTTAAAATCCATTAACACAAGAAGCTCTCTGCTCAATGAGACATTCTGCTCCCAAATATTCTCTGAGATCTCTCAGACTGAGAAGTCACATTGAGTTGAAGCATTTTGTCTTCTTTCCAATGTAATATTTTCTTAATCTTGGCTAGTTTTATCAAATTTGAAAAGCTAAACAGACTCCCCAAGTTTAATACACCTCATAGTTTCTGACCCACAGAACTCTGCAGCCCAAGTTATAAAGTAACATGGCAGCAGTAGAAGTGCACTTCACCTCCTACACTCAGCAGAGATGCAGCAGGTGAATCCAGGGTGATGAAGGCAGATGGGTCTATAACTGCTGATAGAGAGTATGAGGATTGCAGAGAAGGTTGTTCAGGTACCATCACAGTAGCATGGGGTGCTGAAAGAAATAACACACATTTGTCACTGCCATCATCCTTTGAAATTCTGATTTGTTTCCAACACAGACTTATTTCAGTAGGTCCATCAATGCACACAACAATGTAATTAATTCTCATCACAAACCGTCTAGACCAGGGGTGGCCAACTTTATGGAACTCAAGAGCCACACTGAGGCATACCACCATATACTTTTACTTGTTAAACTGATTTGCTGACATTCTGCCGCGAGCCACACTTTTTCATTCAAGAGCCACAGTTTGGCCACACTTGGTCTAGACACACACTGAAGATAAACCTACCTGCTAATTCACAGAGGCGTAAGATCTGCTACAGGGACTGAGAAAAGAGTTCAGCAAATGTTATGGGGTAAGGCAGTGGTTCTCAAACTCTGCAATACCATGACCCCCAAAAATGATAAATGAATTTGCGCGACCTCACCCTCTAAGTTGCTCACAAATCCCCAGGGAGTCCTGACCCAGAGTTTGAGAACCCCTGGGTAAGGAAGGGCAAGTTGTGTGTCTTTCAGATATGAATCCCAAATAAGCCTTTTGTCATAGTAGCTCTCAAGTCACCATGGTTGGACTGTTGAAAACTAGTAAGTGAAAAAGAAATCCCAAATGTTTTCTCCCTATCTAAAGATGAAGTTAAAGTTTTCCATAACTTTGGCTTAATTCAGTTTCTTTTTTAAAATTTAAAACATAGGACTAAAAGGGGACATGGTGAGGCCTACTGAGGAGAGCGTCTGCCCAAAACACTGTTTACAACAAGAGAGTCAGTTGACGAAAGACAGTAAAATTTTGCACTATTGCTGGTGATGGATTTCAGTAGACAGCCTAGAATTCCACATACAGAAGCTCAAAATTGAGCCCCGAATAGTAGCAGCCCGTGAATATAGTCAGTGGATTATACCATGAAATTCTTCTGAAGCTTCAAAATGTTCTGTGAATGGTGGGACAGTCTCCATTTCAGAAGGAAGTTGCAGCAGATCAGATAGGACATCCTCTCTCTGCATCCTGAAGGGCTCTGAAGAACAGGAGAATAAGTCAAACATGTTACTGCAAAGGGACAACAGCACAAGAACAAGATCATGTCAGAACGCTGAGGACAAGCCTCACTACAAGCATTGCCCTGGGAGAAGTCACACAAGGCTGAAAAATCTGGGTGTTTTGCTTATGTTGACCTAGCTGTGCATGTGTCTATGTTTAAACTGGTCTCTCTCCACTGTAAGAGACCCATTACATGAACCTAGTAACACAACCTCCCTATGCTGCATACAGCCTCAGTTGATGGACTTAGGTCAATGCGGCATGTGTACATCTCCCTAGAGCGCTGCAGATCCGTGGGTAGGGTGCAGATCTCCACAGACGCATTGTTGCGGATTGCAACATGGATGCAGATTCTATTTTTATCTGCCCAGTGTGTGATCAATCGCTGCAGCTGCTCCTGTGATTCAGGTCAGCACCACACAAGGGAAGAAAGGAAGTGCGCCAGCCAATCCCAGATCAACTCGGATTGCGGTCGGCCAGTCAGCCAGAGTCTCTCAGACTAACAGTCAGTGAGCATGCTGACCTTTGGTTGGCTCATTCCCCACATGGGCCCCGCCCACTTTTCCTTTTCATGTTTGTGGTTCTCACGCCATGTTGTCAATCACAGATTTCATTGGCCAAGTCACCTTTTGCCAACAAAACTTTCTAGTGTGTAGAGGGCCTTAACCCTAGAAGCACAGCTTTTTCAACTTTTTTTTTTTAAATAAAAATGAGAATCTAATTATGATCATAGCCTGTGATAAACCGCTACATATCACTTCTATTTTCAGCCTTGTAGACCAATATTGAAGTGCAGTTCTGCATTAACTATTGTGTGAAATTGTGTTTTCAGAATTTGAAGTTCATGGAATATTTCATCATGCATCTATAAATACACAATGAAATGTATTATACAATCAGTACATTTTGGTACGCTGAGGAGGAAAGCATGACTCAATATGGTAGTTGTTGGGGCTACACGAATAATAGATCAGCTTTAGATAACAGTAAATTTAGAGAGGGAGGCAGGCAAACAGAGAGGAAGGAAAGACAGAAAAGCTTTATGAACCTCAACAAGTGAACAAAATGATTGAAGGTAGAAATTGGATCCCAGAGAACAGGTCTTTGTTTTTATGATCCAATTTTGACCAAACTCTTAGGAAAGTAAATAACATATTACTCTTCCAAGAGTTCCCAATTAAGTATTTTACAAAAATGTGGAACGTGAAGAGCATCTTCTTGCACCCCTTGAAAAGGAACTTATAGTAACTGCCACCTCAGCTCAGTCCATGAAACACTCCCTAGTCTCCAATGGCGGAGGCAGAACACAGTGCATCCAATTCTAATCTGTTTAGCTGTTGTTTAAATAGCAAAAATCCCCTCTGAGGTAAAATCTGGCAAGGGAATTCAAGGCTGGAAGAAGTTTGACAGTTTTGAATAAAAGGTTCAGACACTTTTCCTTTTCCTTAAATATATATGGCATCTAAAGTAAGGAGAGATGCAGTCAGAAGACAGAGATTACTGTTAATATGGAGTGAATATAATGCAGACCCTAGCCAATTAGTTGAAAAAGATACCAAGACTTTTAGTTAAAAAAAAAAAAAAAAAAATACCAAGACTTATTACTGTGACTACAGACATGAGTTTTCTAAAACAAAGTGTTCTAAAGGAGCAGGCTTATTACGTCAGTCCAAGATCTCTGGCAGAAGTAAGCTATATGCGCCAATCCTTGTCATTATGCTTCAAAAATACTTGGAGGAGACCTGAAGTACAGTTCAGTTTCACAGATCTTGGCTAGCATCTGACAGGGACGCTACGATTTTAACAGAGGACCAAAAATGATTCCATTTAAATTGTCTCACATATCAGCATCCCATTTTCACAGAGCTCACTAGGGCCCAAGAGACAATTGCCCGGTGAGCAATTCTGTTGTAATATTTATTGTTTTAGATTATGATTGTGCTGGGTTAAAGCATGAGGCTGACAATCTTTATAGCTCAACTGGGGGAGGACTGTGTGTGTCACAGTCTTTGGAACTGTGGTAATGCATGAACCGGCATTTCAGCAAAAATGTAAATGTGATGTAGAAAAAATTCCAACCTTAACTGAGGGGGTGTGATTCAAGGATTTTGCTGCCTAGGGTGCAGCTCTAAGGTTATTTCAACAATGGTGTAGGTTAATACGCCCATACCTGTCTCCTCCATGGGCCTAAACACCAGCTGTGATTCAAAGCAAAGGTCTCTCTCATCCATTGCCCAGGTCTTGTTGCGATCCAGACACTCTTCGTAGGACATTTTTTCACCCATGTTCTCTCCTGGTGATACTACAACATGAAGAGAAAGCAGCAGCACTTACCAGTAAATACCATGCTGAATTACTTCCATGCATATAGAAAGAGAGGCTGAATGTCAACTCAGGCTGACAGCACACATGATTTTTCAATGAAATCATATCCATAAGTGTGCCATAGTTCTATAATTTTAATGATGTTTCTAAAGACAAAGTTATGAAAGAAGCCTAATAAAAATCAAGAACAGAATATTTATAAAGATTTTCAGAAGTCTTTAAACGCTGAGAAATTAGTGCCAACAGCACACCCTGCCCTTTAGGGTATACCTTCTCCAGAAAACTACATCAAGTTTAAACACAATTTGGAGGCATCAGGTGAGCTAAAAAATCCCTCATTGTGATTCATTTTCTTCTCTGGCAAAGACTAGTTCCCAGGAGCCTGGCAATGCTACTGACCTCTGAGGCACAGCTGCACACCCCAAAACATTTATCTAGCAAAACACAAAGAAAGAGCTTGTGCATTGTTTTGATGGTCACTTGTCCAGGCTGGCACTGGGTGCACCTCTCCAGCAACTACTACTGTAGTTATTTCACTTCAGCTTATAATGACAATTTAATTAAAAAAAAAAAAAAAAAAAAAAAAAAAGAGCAGCAGCAGAGACAAACCAGTAAGAACTGGGACAGAGGAAACACTGTATGCAAATAAAATTAGTCAATATTTAAAGCATTTCAGAGCCAAACAGAGCCTGCTGGGCTCCTGCAAGGTTTAACCTGCTGTTGCCAACCTAGGATTTTATCGCAAACCTCTCAGTATTTGGTGGTTTCCTGAACCCCGAGCATCTGCAGTTGTTTGACTGTGTGAGAAGCAAACAAGGAGTCCTGTGGCACTTTCAGAGACAAACAAATTTATTTATTGGCACTTCTCACACTGCTGTCTAGACACCGTCTTGTTTTCCTGCTTTTCCTCTGCTCCCAGAATGGCCATGCTGCCCCCTCCCTTTTGTTTAAGGCAGGGGTCTCAAACACACAGCCCGTGGGCTATTTCCTGCAGCCCACAATGACACTATTGTTACTGACATTTACAATATTGTTATATGAAAAGGTTTCAGTGGTGCGGCCCTCTGGCTAACATGCTAGTCCTCATGAGGCCCTCGTGGTGATCTGAGTTTGAGACCCCTGATTTAAAGGCACAGATGTAATCAATTTGCTACTTACAAAGGCATCTTAAAATAAAAATTAAGTGATTTCCTCTTGCTTACCTGCCAATGCCATAAAGTTCTGTTTTTTTTCTTATGCAATAGGTACCAGCAACTATAGATGTGTATATTTATTCTAGTTACAACACTAGAAGTTTTTTCTAAAGCATTTGGGGTCTCAAACTCATGGACCCTAAAGTTATTTCTTGCAACCTGAAATGACAGCTGCAATATTATTGTATGAAAAGGTTTCAGTGGTGCAGCCCTTGAGCTACCATATTAGTCTTCACGTGTGGCATGGCCCTTGGGCTACCGTACTAGTCCTCATGTGGTTCTCACGGTGATTTGAGTTTGAGACCCCTGAGTAGAGCATACTCAGAGGAGTCAATTTGACTTAATGGACTTTTTGATCAGGCCCAAGTTGAGGGGAAATTTCCACATAAACATTTACATCTTCCTATTATTTCATAGGATGCTCTATAGGCAGACAAAAGACTGTTGTGTTCTTGTCTGGAGGAGCTTGCAGCCTCAAAAGGAGCTTATAGGACATGTTAATTAAATCCCTCACTACTGTACACGAAAAATAATGGTGAATAATTGTGTCTCACCACATTTATAATAGCACTTTACATCTTCAAACCATTTTACAATCTTAATTATCGTTGTCTGTTGTGGTAAAATATTGCTGTTAAATTGTCATTCTGCCTGCCTGTCATCTTGTCTGAGAGCATTTTATCTTCCACCATTAACTGCACTGATCCCTCCCCTCAACACACAGCAGTTTTTGTTCCCTCCACATTCTGCCTCATCACACACATGCACACTTTTATCCTTTGCACACAGGAAGCATTGCTGTTTTAAGGCCTGGCCTAGGAAGTTTGTACACCCTCCTTGCTGAAGTGAACCACATCAAATTCAGTCATTTAGCAGTACAAAAGCTCAGAGTCAATGGCAGAAAACCCAGCACACACTCTTGCCAAACCAGGAACTGCTTTAGGATGCTAGCAGCATCTGTAAGATCTCATGCATTAGGGATTTGTTTTTACATTTTGGTTTTAGTGCCTTTCGGAAGCACTCAGATCACATCTTTAGCTTGGGTGCAGGGAGGGGAGCCAGTACCTGCAAATGTGGTGGCTAGAAACTTACTTCTTTAAAAAATGAAAGTTGACATTACAGCTACCAAAAAAAAAAAAAACCCCACTTATAATGCTATGGATACATTCCAATTTATATCTGCATTTATTATACATTTTGTGTAACAAACACACTGGAGATTAGACAGTGGAAATCCAAGGCAGTTGCTGTGGGCTAGGTCAGCCAAACCAACAGAAAAGGGAAAGATTTGTTTGCTTACACACCCGTCTCTCATATAGTGCTTCTCATCAGTAGGTCTCAAATCAGTTTACAAGGGAGGCAACTAGCATTGCTCCCATTTTACGAATAGGGAAGCTGAAGCACAGGGGTGAAGTGCCTTGTCCAAGGTCACCAAGCAGGTCAGTGGCAGAGTCAGGAATGAAACCCAGGTCTGTTCAGTCTCAATCCAGTGCTTTATTCATTAGGAAACACTACCTCCCCTCCACAGGGCTGCTTCATTTAAGATATGCTCAACTGTGAGAGACTGCCACTGGCACTTGACTTACAACGTGAGAGAGCCAAAATGATGACAAAAATTTTATTACATATATTCTATTACTTACAAATGTTGAAATCATTTTAACAAACACTTTCAGTTCACCCTCTTAAAAACACTGCTATTCTAGACAACTATTTGGTATATTAAAATAGGCAGAATTATAGAACTGAAAACTAAAAAGTCGAGATTCTGCAGGGTCATTTGAGTCATTCCAATACACAATACTTGCCCATACAGATAAATCTGACATTTGATAGTACTGCTGCATTGGGCTTTGAATATAAGTGTCCTTAAAGAGGAACTCTGGAGACTAGGGAAACAAACGTTATTCTTCACCAGAATTTACCAGCAAGGGACAACACAGCTAACCTGAACAGAGGTGCAATCAATAAAAAACTTGGAGCAAACAGAGGAACTGAAAAAGTGCACTCACTTCAGTGGAAAACCCATATGTAACTTGATACCGTAACCTGTGTAGAGTTGTGATGGGAAGTACTGGACTGATAGGAAAACGCCACAGGCTCACAAACAAGCTTCTGAAGATGGAAATACGGATCCTACGCAAGCAGCGCTACACCCTCAGCTGAGCCTCCTGAGGGTCCCAATGATTTCCAAGGTTTACTAATGTTACAGCCAGTATCGATTTGTTTATTTTATCATCTGTACTGTAGAGATCAGCCTGGCCACGTGAACAAATTGAAAAGTTAATCCACATAAAAATATCTTTTGTGGCCACCTACAGCATGGTGGCTTCCAATGTGCAGAGCCTGCAATGCTCAAACATTCCTATAAGGAACTGTATTCAGTATGCTGTATGGTAGCACACAATGCATTTCCAATTTTTTAACTGGAGGATTACCATGACAAAGCCTGCTCCCTGCAGGACAGCCTAGTCTCACCAGCTCATTTCTGTAAACTTAATATTGAAACAAAACAAGGAGTCCTGAAATCTTCAGTATTAAGGAGTTTACAAAAACAAGCTGCACCTGCCAGTACCAAATCAAACCTGATGATAAAACAGAGCAGTTTAAAGGCTTTTGTCTCCTAGAGTTGCCAACTCATCAGAATCATTTTGGTGGTTCTGTCCTTTAAGAGGATGCAAAGTTTTTCTGGCTCAAATTATTTGCTGGAGCAACACATTTTCCTGTCTTGTCAGACTAATCTACTCTTTGGCTTAAGGTCTTCCTGTTGTTAAAGAAACAGGAACTCCCTCTCTCTCTGGGATGCAGTAGGCTTTTATATTTTGGGAAAATGTGATTTCAAAGTAGGGTGGCCAGATGCCCTGATTTTACAGGGACGGTTCTGATATTCAAGGCTTTTTCCTATATAGGCATCTAGTACCCCAAACCCTGACCTCATTTTTCACACTTGCTACCTGGTCACCAAATTTCAAAGTGGTGTTTAAAGGTGGTTTGAAAACACAGTGGAAGAACAGTCTACCCCAGCTTTTCCACCTTTAGAAAAGTCCACATTTTGGCTTTATGTTCAGCACGGAGTTCCCACTGCTCAGCTACACTTCAAAGCAAGCACTCGGCCCTTAAGAGCTCTGCTTTTATCAACATAGGAACGGAAGTCTTTAAAAGCTCTTACCTAGATTTGTCTGGTTTTTTAAGTAATTTCTTCCATATTTGCTAATCTACTGCATGCTTCTGTCAGAGGTCACATACAGCAAAGAGTGTCACCAAGTAGTGTCTAAGAGCGGAAGTTCTGAATTATCCCTTGATCGGAAAATGACTCGCGTGACATTTCAAGTAATACAAGGCCGGACACTGGAAAATACCAGGTACTGAATATCCTCAAGACTCACTGGCTTCAAAAGTGAGCTGAGAGCACT
Source organism: Podocnemis expansa (assembly GCA_007922195.1). Taxonomy (NCBI): domain Eukaryota; kingdom Metazoa; phylum Chordata; order Testudines; family Podocnemididae; genus Podocnemis; species Podocnemis expansa. The sequence continues at coordinate 77,717,727 of ML681964.1, forward strand.
CAGCATCTTGCAGGATTATGCCCTCAATTTTTCAGTGCTGCTGCTGTTGTCTCCCGATATGTAGAACTGGACAATACTAACCTACTTCTCTAGGATAAAATCAGAAAGGCCAAAGACCAAAGGACAACTGGAGTTGCAGCTAGCAAGGGATGTTAAGGATAACAGGAAGGGGTTCTACAAGTATGTCAATAACAAGAAGAGGAGCAGGGGTGGTGTAGGTCCCTTACTGAATAGCACAGGTATCCTCATGATGGAGGATGAGAAAAAGGCTGAAGTGCTCAATGCTTTTTTTACTTCAGTCTTCACAGGGAGGGCCAGCTCCCAGCCCACTACACTTGGCATGGCAGATTGGAGAGAAAAAGAGAAGCCCTTGGGTGATGGAAAGTCAGGGTAGGGACTACCTAAGGAAGCTGGATGTGCACAAGTCCATGGGGCCGGACGACCTGCATCCGAGGGTGCTGAGGGCGTTGGCCAATGAGGTAGCAATACCGCTGGCCATTATCTCTGAAAACTCATGGCGAATGGGGGAGGTGCCGGAGGACTGGAAAAAAGCAAATATGGTGCCTATCTTCACTTCAAGAAAGGGAAAAAGGAGGATCCAGGGAATTACAGACCTGTCAGCCTCACCTCAATCCCTGGAAAAATCATGGAGCAGATTCTCCAAGAATCCATTCTGAAACACTTGGAGGAAAACAGAGTGATCAGGAACAGTCAGCATGGATTCACCAAGGGTAAATCATGCCTGACCAACCTCATTGCTGTGGGAAACCATATCAAAAGCCTTGCTAAAGTTGAGGTATATCACATCAACGGCTCTTCCCACATCCACAAATCCAGTCATCTCATCATAGAAGGCATTCTCATCAGCAAGTTAAGGAAGTATGGGCTGGATGTGTGGACTGCAAAGTGAATGGAGAACTGGCTAGATCAACAGTTTCAGCGTGTAGGAACCAATGGCTCCATATCTAGTTGGCAACCAGTAAAGAATGGTGTGCCCCAGGAGTCGGTCCTGGAGCCAGTGCTGTTCAATATTTTCATTAATGATCTGGACAATGGGATAGATTGCACACTCAGCAAGTTTGCGTATGACAAACTAGGGGGAATGGTAGACATGCTGGAGGGCAGGGAGAAGACTCAGGAAGACCTTGACAAATTGGAGCAGTTGGCCCATAGAAATCTCATGAGGTTCAACACGGACAAGTGCAAAATCCTGCACTTGGGACGGAAAAACCCCATGCACTGCTACAGGCTGGGGAGCAATCAGTTAAGTAGCAGCACCGTAGAAAAGGACCTGGGGGTCCTGGTGGATGGGAAGCTGGATATGAGTCAGCAGTGTGCTCTTGCTGTCAAAAAGGCCAATGGCATACTGGGCTGCATCAGAAGCAGCGTTGCCAGAAGATCAAGGGATGTGATCACTCCCCTCCATTAGGCCCTGGTGAGGCTGCATCTGGAATACTGTGTTCAGTTTTGGGCTCCCCACTACAAAAAGGACAGGGACAAATTGGAGAGAGTCCAGCGGAGGGCAACAAAAATGATCAAAGGGCTGGAGCACAAGCCCCATGAAGAAAGACTGAAGGAACTAGGCTTATTTAGCCTGCAGAAGAGAAGACTGAGGGGAGATTTGATAGCAACTTTCAGCTACCTGAAGGGATGCTCCAAGGAGGATGGAGCTCGTCTGTTCTCAGTAGTAACAGAGGATAGAACAAGGAGCAATGGTTTCAAGTTGCAGCTGGGGAGGTCGAGGCTGGATAATAGGAAAAACTTCCTTTCTAGGAGGGTGGTAAAACATTAGAATTGGCTACCTAGGGAGGTGGTGGAATCTCCGTCTTTGGAGATGTTTAAGGCCCGGCTGGATAAAACTCTAGCTGGGGTAATTTAGTGGGAGTGGTCTTGCATTTTTTGGCAGAGGGTTGGACTAGATGACCTCATGAGGTCCCTTCCAACCCTATGGTTCTATGATTCTATGATGTCTTGAAGCAAAACATTTTTAAAGTGCTTAGCGATCCCTATCTGAAAGTGAAGCATATTACAAGCCTCTGATACATGCTTTATTCGCTTAATACTCAAAACTGAGCAGAAAAAGAAGGGATGAAGGACTGGATGGCGAAAATATTACAGCTGACTTGATGTCTCTATGGAAACTCCTACCGTGCCAGTACAAAAGCTCAAAACTAAATGGTCCTAATCTGGTTCACAGTCTTCTTTCAATGCTTAACAGCTTCAGTATGTGAGCATTTATAGAGCAAAAGCAGAGCAGTCAGCCTCTGTCTCAGAAGCTCAAGACTGAGCTACCATGGATGTTCTGCCACCTTCCACCTATAGAGAAAGTGGTTCCCCTCAGGTCTCAATTGAAGTCATTAGAGGGCCAGCACAAGTAGATTTGGACTGAAGTGAACAAGCTGCAATCCTCAGTGTCTTAAGGATAAGCAAATGATTAAATGAGAAATTCCCATCTTAGCAAGACTCTGAAAGGGATGTCAAACAGTAAGGAGTATTTATTATAATTGAAAGAAATCATTCTATGAGCAATTTGAAAGCACAATTGGCTTCTGTCACTTTCAAGCCCAAAGACTTGCATCTAAGAATAAGCCTGCCAGTCACACTGAAATAGAAGCTAATCACTACATTTTCATTCACCTGAACACAAACACAGTTTACTATTACTATCCGGCACCCGCAGACAAGAAGATGTATAGGACTCCTTATTCAGTCACCACATTGGGTGACATCCCATTCCCTTACTCTCCACAGTGTTATCTATCTAACTTGTAAGATCTGTTAGACAGATGCTTGGTTTGTAAGTGGCTACCTAGCACATTGGTCCCTTGTTTTGACTGGTTCCTCCACGCTGCCATGAGCTAGATAGTGTCTAAAAAGATTCCAAGAACAACAGTGTTCAGTCAAATCTAGCTAAGAGGACTGCAACCAAAAAGTCACTTTTACAGGCAAGAAGCAAAAAGTAATCAAATACAATACAAAGGCCAATCAAATAAGTGAGAATAGTAAGGACCAAAATAAAGTTCCTTAAAAGCATCGAGGAATTTCTGACAGAGCTGACAATTCAGGAGTCATTTTGGCAAGGGTTTACGACAAAGAATGTGATTGCCACTATGTCCTGCATTTCTGCAAAAGCTGCTAGATGTCACTAAGTGAAGATCCAGAGGGGAAGCCGAGTTGGTCTATTTCAGCCACCAAAAAAAAAAAAAAAAAAGTGCAGTGACATTTAGATACTAAAAAACATGAGCTTTTGTTGGCAGAATCCCACTTGGTCAGATTAATGACATGGAAAATATAGCATGTAAGCTGTAAATATACAGACAGAGAAGGGTGAGTCACAAGATGAATTTGAACAGATCTAGATGGACAGGAGACTAACCTCTTTCTTTAAAGTAAATAAGATATTTGCATTCAAACTGTGGAATAGGAAGGCAGTGTGGAGAGAGGCTGTTTTGTTGATCATTATTTGTATGACAATAGCATTAAAGGACCCAACCAAGATACAAGCCCCACCGTGATGGGCATTACACAGAGTTAGAGTTCACCCCCTACACACTATTATCAGTTTACAGATATGGGCTGTTACCTAGTCTGCTGTCATCCCTTGTTCTAGTCATTAAAAAGCTTATTTCTTTTGAAACAGCTGCTGGCAAATTCAAATAGATCCAGGGGATAAAATACCCAATTAACATATCTGGCTTATAAATACATTCAGTGAAAGAAGGGTAGGCGTAGCCACACTCTGTCTGAAAGAAAAAAAACATTTACCACCGGAGATGACCTTACCCCCCTCAAGACAAAGAAAGGCCCAAACTAGTCAGTAATTGGCCAAGAGACTTGAATGAAACCCAGGTAATTCCAAAAGTGGTTTTAGTGATCCAGTAGGTGTTACTCTATCAGAACCGATGCGGTACTGGGGGCACTTGTACTCTGAACAGGACACCTCTTGAAAGACTTAAAAAAAAAAAAAAAAAAAGGAGTTTCCGAAATATCTGGAGAGGAGGTGTTTATGTCAGTCTCCCAATGAATTCCAGTGAGAGTAACTAGAGGGCTGCACATTGTGTTGCTTAAATACGCCAAGCTCATTGCACACACCCAGTCTTTCCAGTCTTCCCCCTACAATAGCCCTGTGTACCCCACCAAACTCTTGCAAGTGTCACCCACTCTGTATGTATGCCAGGGCAGAACTCGACGGTCCCATATCCCCATGTTCAGTCCCCTCCATTTCCCTTCCCCTTATACACCATCACGCAGACCGTTATGCTGGATTCCATTACTTACAGCTATCATTCAATTCTTCAATCTATAGACAAAGGCAGAGGTGACTTAAGTGGATGGGTTTGCTAACAAAATCCCTGGATGCTCTAGGTGCCCCAAAATATTCCCCTTCCACCTTTTCCAACTGTCACCATAATCAATAAGATTCTGCCCAGGGATGCCTAGAACAGCCCCTCTAATGTTGGAATTAACCAGATGCAGCATTCAAAAGTTAGGATACAGACAGACTGACAAATGTCATGAAATTGAGGACAGGATTCCACCTCTCTCAGACAATTACTTTCTGCCTTACTCAATTCCACATGCAATCTTAACTGCAGAATACGTCTCAGCCTGACCTAGCCTGTTCTGGACTATAGCTCAGTGCTTTAGAATAAGAGTTCTCTTTCATTCACGCCACAGGCCAGATCGAGGATCAGACACCAAGAAGTGTGTCACTCTAGGATGGAGAGAGAAAAAGGGTTTTATGTGGTACATCTGGCATTCATACGTGAGAAAAACTCAGCTACTTCTTAGTAAGCCAAATATTTGTTCAACATCTTTACTAATGATCTGAAAGATGGAATAGATTGCACTCTCAGCAAAATTTGCAGATGACACTGAGCTGGGGGGACTGGCAGATAACCCTGCATCCAACCCCTTCCCTCCAGTGTGGTGGTTCTCAACCACTGTGCCAGGACACACGAGTGTGCCTCCACACAGTATAAGGTGTGTCACAGAGAGCTGAGGAGATGACTGGATTTGGCCAGGGGTGGGTGGCCTAGGGTGTCCTGTAGTCGTGACATGCCACCAAGCATGTTACGACCTGCAAAAAGGTTGAGAACCACTGCTCTAGTGTACCAAGACCAATTGGAGGACTGGGCAAAAAGAAATCTGATGAGGCTGAACAAGGACAAGTGAAGAGTCCTGTACTTAGGAGTGAAGAATCCCATCCACGGCTACAGACTGGGGACAACTGGCTAGCCAGCAGTTCTGTAGAAAACGACCTGGGGGTTAGAGTGGACAAAAAGCTGGAAATGAGTCAAGTGTGTCCTTGTTGCCAAGAAGGATATGTTGGGTTGCAATAATAGCAGCACTGCCAGCAGACTGAGGGAAGTGACTATTCCCCTCTACTCTTCACTGGTGAGGCCACATTTGGAGTAATGTGCCAGTTTTGGGCCTTCCACTACAGAAAAGGATGTGGACAAATTGAAGAGAGCCCAGAAGAGGACAATGACACTTATTACAGGGCTGGAGCGCACAATTTATGAGGAGATGTTGAGGGAACTGGGCTTATTTAATCTGCAGCAGAGAAGAGTGAGGTAGGGATTTGATAGCAGCCCTCAGCTACCTGAAAAGGGGCTCCAGAGAAGATGGAGCTAGGCTGCTTTCAGTGGTGACAGATGACAGAACTAAGAGCAACAGTTGCCGGGGGGGGGAAGGGGGGGGTCTAGGGCTGGATATTAGGAAAAATTGTTCCATAGGAGGGGGGTGAAGCACTGGAATGGGTTACATAAGAAAGCGCTGGAATCTCGATCCTGAGGCCCGGGCTTTATTTACCAGCAAATTCAGCAGCAGTTGACAGGAGTCACGCAAGCAACATAGGATAGCTTACATAACTTACGTCACCTTCCTAAAGTCTGCTCTGTGTGCTGTCTCCACTATGCTGCACTGACAATAAATGTGTATCTGTTGATACAGCATTATTCTTTCTTCAGAGGCGATTTCATTGAATCGACTTCTGGATCTATTGTGCAGGTCTTCTCTTCCGCTCAATTGATCTGGATAAATCAATCTGACAATGGCACATTTGCCACTGCCAGTGAAGACGTACTCTTAGAGGTTTTTAAGGCCTGGCTTGACAAAGCCCTGGCTGAGATGATTTAGCTGAGGTTGGTCCTACTTTGAGGAGAGGGCTGGACTAGATATCTCCTGAGGTCCCTTCCTAGCCTAATATTCTGTGATGCTAAACACACTAATTTACCCTGAAAATGATTGTTCACAGCTGAGCATAGAAACACTCGTTATTCCTCAACTTTCAGGAGTGTGCACCAGCATGAGAACAATGGGAAAAAATTCAATGGCAGAAGAAAATCAAACTTCTAGACAACAATCTCAGGTCTTTCTCCAGATAGTGAGCTAAGAAAGGAAGCCAAGAAAAAAAAAATAGGAATCTGCTGGTTGTCACATTCAGGATTCCAAATATGCATTTCCTTCACCAGTGATAGGCTTGCTATGAAACACCAAACAACCCTGCCCCTCACCCCAAGTCAATGGAAGTTTTGCATTAAACTGCAGTGGGGCCAAAATTCACCCCAAATGTCTGGCAAGCTAAGGAAAAACATGTGTGAATAGCACATGTATCACTACAAACAAGCTAACCACTCACTGGCCTCTGACTGAACAGCATTTGTCAATCCACTGTTGCGAGGGAGAGCACAGTGGAGAGGAATGAGAGCACAGTCCACGGCTCAGGAATCACAGAATCCTAGGGTTGGAAGGGACCTCATAGGTCATCTAGTCCAACCCCCTGCCAGGGGCAGGACCACTCCCACTAAACCATCCCAGTCATGGTTTTGTCCAGCCGGGCCTTAAACACCTCCAAAGATGGAGACTCCACCACCTCCCTTGGCAGCTCATTCCAAGGCTTCACCACTCGCCTAGTAAAAAAGTTTTTTCTAATATCCAGCCTCGACCTCCCTAACCACAACTTGAGACCATTGCTCCTCGTTCTGTCCTCTGTTATTACTGAGAACAGCCAAGCACCATCTTCCTTAGAGCATCCCTTCAAGTAGTTGAAGGTTGCTATCAAATCCCCCCTCAATCTTCTCTTCTGCAGACTAAATAAGCCTAATGCTTTCAGTCTTTCCTCATAGGGCTTGTGCTCCAGCCCTTTAATCATTTTGGTTGCCCTCCTCTGAACTCTCTCTAGCATGTCCCTGTCCTTTTTTGTAGTGGGGAGCCCAAAACTGAACACAGTATTCTAGATCTGGCCTTACCAGTGCAGAATAGAGGGGAATGATCACATCCCTTGATCTGCTGGTAATACTTCTTTTGATGCAGCCCAGTATGCCATTGGCCTTTTTGGCAGCAAGAGCACACTGCTGACTCATATCCAGCTTCCCATCCACCATGACCCCCAGGTCCTTTTCTACACTGCTGCTACTTAGCTGAATGTTTCCCAGCCTGTAGCGGTGCATGGGGTATTTCCGTCCCAAGTGTAGGATTTTCCACTCGTCCTTATTGAACCTCATAAGATTTCTATTGGCCCACTGTTCCAATTTATCTAGGTCTCCCTGAATCCTGTCCTTGCCCTCCAACGTGTCTACTGGTCCCCCCAGCTTGGTGTCATCCGCAAACTTACTGAGAATGCAGTCTATTCCATCACCCAGATCATTGATGAAAATGTTGAACAGAACCGGCCCCAGGACCGACCCCTGGGGCACACCACTCGTGACTGGCTGCCAGCTAGACATGGAGCCATTGATTCCTACATGATGAAACCGTTGATCTAGCCAGTTTTCTATCCACCTTATAGTCCACCTATCCAACCCATACTTCCTTAATTTGCCAATGAGAATCCTGTGGGAAACTGTATCACAAGCCTTACTAAAATCAAGGTATATGACATCAACGGTTCTTCCTGCATCCAGAAAACCAGTCATCTGATCATAGAAGGAGATGAGGTTGGTCAGACATGATTTACCCTTGGTAAATCCATGCTGACTGTTCCTGATCACTTTATTTTCCTCTAAGAGTTTTAAGATGGATTCTTTGAGAATCTGCTCCATAATTTTGCCAGGGATTGAGGTGAGGCTTACTGGTCTGTAATTCCCTGGATCCTCCTTTTTCCCTTTCTTGAAAATAGGCACTACATTTGCTTTTTTCCAATCCTCTGGCACCTCCCCCGTTCTCCATGAGTTTTGAAAGATAACAGCCACAGGTGCTGCTATCTCATCGGCCAATTCCCTCAGCACCCTTGGATGCAGTTCGTCCAGCCCCATGGACTTGTGCACATCCAGCTTCTTTAAGCAGTCCCTAACCTGACCTTCTGTCACCAAGGGCCTGTCTCCTTCTCTCCCATCTGCCATACCCATGGTAGTGGGCTGGGAGCTGACCCTGCCTGTGAAAACTGAAGCAAAAAAAGCATCGAGCACTTCAGCTTTTCCCTCATCCTCTGTCATGAGGATCCCTGCCGCATTCAGCAAGGGGCCTACACCTTCTCTGATCCTCCTCTTGCTATTAACATACTTGTAGAACCCCTTCTTGTTATCCTTTACATCCCTCGCTAGCCGCAACTCCATTTGTCCTTTCTGATTTTATCCCTGCAGTCCCGAGCAATATCTTTATATGCCTCCTTGGTCATCTGACCAAGCTTCCACTTCCTGTAAGCTTCCTTTTTATGTTTAAGCTCAGAGCAGAGTTTTCGGCTAAGCCATTCTGGCTGCCTCACATGTTTGTTCTTTCTCCTAATTGGAATGGCAACTTCCTGTGCCCTTAGCAGGGTTTCTTTAAAATATAACCAACTCTCTTGGACTCCTTTCCCCTTTAGATTAGCTTCCCAAGGGATCCTGCCCATCAGTTCCCTGAGGGAGCCAAAATCTGCTTTTTTGAAGTCCAGGGTTTGTGTTTTGCTTCTTTCCTTCCTTTCTTTAATCAGGATCCTGAACTCAACCATGTCATGGTCACTACTGCCTAGCTTGCCATTTACCTCTACGTCCCTGATCAATTCTTCCCTGTTTGTGAGCAGCAGGTCAAGGGGTGCAAGGCCCCTAGTTGGCTCCTCTAGGATTTGTACCAGAAAGTTCTCCCCAATACTCTCCAAAAACTTCCTGGATTGCCCATGCACTGCTGTATTGGCCTCCCAGCAGATGTCAGGGTAATTGAAGTCCCCCATGAGCACCAGGGCCTGTGATCTAGAAGCTTCCACTAGTTGTCCATAGAACACCTCATCCACCTCCTGCTTCTGGTCTGGTGGTCTATAGCAGACACCCACCACAACATCCCCCTTGTTGCTTCCCCCTCTCAATGTAACCCACAGACTTTCTATTGGCACGCTTCCACTTCCATAATGGAGCTCTGAGCAGTCATAGAGCTCTTTTACATATAACGCTACTCCTCCCCCTCTTCTTCCCTGCCTGTCCTTCCTGAACAGTTTATACCCAACCATGGTAGAGCTCCAGTCGTGCAGACTATCCCACCACATCTCCATTATTCCTATGATATCATAGTTCCTTGTCTGCGCTAGTACTTCCAATTCTTCCTGCTTATTTCCCAGGCTCCTCGCATTAGTGTATAGGCACCTAAGATACCCGGCCAATTGCCCTACTTTGTCATGTTGATTTTCAATTCTATTACATAAAGCTCCTTGCATTTTTTCTTGGAGTTCTCCTCCCCCATTCTCCTTGTATACTGGGGCTTCAGTAGAGCGCTTAAGACATTTATTTGCCTAATTTGATCTCAGTTCTTTCACCAGCTCTGAAACCTACTCCTTTCCCTCTCCTCCTGCAAAATGCTTTTTGCCTCAAATACATTTTTCTACACTGCAAGCAGTTATTGTTCCAAAACATAGATATACTAAATGCATCAGAAGGACCCATTACAGGTACTAGGAATCTCACACATTTACTAGCCTGCGGGGTGTCATCAGCCCTTAAAAACAAACAATGAGAAAGTCTGAATATTTCCATTCCTCGCCCGTGTGCCTATTAAGAGTTCCACAGATTTAAAATGCTGTCTTATTTTTGTCCCAAAGATGACTCTTGCATTATTTTATCCCCTTCCTGAAACCTGCACACCTTTGCACTAGAAGCAGGGTATTGTTACTCTACAAAGCAATGCTATTCAGGGTTAACTGACAGGAAGACAGCATTCAAGAAACCACTTCTTAAAATTCATTGTGGGTGTAAATATAGAGGAGTCCCCATATGTTTGTTCAGCAGAGTGAGGGAGAGATGATGGAAATAATACTTGAAATAGAACATTTCCCTTCAGCATCAGAGTCAAGTTTGTTTAACGCTGAGATTAGTCTGTTGCTCAGCCTGTATTCACACACATTGCTGCTGACCTAGTTTCAGCTCTTCAAATTCTATAGCACAGGGATGCACAGCAAGGATCAAAAGCAGTCGAGAGAAATCCATCTCTCTCATTTGTAGTGCCATTAATTCCAGATAGTGTCAAACTAATGAACTGGGGGACATCAAAGCAAGAAGCCATCTACATAATACTAGAGGAAATGATTATTCCATTGCTATTTATCAAGGAAGCGCCTGTTTAGGCGAGGATGGGAGAACGACAGGCTGCTTTCTGCTCATTGACTCATTATCACTTGCAATCTTAGGAAAAAGGCTTAACGCTCAATATTCAGGGAGCATTGAATCCCTCATCAAAGGGAAAACATGTTTGCTAAGTAAAGATTTGGCAACATTTCGCTCTTCCTACAGAAGAAAGGATTTTTATTTGAGCAGACAAGCCACTCAAGACAATGCACAGCCCTCTTTTAAAAGCTCAGCTATTGCAGCTCTTCACCTGCAATGGGGGATTTCTGGAGGGGGCATGTGCATCCAACTATTTTAGCACCTGCTTCAGATAAGCAATTACAAGGAGAGCACAGAGCAGAGAAGAGAGCAGGAAGATGGATCTGCTATGCAGGCCTCTCGTTCCTGCTTCCTATTTTTAACAGCGCCAGAACCCAGGCACCCAGACAAAACAGAACTGATAATGCCACCCACACCCTCCACCTTTCCCTACTTGACAGTAACTAGACTAGACATTTCCAGGGTCGTCAGAAGACATTCATGGACTACGAAGCTCCATCTACCATCAGGAACAGCAGTGGTTGCACTGCAGGACATTTTTATAGCCAAGGCAGACAAGCCTATTCTGTCTCCGTTTCAGGGGGAACATATAAAACTGAAAAGCACTTTTGACCTTGAAAAACATTTAAATGACTGATGCGCACTTGCATTCAACAATCATTTACCCCGAACTTTCCAAGACTACTACAGAGATGCCACAAAGCAACTGGCTTTTACATCATCATCTCAGTGTCATACAAAGTTACATGTTAATCACACACTAAGGTTGCCAAACAAAAGGCAAGACTGGAATTTGTGTGAACACATTTGAGGGCAGAAAACATTGTTTCAGACCATAATTTACCCCAACCACGTACAGCAGCTGAACTGCTAGCAATACAGTTTTGTAGCAACTAATCTCATCTGTAAATGCAGGCTGCCATTTTAAAAGAGAATAATATTTTTAATTGGGTAAGACTGAAGTAAATTATTAAGTAAAACAAACAAGGAGTTCTGTGGCACTTAAAAACTAACAAATTTATTTATTGCATGACCTTGCATAGGAAAAAATCCCACTTCATCAGATGCTTTGAAGATGAGGGAAATCACAGAATCTTAAAATAGAAAGGTGCGTGCTATAACTTCCCATCCACACAGAGCCCAATCACCTCATCTCATTGGACTGAGATTTAGTTCTGGAAGTACTAAATACTTCTTATGAAGTATTTGCAAACCTATGAGAAAGCTACAACAACAAAACAAATCCATTTCAGTTTATGGCAGCAATCTTACCAATGGAACTAATTTCATCTTCCACTATGATTAAAAAAAGAGAAACATCAGAAGCTGGAAAGCCTCACAAACAAAAGGAAGCAAGAGGAAAGACTCCAAAAACTTGATTGTCCTTGGCCAGTATGGAAAGGGCCTCCAAGTATCCCAACATCAAAATGCTAAACTGCATCATATTTACAGCAAAGAATAGAAGACTTGTTACAGACAACAGAAATAAGAGAAAAATAAGAAACAGGTCTATCAAGAGAACAACCTAAATAGATCACTCATTTCCTACTGTATTATTTATGCGCTGCACTGCAGCTTCACAGATTTCATAACTTCAGACAGATATTTCACTTTAAGTAGCACTACAGTGTCATTTCTATAATATCTTCAGCAAAACAAACTAGGAGTCTGGTGGTACTTTTAAAGACTAAGACATTTATTTATTCCATGAGCTTTCCTGGGAGAGAATCCCACTTCGACAGACTCTTGAAAATGGGGAACTTATAGAACAGTAGCAAAATATACAGATATTCATCCTTTAGCTTACAGGGGGGCTTATTTCTTTGAACTAAAAATGTTTTAAATGTAAACTAACAAAAAAGACAAATAGCAAAATATAAGGCTGTCTGAGTAAAGACGAATCAGCTAACGCTGTAAGAAGTCCTATGCCTAAACAATCAAATTATATTAGAGCACAGGCACATGCAAAATTAAGACAGCCTGTGCCCCCTGATTATGATGAAGTTTTTCTTTGTTATAAAGTTAAATACTAATCAATTAAGTCAAAAGCAGCATGTGTTTTTAACATCACATCCTGTAGCTGAGAAACCCCTGCCCTAGAGGAAGTGAGAACGGTTTTTATTCAGCTCAGTGCCTCACAGTCTTGTCCACACTAAATTTTAGGACAAGTTTTCCAGTGTTGCTACTACCTGTGATGCTAACTCTGGTAGTAACATGGTGCAAGCCCTAGTAGAGTCACAATTCCTGTAGCCACTGTTTTAAATTTCTTTCTATTCTACTGCTCTCACCAGGGTGATTTTTTTGCACCAAAAAAGTAATTTTTTGCAGCTGCAGTCTTTTTTTTTTTTTTTTTACATTAGTTTCCTATGGAAACCTGCCCTTCGGCATCTACCCCAAAGCCTGAATGCATTTAGAGCAATGGCAGCAAGTGGGAAAAGTCTTCTAGTTATGGCTCTATTGAGTTGTGAAGGACTGCTAAAGCAAAGTTAAAATGCAGCATTCACTCAAAAATCCCACTTTACCTTTCTTTATTTCACTTTGAGACAACAGAGAGCACAATCCATTGACAGAGAAAAAAATCCATATTCTCATGTGGGAGTAAACACTGTGGCTTTGTGCCTCTCCCATCAACTGAAACTGACTTCGCACTGAGTTACTATCATCTTCACATTTTAGCAGATTAAATACATACTCACTGCTTATAAGAGACACTCGACTTTCTCCCCTTCTAACAAACTTAATCCAACAGCCACATGTTTTAAATTAGCAGCCACAAAAGATCTGAAGCACAAAAAACTGTACCAATTAAGGAAGAACCCATGGCATCATGTCAAGAACCCAGGCACCTCTGCCCCCTTCTCCTGGCAGCCAAGCCCTACTAACACAGGAGCTGTTTATGCGACCATTACAGACTGATGATCTGGCCCCACAGGCTGCTTTCTGCTGGCAAACATTGTGATGTCTTCAGCCATGACTCCACGCCTGCCAGTTTTCAGATGGAAGGCAACATTTTTTTAAATGGTTAGCACAGAGGACATAGGTTCTATTCCCACCTCTGCCACTAACCAGACATGTGACAAACAACTCGCCACCTTTCCACACATCTGTCCCCAGGTCACCAAATCTCAAAGCTTGCTGAAATTCCTGAGCCCTGAGATTGTCAGATGCAAGTCACTGAAAAGACCAAAGTCTAAGATCTCCTCCCTCACTCCCTGCAGGAGCTAACTAGAACATTATTTCTTGTTCAGTGCAGCAGGAGCACATCTCAGTTGGCAATGGTAGGCCCAAATGTAGCTGTTAGGTAGCAATGGACTTTAGTGTTAAATATGGTGCAGCAATGACAGCTTCTGACTAAATTAAGCACTTCAACTAAGAGTGATTTCTACATGCACAGCTGCAGGGGAAGAACAGGAACAGAGTACAGGAAAAAAAAAAAAAGGACAAATGTGTTATAGACTTTGCCCTGTATTAGATGGGTATATCGGCCTTCAGGGTGAGGGCAGGGCCCAAATCACCTACATTTTTCATTCTGAAAACTGTTCTTTAAAATGCCAGGTAAACAAAGCTGAGTATATTTCTAACTTGGGCTCTTTGCTGAAAAAATTGTCATTAGACCTTCACTGCACCAACAAGCTCTTGAAGAATTTTCCAGTACTACAAACATAATAAAGTTCTGCTGCAGTTAAAGAGAATTCAACACGAGGATCAATAACATGACCAAACAAATCTACAGAGTCTTCCACACAGTTTCTGCTTTTGAATAAGTCATGCTGTATTTGGCTTCCTGGAGCTTCATGTCGCTTCAGTGCCTGCTCATTTCTAACTGTACAGTCGCCTGCAGCAGTGACTGTCCAGAGCAGAGTCTGCAGCCCCGAGGTGTAGGACAGCTCCTAAGGGAGCTATTAGCCTTACGTAGTGTAACAATCACTGACAAAATGAACACTGTCAGATGCCCACTGGTGAATTTTGGTTTCCATCCATCTACCTCTAGAAAGCTGCCCCTTTTGCTGTCTGGAACAGTCTTTCATCCCACAAACAAAGCACCGGCTCACTTCCAAAGTTCTGACCTTGTGCTGCTCATTAAAGCTAGGTGCGACAGCTTCAAGTGACAAGAGCCTCCACTTGAAGATGAGCATTTATGACACTGCATGGGAAGAGAGTGGGATGTTATTGTGTGGCATTCTCTCCGATGGGCAGGAAGTAAATAAAGTACATATCTGTGCAGAAGACAGGTGACAGAGCCTGTTTCCTGAACAGGCTCCAAAGACAAGATGCTCCTGGCCAGCAATGGAGACTTCCTGAGACAAGGGCAAAGAGGGTGCTGGGGCTGCAGCAGCTGGCTACCATCTACAGGGCTCCTGGGCTGGACCCTGGAACAGTGGGCGGGCGCAGGTCCCCAATCCCTCCTGCCACAGGGCACATGGCTACACAGCAAACTGCAGGGCCCTCAGAAAGGGAAGTGCAGAATGCGGCATGGCTGTGACACTGAAGAGGACTCCACAGTCCTGGGAGTGATGCTGGTCCTGGAGAAGTGATGACAGTGAGACACCACCGGACGGACAAACTGGCAAACAAAATTAAACACTGTGGTGGCTAGAAGGAGGTGCCAGAGTGATGCATGTACCCTGTGATACAGACCCATCCGTACAAGCACTAAAAAGAGGCTGTAGACAGCAATCTTCCTCGGGGTGGATTCAATTACCCAATCAATCTTTTCCGTCACTACTTGTAAGGATTCATTCTACTTTTAAGGATTAATCCACTTTAACACATTTTATTCTCAGATTTAAGTCAAGCAATAGTATTAGTGAATGTATTTTTATGCTGTGCTGGATAAGGGTCTCACTATGACATTTCAGAAGCATTAGTCCATTAATCAAACAGTCACTTGATACATTATTAGTGGAACTGAACATCAGCACCACGACCTGCTCTGAAACCATGAGCACAGCAGGGGTGTGGCCAGCCTGTCTTCTGGCCGGCCCCTGAAACTGCAGGGTGGGCCCAACCAAGGGCAGCTTCCAGTTACATGACCAGCAGCTAACTAAGATGCTTCAGTTGCCAGATAAAAGTGGAGTTGGAGCACCAGCAAGTACAGACATTAGAGGAAGACGAAGGGAGACAGGCTGTGTGATGAGGCCCACCCAGCCACCCACCCCAGCATCCAGCAGCCACATGAACTTTGCCACCAGGGCTGCTGCCATGAACAGAACAGAGGTGTCAGTGCCTCTGCTTCATGCACTGCCACAGCCATGCAGTGCATGCCCCACAGCCCCTGCAGCCCCAGCAGCAAAAGTTCACGCAGCTGCCGGGTGCTGTGGTGGGCAGGTCTTATCTCCAAGTGGGTGGACCCGAGCCAACCTGGGTCCACCCATGGCTACGTCCCTCAGCACAGGTTACTTCATCAGAGAGATTCCAAAATGGCTGCTCGCAATTATTTTGAATGCAACAACATCCGCATTTCCCCTGAATTGCTGACAAAAGACCAGTTCTTCAGACATAGCTGCACATTAATACTGGGGCAATTTTCTCATCTGACAGTTAGGGAATAGTGATCAGCAATTCAGCAAGCTGAATTTTATATTTTAAACATAATATAGCCACCAACTCAAATATTCGACCATCTTCTGCTTGAGGCAGTCTTCCATTATTGATTGAGCCTTGAGAATCCATCGCTACTCGTGCAACTTCCCCATAAGTCAGGCATGGATTGTCACCACAAAGGAGCGATTAGTTCAGCCAAACTTAGGAGATGAAGATTACCTTTGGGACAGGACTAGTCAACACTGGCCATAGGTTATGAGTGCTGGGATAAGACAATACCCTTAATACTCATAAAATAGAAAGAGTTATGTAAGTAGCCCTCTATCCTCATTTACAAATGGAGACACTGAGATGGAAAGGAAAAGTGATTTTTCAAAGACTATGGAGTGTACCAGTAATAAGATCCAGGATTAGAACTCCATTTCCAGGCTTTTGGTCCCATGCTCCATCTATAAAGCCATACAGCTCCGCAGCCGCTCCATCTCGTATACAAAAGAAGTCAGGGGAGAACAAGGAATGATCCCTCATCGAGGGAGGACTACAGAACATAAAGAAAGCTCTCACTTCAGAATCTAGCTTACCCAACATTAAAGATGTCAATTTAGAGCACTAGATCCCATTATAAAAAACAAGAGCCTTCTTACCAGCAAACATCACTGGCAGCTGCTGGTCCCCTTTCCAGGTTTACAGCTCACAGATGTGCTATTACTAGTCTGTTCCAGCCCTTCTCTAAAAACTAAGCATCAAGCTTTAAAGACACAACACAAAGTTATCTGGCAGCCTAATTTGTGACAAAATTTCCTTCCTGGTTGCTTTTCGTAGCAGTAGCTCATCCCTGAGGCTTAGTCGGGTTACTAATTCTAAATAAAATTAAATAAATAAATAAAAATGATTTCTTCAGTCTACTATTAAAGAAAAAAGGGTAGAAAAGATTACTCTAACATGTATGTTTAAGTACTTCTAACAAAAATAACTAAGAAAAGAATACAAGTTCGGCTTGATTTCTATTTATAACCTGTGACATACTAGTTTATTTCAGGCTGGTACATCTTTTGGCAAAAAGTCTTTTATCCTCCAAGCCCTTATGAACTGAAGCTCAATAATTTGCTCCAGTATCATTCCACATACTAAAGTTAGGCTGACTGGCCTACAAATCCCCAGGTCCCATTAGTACCTGTCTATAAAAAGGGGGAACAATGTTTGCCCTTCTTCAGTCGTCTGGGACCCCATCCATCCATCCTGAGTTTTAAAAAATAATTGCTAAAAGGTCTAACGTTTGCTTCAACTAATTTAAATATCCTGGGATGAATTTCTTCAGAGCCCATCAACTCAAATAAGTCTACTTCAGGCCTCAACAAATCTATGTTTCTGGTCACCATGGTGACCAGTTTTAGTAGCCTGGCACCCGGCTCCACTGCAGAAACATAACGGAGGAGCACCATCTGGCGATGAAAAGTAAATTGCTGGCACCTAGCTGTGAGCCAAATTTTGCCTACCCTGATCTACTTTTCTAAATATTCTTTAACCTGCTTGCTCCCTATTTTGGCTTGCATTCCCTCCCTCAGTTGTTAACAGGAATTGTGTTGAGTATCTGGTCACCATTAGCCCTTTGATAATCGTAAGCGAGTAGATTAATGCCCACACTGGTAAACTAACCCTTTTGCAAACCTCACCAAGAGGATAGAGACTCATGTTTCTCCTTAGGAAATACCAATGAATATAAACACTGCTGATCATGACTTTGTCCTATCAGTTCCATTTTAAATGCAGAAATTCTAAGTTAACTTCACAGGAGATTTAGAAACTTTGCATCTTGAATATTTTTGAGCAAGAGCCACTTGCTCAGAAAATTCAAGCATTATAACATACACAACTCATCCTGCTGTCATCTGATTAAGCAACAAACATTATACATACACATAATGTGGTGTCCACTGGACACAAGGGGTAAATTAGCCCATTAAGCTACAAGTGGCACCTGAAGGAAAGCCAGAGAGATCTAAAGCTTAACTGGCAGGTCATGGGTTCCAGCTAGAGCTGAAACTGGGCCAGGTTTATAAATACAAGAGCTGACAAGAGGGGTACTGTGGGGCAGTAGTCTAGTCACTCCTGGGAGAAGGGAGACGTGGTTGGGGCTACAGTGGCAGGTAATCTACTGTAACTTCCTAAGAGGAGGGAGCTTAGGCTGGCAACCCCAGAGGAATGGGCAGAGACAAAAGTTAAGGAAGAGGCTCAGGGAAAGGAAACAAAGTTCAGGAAGAAATTGACCTTGGCTGCTGACAAGAATCTAATTGAGCTGGAACCGCAGAAGAGGGTGGCCCAGGTTCCCCATCAGCCCCTGAAAAGTGGCACCTGGGACAATGAATAGAAGACCCTGGAATGACAGAGGGTGTTCAGAGAGAAGAAAAGAAAGTAACAGCCATCCAGAGGAAGGTGCTAATCCCCAAAGTGGTAAGCAGGCAGCACCACTAGCCATAAGTAGAGCTCTCTGACCACAGTATGCTTTCCCTTCCATCACTATTCCTTCTTTCTAAGCCTTGCTAGAGAATGGAACTTTTTGCTGCTTTCCCTGACACATGTACCAAGTTCATGAAAAACTTTCTATCTTCTGTTGCACAATCCGAATCACGATACATTGCATCTTTAAGTCAACCCTTAAAGCAGCAAAAATCAAAGCAACATGGTTGCTAAGAAATTGCCATTTTAAAAGCAGGGCCGAGACAACAGTAGAGTGTCCCCCTGTTACTTGTAGTCATCACAGTCACTTTCAATAAAGTCCCCGTTGCTGTACAAGTTCCAATACTTACCGTCTTTCAGGAAACAAGAGCAGCATTCATTACCAAGAGTGCTGTTTTCCTGAAAATCCTCTCTCCTTTCTAATTCCCACTTCTTCCCAATCTTCAACAACACTGTGATACTTAAAGACCAAAATTTTCAATTATGTACTTAGGTCTTCAGATATGTAGGGGATTGTGCCTGTGGGTGGGTTTCGTTTTTGTTCTCCAGGAAGCAGAATATTTCATATAAAGGTATAAGCAGCTCTGACATGCTCTAGTTTCTCACAACGTTTGTTATACAACTGGTGAGTGCCATAGTAACACATAGGTGACAGAATCCAGGCCATTTGGTTTTGACATCTGTTGATCCACTTGACATAAAGCTAGAAAGGCAGGGAGTGCTCTTCAACTTGTAGAAGGGTAGTTTCATTACACGAAAAAGCACAAATAATGAAGTGCCGCATTACATAAGTATTTAACATCTTGTGTGTGTATGCTATTTTACACACAAGAAAAGCTTCCTGGAAATAGGAAACGTGCAGGTTAAGACATAACATTTATTCCAAAATCACCCTTGAATTGTGTTCACTTGCAAAATAAAATAGGTGACCGCCCTGTTCCTCTACTCAAGCGACATGAGCTGCCACTTTTGAGTGAGGGGTTCTGATTTTCCAGACTTCAATGAAAAAAGAATCCAGCATAAAAGCATCCAGTTCCACAGGTGCTATCTTATTTCCAACTGGTAGAATATTTGAGAGAGATTTAGAATGCTTAGGCTAGTGAAACAAGAATTAAAGCACAATTTAAAAAGGTACAAGTGTGGAGATGCCAGAGCCAGACAGGCAGGCAAAAATATGCAAGGAAGTTACTGAGACTTCTATCCTTGTTTGGGACAGAAGTGTTCCCATCCCCGTAGTGTGGTCGGAACTGCTATTTCTTTACATTTGGAGCAAGGCAGAAGTTCTGCTCTGAAGCAGACAAACTTATGGGGATATGGCTCTCATTCTTCTAATAAGGTTACTCTTTTAATGGTAAAAAAGACTTTCTGACTGTGACATGACAGCATTGACAGAAGCACTGTCTAGCTTAGCGCCAGGAACTTTTAAGAGCGGACATGTCATTTATTATACATACACCTACACAAACATTTTGCTTGCCTCTAAGATATGCCTTCAGTGGTATTTGTATTTTTAGATCCTATTTGTTCATGTTATTTCCATATAGCAGCCTGCTCAAAGCCACACATACATTTCTAGATGAAGATACCAAGATTTTACTCTAGCCTACCCAAGACAATGAGAGCACTGCCATGAACAATTTACTAGGAAACAAGCAAGAAGTCCTGCAGCAGTTTTCAAGACTAACAAACCTATTTGCTGCATGAACTTTCATGGGTGTAAATCCCACTTCGCCAGATGCATTGAGTGGAAGCTGCTGCACGTCAGGGAAACACATACAGGAAGGATAAGTTGCAAGTTCAGTTCAGTCTTTCAGCACAGTTCAGCTGCAGTTTTATATGAGAAGCATCTACAGTGGAAAGGGAAATTCTATCATTTTATAGAAGCAGCATCAGAGCATGTTAGTTACTGTGCATTGATGTACATTGCAAAGGTGGAGTTAGTTTAAGCACAGTATGTCATAACTTGGGAAAGTTGCAGCTTTGATCTCATGGGGATCCAGAAAAGCTTTTTAAAGGGGATTCTTATCAAGAATACTACCATACTTGCCATAATACCTAGGCATCAGGCTCAAAACAAGGAATTTATCCCAAGACCTTACTGCCATGTGTTGCTCCAGCTGCTGGGAAAAGATTGTTTTCTAATCACCCCACCCAAAAGAAATGTGATACCAGGTGAATAAAAGCAATTCTCAAGTAGTACAAATCCCTCTGATTTGCTGTTGCAGTATGACCTGGTCCCATGTCTTACATTCCCCTGCATTTATTTTCATCCCTTTCTGTAAGTTCCCCCTCTTCAAAGCATCTGACAGAATGGGATTTTCTCCCACAAAAGCTCACACAATAAATAAATCTGTTAGTCTTTAAGTGCCACAAGAGTCCTTGCTTTTTTTCCCCCTTTACAAGACTAACATGGCTGCCCCTTTGGAACTTTACAGAATTGAGATTCTTCAGCCTAGCTCTCTGTTCTTTGTGCTACCAGACAGGAGATTCATTTATAGCTGCTCAATGCCACTGGCAAAAATTTAAATAAAAAACCCAAGGAGTCATGTGGCACTTAAAGACTAAACAGATTTATTTTTCGCAAGAGCTTTCGTGGGAGAAAATCCCACATCATCAGATGCAAGTGAGATTTTTCTCCCATGAAAGCTCATGCGAAAAATAAATCTGTTTAGTCTTTAAGTGCCACATGACTCCTTGGGTTTTGTTGGTTTTTTTTCCCTTTCCTGGACTAGACTAACACGGCTATCCCTTTGGAAATTGACAAGAATTTAAATGTCAGCTGTCAAGTGCTACTTTAGTTGACCCAAGAGAAAGTTAAGAGGTGATTGATCATGAGCTATAAAACAAGCACCAATCTGGGGACGAAAATTCTGGTAGTAGAGGGCTCTTCAGTGCAGCAAGAAAAAAAAGAATGAAACCTAATGGTTGGAAAAGTGACCTGGACCAATTCAGACCAGAAATAAGGCACAATTTTCTAACAGTGGAGATATAGTTAACAATTGGAACAGCTTAACTATGGATGTGATGGACTCTTCATCACTTGAACTCTTTAAATCAAGACGAAATACTTTTCTAAGATCTCTACTACAAGTTACTGGCTTGATGCAAACCTTACTGATGAGGTTGCCCGACCTGTGTTTTATGGGTTAGACTATCCAGTCCCTTCCAGCTATTTTATTAATTATTATAGTATCAATGAATCTATGAACAGAAGTAATTAATCTGAATTTTAGCTTCCATTCTGTCAGTTCCTCCTGCAATTTTCTAAATATTAAGTTTTGTACCTGAAACAGGCATACTCCCTGCCTGCTCAATCCTGCAGTGAGCAGGAGGGTTTCACAGCAGTTATTTTCATTCTAAAAAACCAAAAGCAAACTAAGGCTTACATGGCACTGCAAGATCAAGCTGAAACTGGGATTTTAAGAGAATATTTGCATTCAAAATATCTTAATAAAAGTGAGAATTCAGAATATAGGTCCCAAAAGCAATTGCTTTTGGATGATTGCCCTCCTTATACTGTGTTTTATTCCAAATGTGTGAATCTCTTTAAAAGAGATATTTTGCTCCTGTACAAGTTCCCCTGGATGACAGCAAACAAACAGTACATAACACCAGAGAATGAAAGCTTATTTTGAGGGACTCTTCATCTGTTGAAAGAGTTCCTGAAAACTGTAACTTCTTAAAAAAAAAAAAATCTTAATGTTTGCAGCAGCTGATCAGGAGAGTAGACTGTTTGTGCTGCAACAGTAATTCACAATGTAAATCCGTGATGTGCAGAGCATTGACATCATGGCTGTGCTCGTACAATACTCTGTGGTTTAAGTGAGATGGGCAGCTTTACATCTAGGTTAAGACTCGTATGTTAGTGCACCATGAAAGTGCCTGCAAAATGCTTTTGCCCATCTGCAGTAGTCAGTGGGCAAAGAGAACAAAGAATTACATTACCCTATTCACAGCAAACGTGGAAGATGAAAGAGGAAATTCTAGTGTCCATCTCGGCCATGAGGTTGCAACCAATGCCTCCATTATACTCATTATGGTAGATGGTAAAAATATCAAAAATTTTCTTCTCCTTCCCCAATGATATGTAATACACAACACTTTGCATAAATATATTTTTCCTCTGTTGTTCCCTCAAAAACTGTTTTTCTTTAAGTTGTTACACTGTCACTAGTGCTGACTGCCACAAAGACAAATTTCTTATGAAGGTGCTTAAAAGCAGCATTTGAGTGTTTTAATATTAATCTGAGTGCCACACAGAAGTAGGCACTGACTGCAGCTATCCAGATTTCGAATGTTTGATCCATGCATGTTGCGGAGGATTCTTAGTTTTACTCCTTATAATCATTTTTATGTCGTACCAGAATCATGTAGTCATCCCAGTTTAAGACTTCCTTTACTGTACAAACTACACTTAAAATAGTTCTTTAACAAGGGAAGAAGCGTCTTCCAGTAGCTATCTAGATCAGTGGTTCTCAGCCAATTGCAGGTCACGACACACTTGGTGGTGTGTTGCAACCCCACAGGACACACCAGCCCACCCTCTCCAGGCAGAATCCAGCCATTTCCCCAGTTCTCCGCGACACTTACCACTCTGTGCTGACCCAGTGCTGTGTCCCAACACAATGGTTGAGAACTGCTGGTCTAGATAAGTTATCCCAAACTTAAGACCATCTGCCTGTTATCAGAACTAGCTCTTTGGCCTTCACAGGCACACAACTGGAAAATACTGTAATTTTATAACCAACCCTAAGCAATACTTCAGACCAGCAATCACGAGTAGTCTAGATGACTTTAAACATTAAGTTGAAACAAAAACATACTGGGCTGCATCAGAAGAAGTGTTACCAGCAGATCAAGGGATGTGATCATTCCCCTCTATTCTGCAGTAGTGAGGCCACATCTGGAATACTGTGTCCAGTTTTGGGCTCCCCACTACAAAAAGGACATGGACAAATTAGAGAGAGTCCAGAGGAGGGCAGCCAAAATGATCAAAGGGCTGGAGCACAAGCCCTATGAAGAAAGACTGAAGGAACTAGGCTTATTTAGCCTGCAGAAGAGAAGACTGAGGGGGGATTTGATAGCAACCTTCAACTACTTGAAGGGTTGCTCCAAGGAGGAGGGAGCTCGACTGTTCTCGGTAGTAACAGAGGGCAGAACGAGAACCAATGGTTTCAAGTTACAGCTGGGGCGGTCCAGGCTGGATATTACGAAAAACTTCCTTACTAGGCGAGTGGTGAAGCATTGGAATAAGCTGCCTAGGGAGGTGGTGGAATCTCCATCTCTGGAGGTGTTCAAGTCCCAGCTGGACAAAACACTGACTGGGATGATCTAATGGGAGTGGTCCTGCTTTTTTTTGGCAGGGGGTTGGACTAGATGACCTCGTGGGGTCCCTTCCAACCCTATGATTCTATGATTCTATGAAAAACTTCTCATATACAGACCAAAAAGATTCTCACCAAGGTGCAGTTATTAAGCGGTTAGTGCAAGGTGTTTATTAGCATGATTTATTCAGCAAAGTTGAATACAGCATCACAATACACAAATTATTGGAGTCAAACATAACATACAAATTTAGGGACACAAATTAAGTTATAAAATAGTTTGAAAAATAAATACTCCATTAACTCCTGCAATGGGGCAATAAAGCCTGAAGTGCATATGCAGTTTTAATAAAGTAATACACAAGCCTGACAGCTTCCTTGAAATTTCTGTTACTGCACTAAGTCTTAACATGATGCAATGAACATTTTCCTTACTTTTGACCTATACAAAGGCATGACTGGAAACCATAAGGAAAGGATTAGATTCTCCCTTCCTTACCCCCTGAGAAATGTGTGTTAACATTTCACTCCAGAAAGAGTCACAGTATCAGATATGTATGACAAGGATCTGTCTGTTAAATGGAAATTTAACAAAGGACATTTCCACAGTGCAATAAACTCAAAATAATATTTTGGAAATCTGAAATACATCTCTCTAAACAAAATATATGATTAAAAGAAAACATGGAAAACAATTAACTCAGTAAGTTTTGGGCCTATGATAAAGAGTGATGACCTATGAAAACTAATAGTTAATGCAGTGACTAGATCCCTGGAGGTGCACCAGTTTTCATGACCAACTTTCGCTTTGTTCTGCCTGACACGCTGCTGTAGCTGGCTAGTGAAGACAGATGTTAAAGCTGGAAGTGCCAGCTTTCTGGACTTCTTTGGCAGAGTTTGTCTGTAAGGCTTTTTCTCTAGAAGGCAACTGATAGTCACAAATATGTCCAGCCAAACAATTTAGTAATTAAAAGAGACGTATATCCAGCAAAATAAAGCCATTTGGGGAGCTTAATGTTCACTTGCAGCTTCCTGGAGCTTGGGACACAGAGGGCAAGAAAAATGACTAGTGTCATTAAGCAAAAACCCCTCCAGACCAGACAATCATGACGGGTTCCATGAAAAATGTTTCCCTGGGATACCTTTCCCTCCTTGCCTCATGTACTGGCCTTTCTTTGTCCAAAAGTCTGTAAGTCCTTGGTGGTAAGCCCCACTGCATCCTTATAAGGGAATGTTATGTTGAGGATAGACAAAGATTACCAAAAGTATCATTGCCTTTTCAGCCAACCAGGCACAAACAACGTGGCTGCTATATTTTCCATTGGCCACACAAAACAATGTGACAGGCCACCATAGACAGCCCACTGCTTAAAAACACATGAAGTTAGAATCGGACCCTGGCACAGCCCTCTTGCCAATTTACCTTGAATCCCAACTGCCACTCTCGGTCTAACCCAGGGGACCAAGAGTGTTATTGATGCACTTCAGTGATGATCTGGTTTTCCAGTCTGGGTGTCTACAGAGATCACTAATTTCTGCAAATCACGTGGTATCATGCATAAAAACAGAGACCAGGCAGAAGTGCCAAAAATTTTCACCGTCCTATTTAGAAAAATTTCTGTTGGCCATGGTGTCTTATCAGGAAATAAGCAGATCAGATGCCAGTAAAACTAACCATAGCGGTTACTGTTCAGAGCTTGTGGTAAATTGGCATTGTGAAGTTGTCCGCTTCATACTAATGAGGCATTGAATGGTGAGTAAAGGCAGTGAATTGAAGAGAACGAAAAGCTTCTCAAATTCCGATACATGTCATTAAACAGACTGATTATATAACCACAGGGCTCATCTATTCTACCCCCAGCTAATATGAGCTGAGGAGGTTATAAGAAACAAGTGTGTAATTCACTGTAACATGTAACAGTGGAAGGGGGAAGAACTGAGAGAATTCTGCAGATAACCCAGTTGGTTCACTACTTTGCTTAAAGACTTCAAGGAAAAACCCAGAGTACTGCAGTTAGCAGTGCCAGGGTAATTCAACAGGCAATGCTAGGGCTGCCTGGAGTCTCCAGGAACAAAAGATGAATCTTTAAAGACTCATGTGACAAAAGCCCCAGCAATACATCCAGTCACAACTGGCAACCCTAGGGTATCCTCTTCCAATGAGTCAACGTACTGGTGCCCCACTATTAGGCTGACAGAAATACTCAGAGGTAAGGTTCTGTGACTTTTTTACCCAAGGCAGAGCATTGGGCCCATCATACTGGCCTCCTGCAGATTTGGATAATCCTATTCCTCTGCAGACACCAAGTATGTTTCATGTGAATACAGTAACCTTGTCCTGTTGTTATACGTAGTGCTTGGCTTGTCTTAAACAACCGTTTTCCCAACCATGGATGTATTTAGAAAGGAATTCTGTTTAAACAATTTTTAAAGTGCAAGATGTTAGGATATTCATTTTTCCATGGGCAAATTGAGCGTGAAACCCCTTTTCTGAGCAACATAGGTTTTGCTGGCATAAGCACTTATATGTACAGTGCTATGGCAGTGGAAGAACATCTCCCATTGACAGAGCTACCACCACTCATTGAAGTGGTTTTCTGATGTTAGTGGAAGAGCTCTCTCTACCGAGACAGCTGTAAGTTTTAAATCTAGACTAACCCTTTACATACTAAATGTATGAAATGTCCTCATAGATGCTGCATAAGACTAGGACCAAGGCTTAACAGACAATTCAAGAAACATTTGCTGGTCTAGAAAAAATTCAGTCTAGGCAGTGCAGCAAAATCCATCTAGGATGACAGCTGTTCACGTGCTCTAGAAGTCTACACTTTTGGTACACTATTTTTGTATTGTGTGTGCACATCTGTTAGCAGCAGATAAGTCATGTGAATACAAGGACTACATGAGAGGGCAATATTTAAAATATTGTCTACTAAGGAAAAATTTACATCCAAATGTCAATTCTATGGTAGTAACAAAACTTCATGTGGAAGATCTGAATTATATCTATGCTGGGACAGCTGCAGGAATTGTAAGTAACATGTTGAACGTAAAGACAGATCTACAGGAGTTCAAAGAGACTCTTTCTTTGAGTATGGTTGGAGCCTTGTCAGATTGTTATTTTGTTAGAAATTTGACAAGTTAAATGCAGCTTTTGACATCTGTTCCATTTTTATTCCCCCTTTTGTCAGATTCATTCTTTATGCTTCTGAGGGCAAGTACAAATAATTTGCATCTGACACCTACACCCTTCTCACAAAAGCAGTCAACACACTTCAGAGTTGTAATTAAAATGGGACTCTTCTCTTCCTTCCAAGTCTGACAGACAGTGCAGGAACAATCTGAGTCACTGTGCTGAGACTCATGGTGTTGCAGCAATGGAGGAGGAGGGGGGACAATTGGTAAATGCCAGGTTGACAACAAAAAGTTTTTGTTTAAAGAAAAAAAAGATTACAAATCTCCTCAGGTCTCTGAATTTTGAAACAATTCTATTTAAAGTCTCTAGTAGTAGATCAAAGAACCACCTCTTCTTAACAAAGAAAACGGCATTAAGTCCTTTTTCACTAACTAAGACTTCCAAGCAGCGAGGACAAATGCAGGTGGAGTTCAGGATTAGGCTAAGGATGTATTCAGTGGTGGGGAAAAGGGGAGAAGAGCTGCAGTCATGGTGGACCCATCCCTATGAAAGCACAGCTTAGATTTACTGTCAAACTCTCTTAAGAATTAAAACCCCAGTGAAAAAAAAATTTAAAGTCTGGATTAAATAAAAATGGAATTGTAAAGGTAAATTAAAAAGAAATCTTGACAAATTGCTAAAATAATGCAGTTGAAAAAATCTGTCACACGTTTGTGCTTACACAAAGAAAGGAAGGTTTCAACAAGCACTGCAGAGAGAGGAGGGAGGAGGAGGAGAAGGGCTGATCAGCTGACAGCAGAAGTGGAACAGCAGAGCTACCCGTTTCTTCTACACGCAAATTCCAGGGACGTAAAGCAAGAGCTCTGTAAAATGCTGAAGGTTTTAGAACCATTATGGCAGGTAGAAAAGTACACTGGTCTTGGGTCAGTAGCAGCGCCAGTGTTAGGAGACAGTCTAGGCTTCTAGGAGGAGAAAATAGAAAAGGGGGGGAAGAAATAGGAGAAGGGAAAGGGAGGAGGGAAGGGCAAAAAAGCGTAAATCATTAGTAAACATGAACATTAGTGCGGCAAACTCTGCATCAAGCAATATTGTATTTAGTGCAGACAGCAGAACTTTCTAGAGACCATATTAGAAACAGAAAGTTCATTTTTACAAAAAAGTCTGACAAAGTCTCAATTCACTTCATGCTACAGCAGACAACTGAGCTACATGCAGAATTTAGCTGTGCTAAATCTAGGTTAGTGGCAAAGTTCTGTTTAGATAAAGGCAGTTTGAGATGTCTCTGGAAAGGAGAAGGTGCGCTGAAAACTGCACCCGGCAAGAGATTTTCCTGTGATTGGCTTTCAGGAGAGGAAAGCCACTCGACATGTGAGATCCCATACTGCCAAGTGCTAAGCATCAGTGTGCAAGGTCCTACTTCAGAGAGTGAGTGTTCAAAGTGCTCAGCACTTTACAGGATTGGTGCTGAATTAGAAAGCAGATGTGGTAGAATTAATCAAACAGTTACAATCTGACCTCCTGCACTTAATATCCCTCCATGGATCCTCTCCAACTATACTAGAATTGAGATAGTCTCAGCATGGACATTCCCAGCAACAAACCTACCCTGTGGGGTTCAGCCTCGCGCTGTGAACTGCACTAGCAGTTATTACACATCCCTTCTGTGCCAGGGTATCCAGGCCTCCACATGAAAACACTCAGGAAAGTTGAGGCAAATCAACTAAAGGCATGAAATAAACATGCATAAATTAAACTGTGTTAACCCCCGTGGATGCTTTCACTCTAGCGCAAATTGACCTGAGATGCCTGTAATTTAATTTTCCAAAGGCGAGAAAGCTACAGTGAACTAAGGTATATCAACACCACAATCAGATGCTGTGAATGCAGTTTGTGGAGGTGTACCATAGTTAGTTTTGATTCCGTTAGCTCCGTAAAAATAGCAGAGGAGCTGCAGCCATGGCAGCATGGGCTGCTAGCCAGCCAGGACACAGGGTACATAACTGAGCAACCTGCTAAAGCCACTGCGGCTTCACTGTTATTTTTTGACAAGCCAGCTCAGGTGTGCCTACCTGTGCTGCAATCACAACTCCTGACTGCAGTGCAGCTTAAGTTCAGCAAGAGACTCACAGAGAGGAGTTAAAACAGGCTAAGTTATCCATGTTCACTTCGCACCTTCAGGTGAGTCACCTCAACTTCCCTGTCACCCCAGTGTAGACAGGCCGTTAATATAGTAAAGTTAGTGCCTATTTGTGAAAGGAAGAAAAAAAGCCCTTTTCACTGCACTGTAGAGAACATTTAATGTAATTTAAGCTTAATCAAGATAATGTTCCATTGAGTCAGACTCCAAATATATTCCACTGCAAAATTATAAAAAGCACAGAACTATCCAGACCAGGGAGTGAAGAAATTAAAGGCCTTTAGGTACCCAAGTGAGGACTCTCTTATTCCTATTTCAAAACCACCATCAGCGATTATTTCAGGATCTAGTTCCAATGCATAAAGCTCTCTAAGGACTCTCTCTACTCATACACTGTTTCTCCATTTCTGTATCACCTGTTGGACTCAGCAGTTCTGAAGTTATGGACCCTCTCTGGCAGCACTGGCTCTCTGGAACAACCTTTCTGGATTTTCCCAGCTCATCAGCTTTGTCTCACCTTAAATCTCATCTGAAAAGTCTAGCCCTTGTCTGTGCCTCTTAATATCATTCTCCATCTATTATTTAACTAAATGTCAGAGCTCTCCAGTGAGAGTACATTTTGAAGACTACTAGTATATTATATGCCATTTCCATTAGCCTGAAAATCCTGAATTAGCTGACGCCTATCTGGTGACTACTCAGGGTTCCATGTTGCTCTTCCTGTCACATTGATGTTGCCTTTAGACAATCTTTTAACAAGAAAAAATTCTGAACTCCAAACTTCACTAACAAACACATTCAAGATAGAAGGTACAAATAATAAACTGGCTGCAGTCACTTACAAATGTCTTTGCTCATGTTAGCATGTGGCACCCGAGAGATTAAAATTAATTGTTATGGCTTTCTGGAGTTTAATAAAGGCTAGTTTCCAGTATCATTCCTTCAGAAGAGGATGCTGGTGCACCAGTGCAGTCAGCTACTCATATGGACAATGTCATTAAGGGATAAATTTTGATTCTACTTCTAGCATCTATATAATGCTAGAAAGAGCAACTGACCTTCCTGTAACATCTGCAGATTTATTCTGATAAGCATTTATAAAAGTGGGTTAAGCAAAGACTAAAGCCATATCTGTAAATCCTCAGCCTCTGAGTAAATGCATCCCATTTAAACTACATATATACTAAAAAATAAATGATTCTCTAAAAGCGCAAGCACTGAACACAGCAAGAGAGCTTTCTGCCCCGTCACAGCCCCAGAAAGCTTGGACTTGCAGACCAGAGCAAGTGTAACTTGGTCTCTAGTGCACTCTCTCCACCCATTGGGTAGGATCACTGCCAGCGTAGCAGTTTTAGCCTCTAGTTTGGAGCTCATGACTCAGGGGAGCAGCTGGTACCTCGGACCCACACTCAGAACAAAACAGGCAGCTCCCAACAGTCTTAGACTTTGTGCTGTAAAGATCACAACAATGTAAAACCTTTGGGTGGTCAGCCAGTTCCCCTTCACTACAAATAGTTACCAGCTGTTGGAATACCTTTTACGGCAGGGTAGTCGTCTCAAAGGGATTGCCTTAACACTTGTGGTGACACAGACATCCAAGCTACATCAATGAGCTAAATGCAATGATTAAAAATAAAATAAATAGGGCATGTCCCAGGCAGACATGAAGTTTAAATCACTCTTTCCAATCCCCACATAGGAGATTTGCCCATTTAGTCTGGGCTATAAAGCTATCATATACTGCTGTTAGGAAGACATGAGTTTAGCAGAGCTTCAAAACTTTAATTTTGACAGCGGGCTGCCAAACTGAAAGTCTAGGAGAGGTGGAGCACAGGAAAAAACTGATGAGATTAACATGAGAAAACAGCAAACTTCTCCCAGCAATTAGGAATCATACTGAGAGACCATTACTTTATACTAAAAGAAAATCAGAACAGTGTCTGCACTTTGGGGAAGACAACAAAGGACATTCATACTCAAAATAGGGTAGACTTGGTCCATGCAACAGCAGAGATTCATTTGCAAATTATTTTAATACATCAGTATCTTAAATACATCTTCCTTAGGCCACTTGTGGCTGAAGTACATGAAATTTTCTAAAAAGGGCCTTCATGGATATGATTAGTGATGGGAGAGAAGATCATTTTAACTCAGCTTAACGGCTTCAAAAAAAATCAGTTGATCAATGGTTCACTGGAGGGCAAGGAACTTGCGGAAAGTACCAAATAAACACTGAAAATCTCACAGAAAATAACACTTTGCTAGAACAAAGTTAATCCAGTAGCTTCTGACTGCATCAAGAGGAAATTATTTTAAGTTTTTTAAAGCTTTCTTTTTAACTCTGACATTACTTACTCTTAACTGTATGGTCATCTTCTATTCCACGGTCACCATTCTCTAACACAGCTGGTCCAGAAGTTGAAGTACCTGCAACAACCACACAGAATATCAACCACTGGGTCTCTGTCAAGGCTCACCAAGGTAGATAAAGTTCATCTCAAATCATTTGTTTTCTCGGTACTAATCAACCCACACCCTGGTCGTTCTTTCTGACTGCCACTCCCACCTACCTTGCATCAGGTAAGGCAACAAGCCACACACCTCACTGCACCAGAAGAGCCCAACTGACCATTTCCCAGTAGCATCAATAGTTCCTAAGAGAAAGGAGCGTTCCAGACACAGTCTGTTCCAGAATCCCATAAAAGTTGCCCACAGTATAACTAGGATCTTCTGCAACAACAAGCACCTTGAGGCAATTATCCAAATCATTCTGAGGAGGAACCTTAAATTAAACTGATTTCTATAAGGCGACGTGACAGCTGATTTCCCTTGAAGGATAGTCCAATAAAAAGTGCGCCTTGGAAATTTTATCCAACACAGGTAGGCCCCTCTTTACTGTACTACTGAGCACTATACGTTGCATACGAATATTGTCATTACATCAAAGGTTTTTATCAACTGAAAACTTTGAGCGTGCTCTCTTCCAGGATGAGAAGCTTGCACTGACTTTCTGATCCAAGTTCAGCAGTAGGACACAATTATACAAGAGGTCTCAATATAAATGTAATACATTACCACGATAATATTGTAAGTGCTGTTGGTCACCCTGAGTGCCCTTTCCAGGGCAACAGCCACTTCCAGGGAAAACACAAGTCCTGATGATATGGCCATGAGTCCCAATGCTTGCAGTTGTTGACACCACCCTTCTGGCCAAACCATTAGCTCATTCCCTTAAGTCTCACTTGTGGAGCTTCAAAAACACTTTTGGGACAGAATCTAATTGGTTTAATTCCTTATCTATGTCCTATCCTCCATTATTAAAAGAAAGTTAGAAGGTTTAGAATGGGTAGGGTTACTAGATGTCCAGCAAAAGGACATATTCTCCCTTTTGCCCTGACATCCTCCGTCTGGCAGGCATTTGTAAAATATTTGATTTTGTCCAGCTTTTTGCCTGACACCAGGAATGCTGGGGGAAGCATTCTCACCAAGCACTCTAAAAACAGAAGCATGTGCAGTGCCTGGCGCATTCCTCTGCCAGCTCGGGGGGGGGGGGGGGCCCGGCGGCAGGTGGGAGTGAGCCTGGCCACCCCTCTCCTCCTTTTCCAGTACCTGGGGAGGCCCCGCCCCACCCCTCCTGGCCTCAGTAGCACGTGCCCATCTCTTTCTTGCTGGGGCCAGTGCCATATGTAGCCTCCAACCCCAGCGCAGCTGTGATTCCCCATGGCAGGCCCTTTCCTGACCCTGCCCCACCAGTTAAGGAGGCCTGGGCTGGGAGGGTTTGGGCCTTGGGGACAGACTTTGGGGGGGCACTAGCTGGGATGGGTGAAGGGGGGGGGGCAAACATGTATGTGTCCTCCAATGTCCTCCTTTTCGTACCGCCCTGCCCTCCCTTTCATGCTTTGGTACCTGGTGACCCTAAAAATGGGTCCAGAATTGTTACCTTATGTGATGAATGCAAGACTCAGAAGACACACACACTTGTCTCTCCTGTTGACACAAAACTAATACTTTATAGTTCTGGACAAACCTTAGAATTATGATGGCAACTGACATTCATGTTTCAGTTAGTCAAAGCTGAAATCAGTAAATATAGTTCAGGATATTTCCTTAAGAAAATTTCAATTGAGACACTACAAAGCATGTGTGTTCAGGATATATATGCAAGTTTCATTATATTTGTCTGTTACATGAACACTTAGCTGGATCCTAGCTGGACAACTACTGCAAAAGTCAGCATTAGGCACATTGCTAAAATCCAGCTCTCATCTCTAAAGATGCATCATCTCTCATGAGCATTTAACAAAACTACTTGAATCACTAGTGAACAACCAAAACAGTGTTCATTAAAAACATTCATTAAAAGACAGTCGGTCCTACAAGTAGGGGAGTTTAAAACACAGGGTAAATTAAATGTGTTCAGTCTTCAACTAGTTTAATGATATTCACAGTTTCAAGATCAGAGTCTCTCCTGCTCCAAGACTACGCATGAGAATTTCTTTGGGAGTACGAGGATTTCTACCCTCCCTAAACTCAGAAGGCAGCGGGGTACAATGAGATCCAGTGGCTAGGTCAGAAGACTCAAAATCAGGAGATGCAGGTTTAAACCCAGAATTTAGCTAACACTCACTGGGCTGAATTTTCCCCAAATGTAACATGGGGGAAAAAAAGTGATGCCTAGCCCAGTGTTTCCCAAACAGTGTGCCATGGCACACAGGTGTGCCACAATATTTTTTGGAAAAACTACTTGAAGAGCTCTGGATTGGCTCATTAGCTCATGAATATTCATGAGTTCATTTGGAAACTATATGGTGGTGTGCCTCAAATTAATTAAAGGTAGCAAGGTGTGCCATGGCAGAGAAAATTTTGGGAACCACTGGCCTAAGCCATCTCTGAAAAGGGATTTGAGATCTACAGATGAGGAGCATTAGTGCTCAAGCCATTAGAATATGCAAATATTGCTCTATTACCCAAGAGCCTCTCTAACCAACCCAATACCAACCCCACAGTCCCAGCCACACAGAACCAACTGATGCACTTCTGCTTAGAAAGGCTGCGGCGCTCTTTAACAGCAGGGTGCTGTTGGAATTCACATTTTGCCAGCATTACCGACACCTTCAGACACCACTTCACCCAGACATTCAAAGGCACCTAGTAAAATGACAGTCTCCTGGCAACAAGCCATCCCCAGTAAAGGGAATATTGGAATTTATCTTTTCTTCCAATAGGTGTTTCTCAACTTCCAGTTGGAAAAAAGCACAGTAAAGACAAGCAACTTGTACTGAGCAACAAGAAAAAACTTTCTTCTAGCTTAGGGCGAAAAGTGTGCTACTTGTTAACATGGACCTTAGCCCTTCTGGTTGTTAGCTTCAGGCTCTGCACTGGAGCATCAGTTTTTAATCTTTAAAGTTTTTATTTTAAATGAAAACCAAGACTCTCCATGGAGAGAGTTAGGACACCACTAACACATGCCCTGTAAGCTAAGCGTTAAAACAGTCACACTTCTTAATCCTGCAAAGGATGGTGACTAGAAGACCTGCAGTTACCCCAATGCTTATTCAAAGTCAGCTGTGCTTGCTGACAAATTAGAAGTAACAAAGCTC
The DNA here is from genome assembly GCA_007922195.1 of Podocnemis expansa. NCBI lineage: Eukaryota > Metazoa > Chordata > Testudines > Podocnemididae > Podocnemis > Podocnemis expansa. The sequence goes on from ML681964.1 coordinate 77,752,496, forward strand.
TCTTCGAAGTGATGTCCACACTAAGCAGCAACAGGATGCACAGCAAGCAGCACAAGAGGATCAATATAGGGCATATTCCTACACCTCTTTCCAACAGCTTCTAGTTATCCAGACACAATCCCTCCTTTTCACCACCTCACATTTAGGCAAAATCCTCCTCCTCAATCCCTAGCGTTGCATCAGAAATGCAGACAATAGCAAGCCAGTTAAGTGAGAGGGACTGGAAAGCCATGATCACGTCACTTCCTCAGGGTGCTGAATAATGAGCATCCCTGATCATCCATGAGATCACCTGCCAAAACTGTGCCAGCCCTTTCTACACAATAGCCAAAAGTGTTTTGAAAAAAGAAACTGTAAAATTGAAAGAGTGGCAGAGGGACTGAGAAGCAGCTGCAGAATGTGAAAAAGCTTTTAACAATATTTTAAGATGCCCAGATATCACGTCAAACATAACCCTTTTCAAACTGCTTTACACAAATACCATATTCAGTTTCTTAAAAGAGGAAAGAAACCTCTGCATGTGGATCCCAGATGAAAGCACAGAGACGTATCTATGAATCAAATAGCTATCTCCGTCCAGAGCTGGGAGTATATCGTCAAAAGATTACTACATAAAAGCTTTTACTGTGTGCTGAAGCACCATTTGCTGGGTAGACAGCACATAAACAATAATGGAGTCATGGAGAGTTCTGCACATCCAAACCCTCTAAAATCAGACGTACCCATCCAATCCCTTAGAGCAGCCTCTTGGATATTATTAAAAGTAGCAAGAACCACATCCTGTAAAGCTCTGGCTTGAAACAGATTCTCAAGTCAAGTTAAGTGAAATACAACCACCCTGAGCAGGAGGAACCAAACATACGGTTAATACCAGATATGCTTCGTAAAAAGGCCTTGGACTGAACTCTAAGTACTTGTATTTCAGCTACATGAAGTGCTGTATCCCCACTACTGTCATGATCCAAATTGGTCAAAGAGCAAACGCGCTCCGTAACCCCTGTCGGAATCAGAGGATATTACTTCCATGAGGCCAGTGGATCGAAAGTAGCTTTGTACAAAACATTCTCGAGAAAAATGGATAGCGCTAATAGACTAAAAGAAGAAAGGCTGGGGGTGCCATTAAGTTGGAGGAGCGGCAGATGGAGTGGAGGACAGTGATAGGAGAAAGATTGACCTAGACAAATTCAAGGATCGAGCCAAAAAGAAATCTCAAACTTCAACAAGGGTTGAGTCCTGCACTTCAGAGAGAAGAACTTGGAGCAGTGCTACAGACTGGGGACTGACTAAGCAGGCAGTGTCCTGTAGAAAAAGCCCTGGGGTTACAGCGGACAAAAGGCTGGCTTGGAGTCAGCAGCATGTCCTTACTGCCAAGGCGGCTAGCGGCGTATTGGGCTGCATTAGAAGGAGCATGGCCAGCAGATCCAGGGATGTGACTATTCCCCTCTGCCCAGCACCAGTGAGGCCTCATTTGGAGTGCTGCGTCCACTTTTGGGCCCCACTGCAGGAAGGATGGGGACAAACTGGAAAGTGGTCAGTGGAGGAAAACAAAAACGGGTCTGGAGCACGTGACATGAGGAGAGACTGTGGAAAATGGACTTGTTTACTTTGCAGAAGAGAAGAATAAAGGGGGATATAATAGTAGCCTGTAACTCGAGGGTGCACAATACTTTTGGCCTGCGGGCCACGTGCCATGAATGGGCGCTCATAAAGGGCCACGTGGGGGGGCAGTGGCCACCCCTCCCCCAGAAAAGAGGTGGAGCTGAACTTTACTCCCCTCTCACCCAGCTATAGCTGAACCTGGGAGGGAGAGGAGAAGGGGCAGGGCCAGTGCTCTGACCCGTTGTGAGCTGCCACTCTCTCCCTCTGCCCCTCCCTGCTCCAGGGGCTCTGGCCGCAGCACAAACTAGCACTGGACCGGTGGTCGGAAGGGGTGGGGGGCAGCAGCAGCCTTCTGGCTGTGGTGCCAGCTGTCTGGAGCTGGGGTGGGGCAGAGGGAGCACCTCTGAGCTGGCAGACCAGGGGCAATGTGCTCGCAGACCAGATGCAGCCTCTAGTTTTCCCACCTCTCCTTTAACTGCTGGGAAGGGGCGTCCAGAGCAGATGGAACCAGGCTGCTTTCAGCACAGCAGGTAACAGAGCTAGGAGCAATGGTCTCAAGTTGCAGTGAGGGAGGTCTAGGCCAGATGTTAGGAAAACCTCTCTCACTAGGAAGGTGGTGAAGCACAGAATAGCTACCTTGGGAGGTGGTGGACTCTCCATCCGTAGAGGTTTTTAAAGTGCAGTTTGGTAAAGTCCTGGCTGGGATGACTTAGCTGTGGTTGCTTTTAGCAGGGGATTGCACTAGATGACCTCCTGAGGTTCCTTCCAACTCTAATCTTCTAGGTATCTATGATTAAACAATAATCTCTACATTAATGGCTTATCATGGTACACAGATAGGCACAGCCACATCCATCACAAGCAGTCGACTGGGATGAGGGGGCAAGATCGTGGAAGGAAAGGGACTCTTTCATGCAAGCCCACTGTAAAGAGGTCCATTAATTGATTTTCCATCACTCTTAGCACAGTTAGATGTGCCAGATGTGGATTGGCTGAATACGCCAGATGACGAGTAGAATCCTGGTATCAAAAACACATAAGGAGAATAACACAAGCCAAAAACATGCGTAATCCACTTGATATCTTTAAACGAAATAGAGGTTACCTTGACTTTTGCACCTCCAGTACAGCCAGCCCCTACGGCTTTAAAAAAAAAACAAAAATCACTGTGCTTCCCAAAATCATTACATTGAATTGCTGACTGTGTGTTTGTGCCTTTTTCCCTCCAAGTGATCTGCTTGTGTCTTTTTCCCTACAGGTGATTGCTGTTAGTTGTGGGACTGTGCTTGTGTGATTGGGTGGGGGCTGTTTGCACCATTGTTCCCTGATCCCCTTTAATCAGCAGCCTCTAGCAGCCTTGTGATTGGCCTGCCCCCTGTATGACTAGGAAGGGGCAAGGGCTGACCTAGGCAGAGAAGGCCTTTAAAAGCCACTGCTAGAGCGAGCAGAGGGACAGCAAACAGGGGAGTTTGAGGAGGAGTTTGATGAGGCCAAGATGGTGAAGAGGAGCCGCACTGCTGGTGCCAGTGCCCCTGCTGTTTCCTTTGCCACTGTTTGTAGCCAGACAGACTGTCTGAGCATGGATATCTCCACCCAGATCCTGGTGTGGATTTGCAAGGACTGTGGCCTTCATTTTCCTGCCACTGATGATCGGGCTAGGGAGATTAGCCTATGTGATAGGTGCCTTCTGGTGGCATCTCTCCAGAAACAAGTAGGAGAGTTACAGGAGGAGGTGTCACGACTCAGGAGTATCCATGCCCTGGAAAAGTTCCTTGACAGTGTCCACGATGAGACCTGCAAGGAGGAGGTCCCTATCCCGGTGCCAAGAGCTACTGCCACAGCTCTGGAAACGGATGGGATGCCTATGGCAGAGGGAGGACACTGGCAGCTGGTCACCTCTGGCAACAGACAGTGCTCCACGCCTGCTCACATCCCACCATCCCTTGTGGTGAGGAAGCGTTATGCGGTGCTGGACACGATGAAGGAGGTAGAGGAGATGCCATCCACCCCAGAGGCTGGGGAGAGCACAGCCACCTCACTTAAGAGGAAACGTAGGGTTGTGGTGATTGGGGACTCCCTCCTGAGAGGAACGGAGGCACCCATCTGTCGCCCTGACAAGGCCTCTAGAGAGGTATGCTGCCTGCCAGGTGCCCGTATCAGAGATGTTACGGAATCATAGAATCATAGGGTTGGAAGGGACCTCATAGGTCATCTAGTCCAACCCCCTGCCAGAGGCAGGACCACTCCCACTAAACCATCCCAGTCATGGTTTTATCCAGCCGGGCCTTAAACACCTCCAAAGATGGTGACTCCACCACCTCCCTTGGCAGCTCATTCCAAGGCTTCACCACTCGCCTAGTAAAAAAGTTCTAATATCCAGCCTCGACCTCCCTAACCACAGCTTGAGACCATTGCTCCTCGTCCTGTCCTCCTTTACTACAGAGAATAGTCGAGCTCCATCTTCCTTGGAGCATCCCTTCAAGTAGTTGAAGGTTGCTATCAAATCCCCACCCTCTCTATCTTCTCTTCTGCAGACTAAATAAGCCTAATGCTTTCAGTCTTTCCTCATAGGGCTTGTGCTCCAGCCCTTTAATCATTTTGGTTGCCCTCCTCTGAACTCTCTCCAGTAGGTCCCTGTCCTTTTTGTAGTGGGGAGCCCAAAACTGAACACAGTATTCTAGATGTGGCCTCACCAGTGCAGAATAGAGGGGAATGATCACATCCCTTGATCTGCTGGTAATACTTCTTTTGATGCAGCCCAGTATGCCATTGGCCTTTTTGGCAGCAAGAGCACACTGCTGACTCATATCTAGCTTCCCATCCACCATGACCCCCAGGTCCTTTTCTACACTGCTGCTACTCAGCTGAATGTTTCCCAGCCTGTAGCAGTGCATGGGGTTTTTCCGTCCCACATGCAGGACTTTACACTTGTCCTTATTGAAGCTCATAAGATTTTTATTGGCCCACTGTTCCGATTTATCTAGGTCTCCCTGAATCCTGTCCTTGCCCTCCAACGTGTCTACTGTTCCCCCCAGCTTGGTGTCATCCGCAGACTTACTGAGAGTGCAGTCTATTCCATCATCCAGATCATTGATGAAAATGTTGAACAGAACTGGCCCCAGGACCGACCCCTGGGGCACACCACTTATGACTGGCTGCCAGCTAGACATGGAACCATTGATTCCTACATGATGAAACCGTTGATCTAGCCAGTTTTCTATCCACCTTATAGTCCACCTATCCAACCCATACTTCCTTAATTTGCCAATGAGAATCCTGTGGGAAACTGTCAAAAGCCTTGCTAAAATCAAGGTATATCACATCAACGGTTCTTCCTGCATCCAGAAAACCAGTCATCTGATCATAGAAGGAAATGAGATTGGTCAGGCATGATTTACCCTTGGTAAATCCATGCTGACTGTTCCTGATCACTTTATTTTCCTCTAAATGTTTGAGGATGGATTCTTTGAGAATCTGCTCCATAATTTTGCCAGGGACTGAGGTGAGGCTGACTGGTCTGTAGTTCCCCGGATCCTCCTTTTTCCCTTTCTTAAAAATAGGCACTACGTTTGCTTTTTTCCAATCCTCTGGCACCTCCCCCGTTCTCCATGAGTTTTGAAAGATAACAGCCAGAGGTGCTGCTATCTCATCGGCCAATTCCCTCAGCACCCTTGGATGTAGTTCGTCCAGCCCCATGGACTTGTGCACATCCAGCTTCTTTAAGCAGTCCCTAACCTGACCTTCTGTCACCAAGGGCCTGTCTCCTTCTCTCCCATCTGCCATACCCATGGTAGTGGGCTGGGAGCTGACCCTACCTGTGAAAACTGAAGCAAAAAAAGAATTGAGCACTTCAGCTTTTTCTTCATCCTCTGTCACGAGGACGCCTGCCCCATTCAGCAAGGGACCTACACCATCCCTGATCCTCTTCTTGTTATTAACATACTTGTAGAACCCCTTCTTGTTATCCTTTACATCCCGCGCTAGCCGCAGCTCCATTTGTCCTTTGGCCTTTCTGATTTTATCTCTGCAGTCCTTAGCAATATCTTTATATGCCTCCTTGGTCATTTGTCCACGCTTCCACTTCCTGTAAGCTTCCTTTTTATGTTTAAGCTCAGAGCAGAGTTCTCTGCTAAGCCATTCTGGCTGCCTCACATGTTTGTTCTTTCTCCTAACTGGAATGGCAACTTCCTGTGCCTTTAGCAGGGTTTCTGTAAAATATAACCAGCTTTCTTGGACTCCTTTCCCCTTCAGATTAGCTTCCCAAGGGATCCTGCCCATCAGTTCCCTGAGGGAGCCAAAATCTGCTCTTTTGAAGTCCAGGGTTTTTGTTTTGCTTCTTTCCTTCCTTCAATCAGCATCCTGAACTCAACCATGTCATGGTCACTACTGCTTAGCTTGCCATTTACCTCTACGTCTCTGATCAATTCTTCCCTGTTTGTGAGCAGCAGGTCGAGAGGTGCAAGGCCCCTAGTTGGCTCCTCCAGCATTTGTACTAGAAAGTTGTCCCCAACATTCTCTAAAAACTTCCTGGATTGCCCATGCACTGCTGTATTGGCCTCTCAGCAGATGTCAGGGTAATTGAAGTCCCCCATCAGCACAAGGGCCTGTGATCTAGAAGCTTCCGCTAGTTGTCCATAGAACACCTCATCCACCTCCTGCTTCTGGTCTGGTGGTCTATAGCAGACACCCACCACAACATCCCCCTTGTTGCTTCCCCCTCTCAATGTAACCCACAGACTTTCTACAGGCACGCTTCCACTTCCATAATGGAGCTCTGAGCAGTCACAGAGCTCTTTTACATATAACGCTACTCCTCTCCCTCTTCTTCCCTGCCTGTCTTTCCTGAACAGTTTATACCCAACCATGGCAGAGCTCCAGTCATGCAGACTATCCCACCACATCTCCGTTAGTCCTATGATATCATAGTTCCTTGCCTGCACTAGTACTTCCAATTCTTCCTGTTTATTTCCCAGGCTCCTCGCATTAGTGTATAGGCACCTAAGATACCCGGTCACTTGCCCTACTTTGTCAGTTTGGTTTTCAATTCTATTATATATACCTCCTTGCATTTTTTCTTGGAGTCCTCCTCCCCCACTCTCCTCATGTGCTGGCACTTCAGTGGAACATTTAAGACAATTATTTGATTCCCCCCCTCATGTTCCAACTACCTTCTCTTTTATCCCTGGTGCTACAGTCCCAGCACCCCCCAAGTTCCATCCCTTCCCCCAGATCTCCCACATTGCCACTTAGCTGTGGGCTTTGGTCTCCTTCCCCCATTGAACCTAGTTTAAAGCCCTCCTCACTAGGTCAGCCAGTCTGTGCCCAAACACACTCTTCCCCTTCCTGGACAGGTGAAGGCCATCTCTGCCTATCAATCCTCTGTCCTGAAACAGGACTCCATGGTCAAGGAAGCCAAATCCCTCCTGACCACACCATCTTCGCAGCCAGGCATTCACCTCTAGGATGCACCTGTCTCTCCTCTGGCCTCTAGCCTTGACTGGAAGGATTGATGAGAACACCACCTGTGCTCCAAACTCCTTCACCCTCACTCCCAAAGGTGACTTCAGGGCTCTGATCTGCCGAGGATCACCTCTCGCAGTATCATTGGTACCCATATGGATAAGAAGCATGGGGTAGTAGTCTGAGGGGCGGGTGATTTTTGACAGTCCCTTGCTGAATGGGGCAGGCATCCTCGTGACAGAGGATGAAAAAAAAAAGATGAAGTGCTCAATGCTTTTTTTGCTTCAGTTTTCACAGGTAGGGTCAGCTCCCAGCCCACTACCATGGGTATGGCAGATGGGAGAGAAGGAGACAGGCCCTTGGTGACAGAAGGTCAGGTTAGGGACTGCTTAAAGAAGCTGGATGTGCACAAGTCCATGGGGCCGGACGAACTGCATCCAAGGGTGCTGAGGGAATTGGCCGATGAGATAGCAGCACCTCTGGCCGTTATCTTTCAAAACTCATGGAAAACAGGGGAGGTGCCAGAGGATTGGAAATAAGCAAATGTACTGCCTATTTTTAAGAAAGGGAAAAAGGAGGATCCGGGGAATTATAGACCAGTCAGCCTCACCTCAGTCCCTGGCAAAATTATGGAGCAGATTCTCAAAGAATCCATCCTCAAACATTTAGAGGAAAATAAAGTGATCAGGAACAGTCAGCATGGATTTACCAAGGGTAAATCATGCCTGACCAATCTCATTTCCTTCTATGATCAGATGACTGGTTTTCTGGATGCAGGAAGAACCGTTGATGTGCTATACCTTGATTTTAGCAAGGCTTTTGACAGTTTCCCACAGGATTCTCATTGGCAAATTAAGGAAGTATGGGTTGGATAGGTGGACTATAAGGTGGATAGAAAACTGGCTAGATCAACGGTTTCATCATGTAGGAATCAATGGTTCCATGTCTAGCTGGCAGCCAGTCATAAGTGGTGTGCCCCAGGGGTTGGTCCTGGGGCCAGTTCTGTTCAACATTTTCATCAATGATCTGGATGATGGAATAGACTGCACTCTCAGTAAGTCTGCGGATGACACCAAGCTGGGGGGAACAGTAGACACGTTGGAGGGCAAGGACAGGATTCAGGGAGACCTAGATAAATCGGAACAGTGGGCCAATAAAAATCTTATGAGCTTCAATAAGGACAAGTGTAAAGTCCTGCATGTGGGACGGAAAAACCCCATGCACTGCTACAGGCTGGGAAACATTCAGCTGAGTAGCAGCAGTGTAGAAAAGGACCTGGGGGTCATGGTGGATGGGAAGCTAGATATGAGTCAGCAGTGTGCTCTTGCTGCCAAAAAGGCCAATGGCATACTGGGCTGCATCAAAAGAAGTATTACCAGCAGATCAAGGGATGTGATCATTCCCCTCTATTCTGCACTGGTGAGGCCACATCTGGAATACTGTGTTCACAGTTTTGGGCTCCCCACTACAAAAAGGACAGGGACCTACTGGAGAGAGTTCAGAGGAGGGCAACCAAAATGATTAAAGGGCTGGAGCACAAGCCCTATGAGGAAAGACTGGAAGCATTAGGCTTGTTTAGTCTGCAGAAGAGAAGATGGAGGGGGGATTTGATAGCAACCTTCAACTACTTGAAGGGATGCTCTAAGGAAGATGGAGCTCGACTGTTCTCGGTGGTAACAGAGGACAGAACAAGGAGCAATGGTCTCAAGTTGCAGTTAGGGAGGTCGAGGCTGGATATTAGAAAGAACTTTTTTACTAGGTGACTGGTGAAGCCTTGGAATGAGCTGCCGAGGGAGGTGGTGGAGTCTCCATCTTTGGAGGTGTTTAAGGCCCGGCTGGACAAAATCATGATTGGGATGGTTTAGTGGGAGTGTTCCTGCCTCTGGCAGGGGGTTGGACTAGATGACCTATGAGGTCCCTTCCTACCCTAGGATTCTATGATTCTATGAATTAAATTAATTTTAAAAACATCTAAGAAAAATTACAAATTTGGGGCGGTTTATTTCCCTTCTGGTGGTTCAGTCTTTAGGGTATATTTGGGTCATGTTTTTATCTACAACCTTTTTTATTTTCAATGAAAACAGACTTCCATCACATGCCCCCAGGATCGAAGGCTTGGAGAAAATTATTAACTTTCGCTTCACTTCAATAAAACCACGAAACATAGGTGTGGTGTTGCTAGCATCAGGTACATGAAATGGGGAGGGAGTTTTTGCCCTTAGTTGTGGGTCAACACAAATAAAAACATCAAATATTTAGATTATACATGACGACATGCTTTGTACCTGTGAATTTTCAGAGCAAAATGGCTGTAGTCCCATTTTAATAATGGAGTACTCTCAGTTAGACCATCCTGAACTGCTGTGACTCACCAAAAGCTAAACCACAAAAAGCATACTTTTTAAAAATGCCTTTTCAGCAATGTATTTAAATGAATCTTAAACCACAGAGGTTTAATGTCCCCTAGGATTGGCTTTAAACCTGCACTGTCAGCTCTAAAGAGAGCACTTATCTCAGGTCTTTATTGCTGATATCTTGCCCTCTCCTGTTCATTCAAAATGTTAGTGCTATGGTCTCTTCTTGGATAGCTACTCTGACCACAACCATCCCGGAGTCCCTCCCTCAACTTTCCCTTTGACAAAGAAAACACACACGTGTTCACTTTTACTGTCATTTTGCATTTAGCCTCAACCTCCCTAGCTCCTCTAATCCAATGCACAAATACATCTTGTCTTGTAAACCCAAGATTAGCTATAATTCTGAATTCAGGAGAAACTTGAGCAACTAAGTTATTTCCATTTCTCACCTAAAACTAATTGCATGTTATCATCAAGAGTTATCACAGGCTACCTAAAAAACCTGCAAAGGTGTGGAGAGAGCGAGCAAAGGTAAACGAGGAAGCAGCACCAGGCTGCCATCAAACAAAAATTGTGTCAAGTCCCATGATTTATTTGTTTCATTCAAGTCTAATGAGCAGGCTTCTACCAGACCTACACTCCACACTGGTGAAGTTCATGGTCATAGCACTGTAGAAGGCCTGAATTTCATGGTTTCCAGTATTTGAATCAAATTTCACAAGGGTGAAACAAAGCACAAATATGTATTTTAAAATGGCAAAATATAAACATATAAAGCCCTTAAGATTCAGCATTTCTCAAACTGAGGACCCTCCCAACCCAAAAGGGGATCATAGAGGCTGTAGTATCACTAGCTTTACTCTGTTGCCTTCACAGCAAGGTGGTTGGAAAGTAGCACTGCTGGCCAGGCACCCAGCTCTGAAGGCAGCACAGAAGTAAGGGTGGTGATGTTGCAAGTCACCCCTTTCCCAACAGCAGTCTTACACCCCCCCTTCTGGGTCAGGGCCTTCAGTGTGAGAAATGCTGTACACGTCTACATACTTTTACCCTATAATATAGAACAGTGGTTTCCAACCATTTTGGCGTGAGCGCTACAGACATTTTACAACCCTGAAGGGCTCTGTCACCTGATCCCCCTCCCCTGCAGTCAGACTGAAGGAGTTAGCATGTAGACTGCCTCCTTGCTGATCTTTTGTCTGCCTTGCTGCAGCAGGGATATTTTATTCATCCTGCAGCCCTGTGTGGTCCACTTGGGGCTCTAGCCCAAGTCTTGGCAAATATATGTTACTCGTCACCATGGCAAGCAGTTTTAGTAGCCTGTCACCTAGACCCACTGCAGAAATGTAATGGACGCACACCCTGGCAACCAAAAGTAAAATGCTGGTGCCTAGCTGTGAGCCAGTTTTGCCCACTCCTGCCCTAGGCAGTGGCTTCCTTCTGCAGCCAGGGGGAAGAAAGATTAGTGTTCCCCACGAGGCAGAGTGGTTCGCTGTGCTCCCTGCTACGGACAGCGGGAACAGACTGCTGATCTCCCATACGCTTGGCTGCAGGAAGGATCCTGCATTGGTCTCCTAGCCCTGCAGAAATGTGCCCTCCTAGGTCGTTGGACAGTGGCTCCTGTCCGCACTAAGCAGGAACTACCCTCTACACACAAAACATAGGGTAAAAGATTTCAAAGGAGAGCAGTCTCCTATGGTTAATCAATTTGCCTGAACAGTAACAACTGTTACATTTCCTGTGGGGTAGCCACATTAGTCTAGTTCACCGAAACAAACAAGGAGTCCTGCTATGGCACTTTTAAAGATTATTTTTTGGACAGAGCTCATGCAAAAAAGTGTTAGTCTAAAAAAGTGCCACAGGACTCCTTGTTTGTTTTGTGAAGCAAGCGTTGCTGCAGGCGTGTTGGTTCCAAGAGATTAGATGCTCAAAGTGGGTGATATCAGAAGCCAGTCCATTAAAAGATTACCTCACGCACCTTGTCTGATGATTAAATACAAGACTCTTTAGGGTCTCCCACATTGTGCTCTGCAAGCAACATTTAAAACAGCAGTGTGACAATTGTACTAGACCCTCCTCATTTTCTCTGTGCACTGTGGCAACATTTAGATGAGCTTCTTTAAGTCAGAAACAAGCCCTCTACCTTCCTTGTTTTACAAGATGCTAGAGATGGTGAAGTGTCATGTCTAGATTTCAAAGACAATATTTAAGGCACATTTTCTTTTATCCCCTAAGAAAAAGCTGCAAATCTAATACAGGACCTGTGGACCATCAGCAGCAGGCCCCATGCCTGGATCAAGACTGAGCTCTGCTTGCTAGACCAGCACGCTCTGCAGCTTTGCCTATTTAGAGGGGCAGCTGAAATCAGCTGTCCTTTGTACAGATCAAGTGCTGCCCTCAACCTCCTGGCAAGCCGCCAATACAGCCCTTCAGACAAGCAAAGTTTTGCATGTGTCTATCTTCAGCAAAATATATACTGGGGTGGCCAAACTTATGGAACTCAAGAGCCACACAAGTTGATAACTAAACTGCCAAGAGCCACACTGAGGCATATAGCCATATACTTTTACCTACTAAATTGATTTATTGACATTCTTCTGCGAGCCACACTTTTTCATTCAAGAGCCGAGCTGCAGTTTGGCCACGCCTGATATATACCATGAAACATACAAAACAAAAAGGCAGGATAGGAACATTTCAAGAATCCAGGTGGTATCTACAGTGTTTTCAACTGTATTTAATTTGGTTGTCAAGCTCCTGACAGCAACACAAGAATCGCTGCCCAGAATACACTGAGACAGTTCACTTTTAGCTGTGTGATACATTTTATTATTGTAGAGGATGAAATAATTCTTATTAGCCTTATATGGAGGCTATTAGAAGCATAGATGCAACCCAGACAACTACATCTATTGACTGATTAATCTGATTCCCATTTTGAGACTCAGGAAATTCCCAATTCAATTAAACATGCAGCTTTTAGGATGCATTCAAAGCACATCTGCTGTCCTTAATTTCAGAAACGTCATGGTGTTTCATTTTTCTTTGCAAAACCATTGTAAAAACTTAAAAGGAAGCTTGCATTCGTATGCAAGGAAAGCACTATTGCTGTTGTGGAGAAAGAGCAGGAAAAGAAAGGGAAATTTTGTGGTTTGATCTCAGGCTTTCAGGCCCCAAAGATGCACTTCATTTTCTTATGGGGGAAGGGTGCCTGCTCAGATATGCAGCACTTTATGTCCACTGCACCATAGTCAGTACTATCGATGCCCTCTGGTGGCCGCTTGAGGGCTGGAAGAGAGCCCCTCTTGATAGACCAGCTGACTATTGGGACCCAGGTATACAATTTTTGCAATGTACACACATCCAAAAGAGTGCAATGAAGTAGTCAAGAAGCATACCTTTCTTCCCCTAGTACTGAAAATAGCCAGAGTATCACATTTGGAAGCATTATGACAGCACACCTACCCACAGTGGGAAATTAAAGCTTGACATTTACTCCCCAGCTAACACCCACCCCCAGCCAGAACCAAACACTTGAAAAAATGGGATTTAAATATTTTCCAAATAGGATAATAGGTGAATTTGAGCAATGCCTTACAAAACTGTCTTCACAGGCTACCTGGGTTTCAATTCTATGTTACAGCCTCCAGTTTTAAAAGTTCCTCCAAAATCCTGAAATTTGGACCAAAAGATTGAGAGTAAGCAGGTACACACAGCAGCCAGCTGCAAAGGGTACAAAAGGCTTTGTACGCCCAATGCAATCCTCCAGTATTATGTAAAGACCACAACGGAGTAAGAGGATTACCTGAAATTTGCCAAACTGTATCCAGTCACCCGCTAGGTATAATCTGAAACTTCCCAGGAATTGATAAACCAATCACTTGGGAGTTTCTTAAAAATCTAACAGTTCAAGTCTCACTTTAAGACAAATTCTCATCTAACTCCTATTGCTGCTGTCATCACTCTTATGCTTCTCTTACCCACCCTCCAGTGTTCATATGGTTCACACAAGTCCATGCTGGGGCCTATCTGACTTTGTTAAGCTCATCTAATCTGGCTCATGGATTTAAAAAAACCCTTGAGCAGAGATGGAATAGTTGGATCTTGACAGGACATAAAGACAAAACCCATTTCTGACATAGGAAAGTCAATCTCAGCTGCAAAGATCCTGCTGTCAAAACACATCCTAACATTTTAACAATAATAAATTAACAAGTGAGGCCTGAAAAGGTCTGATCCATGAAGTTGTTTTCCTCCTTCAAGAAAGAATAAACCAAACAGTTTAAAATCATATTCTGGAGCTTTGGATGAAAAACTTTTGCTTTATTACATACCGATTTCTCTTCTCAAAATCTTAAAGACTTCATAATAGCACAAAATGTTTAAGTCTGATTTATTCTACAGGATTTACTCAGTTTCAGTTAGCACACATTCAAGCCTACATTATATTATCAGAAGCATTTTCTAAACAGGCAGTTATTAAAGAGTCACAACACATGGCTTTGATGAGAAAGCACTCTTTTTTCCCCACAAGGAAATTGATTTCTCATCACCTCCTCAAGAAAGAAACCGACTGAACAATTTTAGAGTAGCACATAATGAAAGCAAGAGGCAAGAATGGCTTGTAGTACATCGACACCATTCAAGATTGCAGAGATTGACAAACCTTAACAGTCAAGTTATGTGCAAAAAGAAAACTATAAAAAAGCTTTAGCTAATGCACCCATGGTATATCAGGCTCCCCAATTCCTGTGGAGACATCAAAACAAGATCAAAGATAAGGGTTCTACAATACTTATTTCCTCTGGCAGATACCCGAAGGCGAGTTGAACATCCAGTCTTTTAGTTCAGAAGCTAGTATTAAGCATTAACAGTTAACATTGCCTAATATTAACTGGTTTATTAATTTTAGGGCAAAATAAGAACAGTTTGGTCACTGAAGATGACTGACTGCACAGCCTGAGACAAAATGTAAAATGCAATCACATTCTAGAAATCCAGAGGCACAGAGTACAAAATCATCATATAAGGAACTTGAGCTACCAGTAGGGGTTCAAAGAGACTTGAGTTCAACTCTCCACTCTCAGACTCACAGGCCTTCTTACTGGGAGGCTTAGGCGGGTCCTGAACACCAACCACACCAGTAAGATCATCGCCATTTGCCTTAGTGGCTAAAGCTGTACATAGTGCACCATGGAGCTCTCAGCACTAAATCGTCAAGGGATAAACTCCTGAGAGGTCACATTCTCAAAGAGACTCTTGCATTTTAAAGCAGAACCACCTTGTCTGGGTTCTGTATTGTGAAGCATCTAACACTTTCAGACAATGTAAAATAAAACGTATGATGCGGATCAGAGCCCTGCACGCAGACCACTGCCACACCAACAGGGACTTTCAAACTATCCCTTAATTCTGACTGATGATCATTTTAGTCCTTTTACAGACAAACAGACTGGACAAAATTGGCTCATAGCTAGATGCCAGCAATTTTGTTTGCCAGAGGGCACTCCTCCACTACATTTCTGCAGTGGAGCTTGGCAATAGGCTACTAAAACTGGCTGTCATGGTGACCAGAAACATACATTTGTTGAGGTTGAATATACACCCTCTTACCCAAGGGTATAAGTACCAACATTAGTGTAATCTCCCTTCATCCACAATGGTGACCAGGTGACCTCTTTAGAGGCAAAGAGCACTTTGCTTTAATTTATACACCACATTTCATGATCAGATCTCAAACTGCTTCACATAGGTAGGTTTTAGCACCATTTTAGAGTTGCAGAAACAGGCACAGGGAAGTGAAGGAATTTGTCCAAAATCATGTGCTGAGCCAGTCGCTGAGTAAAAGAGCAGAAATCTAGGCTCCTTAATCTAAGCCCTTTCCACCAGTCGTCACAGAAGAGTTTATTCCTCCACCAACTGGGAACAAGTAGATATTTTTCACCCATCATCACTCAAGAATGTCAGTTAGGCATTTGGGCTAGTCAGTTTTTAAAGTCAGTAGTGAATGTCATCAAACCTATTTGTAAACAGAAAATAAAAAGCGCTCATACACAGAGGCTATATTTCTCCTCCCCTCACCCACAGGTCTGCAAAACAATTTGAAGTTCCAGGATGGCTGTATGGCCCATTGGTTAGAACACAAGACTGTCAGACAAGATGTAGTCTATTCCTCATTTAGCCACTGACTTTCTGGGTAACACTGAGTTCTTTAACCTCTGACACTCAGTTTCTCCTTATAAAAATTGAGAACAATATTGCCCTCCTTTGTAAAATTATGGCATCTGGGGTGAAAATATTTACTACTTGTGCAGTGTCTCCATTTGAAGAGGCCAAAGCACTTTACAAACATCAAGCTGCACAAATACCAGTTCCTGTGAGGTAGGAATGTTGAAGTACCCCCACGCTGCAGACTGGGAAACTAAAACAGGAGGTAAGTGACTTTTTCAAAATCAAACACCATGACAGAGGCAGAGTTGGGATTACAATCCAGACCTCTTCACGCCCAGACCTGAGAGCTAATCACTACACACCGCTTAGTTTACATTGATGTACAAAAGTTTCAAGAGACCTAATATCATGGAACCCACTGTTTGCCTATTGCAATATTAACCTATGGTGCAACGATTTGAACTGGCACTTACTTTCTATCTGACCACCATCTCTGAGAGGTTTGCTTTTTGGCTCTTGGCTCCCAGCCTTTGCATCACCATCGTCATCATCCAGTAGGGGGACATAGTCCGTTTTACCCACTGTTTCTCCAACCACGTCATCAAATTTCTCTGCTTCGAGGGTAGCAATGAAGTCTCGTTTCACTTCTTCCTCAATTTCTGGCGGTGGTTCTGTTAAAGCATCCGCAAGACTGAGATTGTTATCCAGATCAGCCATGCTTTAGCACCTTTGTGACCTGAAGAATAAGAAAGATCATCTTTTTAGTAAGAAATCTAATGCTACTAGAAGACTGATGCTGGCAACTGTGTTTACCAGCCTTCACACTGCTCTAACTTCCAGATGCCCAGAAAACAAAAATGAAGTCAAGGCAGCCCTCCTGAGAAGTGTTTTTACTGTATGATGCACATTAAATTACATATTGTTTGTAATTACTGCATAAAACAAAAACCACTAAATGGCTAGCAACTAACAATTAGCCCCATCTCACATGTTGTTCTCTTGCTTCTTCCAGAGCCATGAGTTAATTCAGTATCCTCAGCTGCAGAAAACCAACAGGCACAAGGCAATGTAGTTCTTGGGCAGGAATTTATCTAGCCTCCCCTATGGTGATTGGGTTTTACATAATCTCTTTTGTGCACCTTAAATCTCTGCTTTTCTTCATCCCTTCCACGCCAAGGTCCTGCAGTTTTGTTTTTTGTTTTTTTTCCCCCCTCCTCAGCAGAACTGACTAGTGCCAGTAAACTTTCTCCTTTCCAGCATTCATGCTGGAGATTAAGTTAATAAATTAAGGGCTAAAAAATCTCAATGATCCCAGTGTAATGACTCAATAAGAGAACTGATTTTCCCACCCTTTCCACTTATGTGGGTCAGAGTTCAATGTAGCTCTCTGTGAGAGTAAGCAGCTAACCTGTATTAATCGACCCACCCAGATTACTGGAGAAACTCTTTAGGTAAACAGCAAAGATCTCTGTGGGATGGATCCGTGGATTTTTAAAAGACATGAAAGAACAAGACACCAATGAGAGGCGAGGGAAAGAGTTGTGCCTTCATGTTCAACAGTCCATCATCAATGTTGTTTTTTCCAGACTAATTTTTAGACTTTCTATACCAGAGAAATATTGAAAATCCCAGCCATATGCCCTGTCCATCCAAACAACATCTACAGGCATGGCCGGAACAAAAACGTAAAACCCAGTGGGGTATATTGTTTATATGTTCTAGAAACAAAATGTGTCTATATAAACATTTCCATGCTATCTAAAGAGGAACATTTCAAACCCCCATAGTACAGTCAACTCAGTTTACTTCATTTTTTTTAATCATTCACTGTCAAGAACATATTGAATCCAGATTAGCTTCAGATACATTTGCTCCATATTAAGAAGCAAGGACAATCAGTGCAAAAATTTGCTGCTGCTTTAAAAATTTAATTATCCCTTTAAAAATAATCCAGTAAGCAAACGTTGCAAAATATGTAAGGAAAAAATAAAGAAGGAGAAAATGGACAAAAGGAAAAAAAGTTCCTACAAGTGTAACATCTAACGTGCAGTTCAAACACCATATTCATTCAATGTATTATGAAGTTCTCATACCTAAGCAATAAGGTCATTCTGCATCACTACAGATGTGTGTCACTAAGCTTGACCAAAAACAGCATATTTACACAAAAAGCCAGGCAGATTTGACCTTCAATGGATAGATGGTCAAGGACAAAAAAAAATAACTAATCGCACAATAATACACAAAAAAATAGTTTTTATAGGTATCAGTCAATATCGTAATAACTCTGTGGAAACAGATTTAAAAGCTGCCACCATAGTTTTATGGAAACAATATAATTCAGATCCCTTGACAACAAAGCACAGGCCTTCAGGGGCACTGCTATGCATAAAGATTAACTGGAGCACAGGACCCACCATGTCCAAGCTCTGCATCCTGCCTCCACCTGGCCGCTCGGGCCTTGATCTGTTCCCTCCTCCCAACCCCTCCGCTACCGCTGGCCCCCAAGCCCTTCCCTAGTCCCTTGGTGCCATTGCTGCCCCCCCCCCAGGCCGACACCTTTCCCCGCGCCCTTTTCCTGCCAGGCCAGTTCGCCTGTTCCCAGAAACATCCTCACCCAGGCCATTTACCTGGCCACCGGAGGAAAGCACAGCCGCGGCGCTGGCTCAGGCCAGGAGAGGAGTTTTAAAAGCTCCCAGACCCAATGTTCCCTGTAAGCTGCGCTGGCGCGCTGCAGCACAGCCCATCACAGCTGCCAGCGCCGGGAAGGCTGCTGGCAGCGCACTGCTGGCAGCCGGAGGCCCTCCATAGAGCTCCTCTGGGGCTGGGAGTTTTGAAAACTCCCGCCCAGAGAAGCTCTAACAGAGCATGCCCAGATTGTCTGGGCATGCTCCGTAGAGCTTCTCTGGCTCCAGACACAAGGTAAGTTTCTGGGGGCTGCTGGAAGTGGGGGTGGG
>ML681964.1:77771136-77852240 GCA_007922195.1 Podocnemis expansa
TGGGGGGGGGGGGCCGCCGGGAGCAGGTGGGCTGCCAGGAGTAGGGGGCAGCTAGGAGCAGAGGGGGCGGCCTGGAGCAGGGGTCAGCTGGAAGCAGGGGGGCGGCTGGAAGCGGGCCGCTGGGAGTGGGGGGGCAGCGCAGCGAGCAACATGAGTTGCTCAGCTGCCAGCATCTCTTAGGGGGAACATTGCCCAGACCCAACCTGGGACAGTTCCCTACCGGCCGGAAAACTGCGTCTTCTGGCTGGGTAGAGGCTGCGGCTGCCAGCTGTGCACGGCCAGCAGCATTCCCTGCCCAGGGCAGCAATGGTGCACGCCCGTGCAGTTTAGAGGGTGCGCTGTTCAAGGGCTGGCCCCGAGTTTCAGGGGGTTGACACCCCCAGAGCCCCATGGCAGCAATGCCTCTGTTACTTCTGCTAAGGAAAAGTGGTGACTGTCAGCACTACATGGCTTCTGACACACAGAGAAAATCCAACTCCATCCAGAAGAGTGCACTGTTACACGTAGTTCAGCATATGCGCATGGTCTCAAGACAGTCTGCTGCAACTGAGCCTGCCTGGGGAAGCCACCTGAAAATGCTAAGACCAAGGCAGGCTGCAGAAAGGAGAGCAGATTCTCCCAGTACTGGTGGGTGACCTGAAGGCACGCTTCTCAACCAGACACAAACAGTGCCTATGACAACTCTCCACACCGGTTATTGAGAAGCCACAACATGTGTACTCAACCCCCTGTACTGGCTCCCCATCAGACGCTGGGTCTAGCAATGAGATAAGTAACTTAACACTCCATGCTCTTCAAAAAGAGTTCTCCTGGCCCAAACAGGTCAGCCATGTGACCAGATCAATACAAGTTTGGATCTTCCCAAATTACCACACTGCCAGCCAAGCCTTTAGTAACTAAAACTAAAGGTTTATTGTACAAGGAAAGAAATAAATTACGAGAACTGTTAAAGGATTAATGCAATTAGATACATACAAGTTATTAAAAGTCCACATACATCGAGTCCTTGGTAGAATTTGGGGGTTTACAGGCTTGTATAGTCCCCTTCAGTACCCATCCAGCATCTGTGTGGGTCTCAGTCCTTGGTTTCACAACTTCATTTTTACATCAACAGATCCACAGGAAGAGCCATCCCTGTAGAGGGGGGGTGGTGAGGCAGGGGGCCAACTGGCATGTGAAGGGCTCTGTCGTCCCCCCCCCCTCCACACACACTGGGGAAGGGCAGCATGGGGCAGGCCATCCCAAAGACCTGGCCCCATGCTCCTACCCATCCCCTGGGCCAGCCGCTCTGCCTCCAAGAGTGGGGTGGGCGAGCCCAGTGGATGGGCTCCGCTTCTCCACCCCACCTCTGGCCCACCTGCTCTGCCTTGGAGGCAGGCCGGCCATCCCAGAGGCCCAGCCCCACGCTCCTGCCCTGCCCTACTTGCCATTAAAGGCAGTGGGACAGGCAGGGAGTAAAATGGCAGTGGGGATCCTGCAGAACCAGAGGGCCTGGGGCAATCACCTCACCACCACCCCGTCCTCCCAGGATAGCCCTGCCCAAAGGTATGTGTTGGCTGAAGACTGTATAGACTAAAAGACAAGGTAGAGATGGTGCACTGCCTCTGTACATCCTCTCCCTTTTCCAAGCAATTTGTGAAATTTAACAGAAAAAAATGGAGCCCAGAGTCACATGGGCAAGTCCCAGTGACTCATCAGGTCTCTCCCTAGGCCCACTGTACCTGCAAGTTTCCTTACTGGGACATCAAGCACACAGTTGTTGTAGCCATCCTTTCTGCGGTGCCTACCAGAAACACATCACAAGTTGAAATACAGTTACATCAAACATTCATCATTTATAAAACAGATGTCACACATACACAAAGAATGATTGTATTGTTAACAAGTTATTGTTCTATCAGTACCTAACACAGCATATATAGAATCCCAGTTATCCAACCTAGACCTCTATCAGTGCAACTTGAGACCCTTGCTGCTTCTTCTGTCATCTGTTATCACTTAGAACAGCCCAGCTCCATCCTCCTCAGAACCTCCCCTTCAGGTAGCTGAAGGCTGCTACCACATCCCCTCCACCTATACCCCCCACACCTCTTCTGAAGACTAAAGTCTAGCTCCCTCAGCCTCTCCTCATACCTCATCTGCTTCAGTCCCCTAATCATTTTTTGTTGCCCTGTACTGGACTCTCTCCAGTTTGTCCACATCTTTTCTTTAGTGGATAGGAGTCAAAAACTAGACAATGCTTCAAACGTGGCTTCAGCAGTGCCAAAGAGAAGGGAATAATTGCTTCCTTCAGATCTGCTGGCCATGCTCCTACTAATACAACCCAGTATGTCATTAGCCTTCTTGGCACTAAGGGCAGACTACTGAATCATATCCAGTTTCCTGTCCACTGCAAGTCCCAAGTCTTTTGCAGCAGAACTGATTCTTCCATCCAAAGTGCAGAACTCTGCATCTGCCCTTGTAGAACCTCAACAAAATTCTTTTGGCCCAAGCCTCCAATTCATCTAGGTTACTCTGTGTCCTAACCTTTCCTTCCTGTACACCTATCACTTTCCCCTCCTTACTGTCACCTGCGAATCTACTGAGGTTGGAATCCATGCCACTCTCCAGACTATGATGAAAGTGTTGAAGAAAGCTAACCCCAGCACCAACCCCTGGGATACTTTGCTCGTTCCTGCTGCCAACTAGACATTGAGCCATTAATCACTACCTCTCGAGCCAAATAATCTAGTCAGCTTTCTATTCATCTTGTAGTCCAATCATCCAACTCACACTTCTTGAGCTTCCTGGTAAGAATATTGTAGGAGACTACCCAAACCTTTGCTAAAGTCATAAAATATCACGTCCACTGCCTTTCCCAGATCTATATAGCCCATCACCACCTCACAGGAGGCAACTGGGTTGGTCAGCCATGACTTACCCTAAATGAATCCATGCTAACTGTTCCTGATCACCTTTCTCTGTTCCAAGTGCCTTAAAAATGGCTTCCTTGCGGACATGCACTGTGATTTTTTCAAGAACCATGAAGCTGACTGGCCTGTAGTTTCCTGGATTCTCCTCCTTCCCTTTTTTTGAAGATGAGCACCATATTTTCCTTTCCCAATCATCTGAGACCTCCCTCATTCACCAGGAGTTTTCAAAGATAACAGTTTACAGCTGTGAAATCACATTAGCCAACTCTTTCAGCACCCTCAAATGCATTGCATCTGGCACCATCAACCTGTGAACATCTACCCTTTCTGAATAGGATCCTACCCATCAGTTCTGTGAGAAAGTCAAAGGCTGAATTTCTGAAGTCCAAGCTCCATATTCTACTATTCTCCTTTGGTCAGGATCTGAACTCAATCATAGACAATTAAAGCTGGAAGAGACTTCATGAGGTCATCTAGTCCAATCCCATTCTAAAAGCAGGATGACTCCCACTAAATCACCCCAGCTGGGATTTTGGCCAGCTGGGTCTTAAAAGTTTTCATAGAGATTCCACCATCTCACTAGGCAACCCATTCCACTTCTTCACGATCCTCCTAGTGAGAAAGTTTTTTTCCCCCAATATTCAACCCTGACCTCCCCAGCTGCAGCTTAAAACCATTGCTCTTTGTTCTGTCCTCTTACTGCTGAGAACAGACTAGCTCCCTCCTCCTTGGAGCACCCCTTCAACTAGTTGAAGGTAGTTATCAATCCCCCTTCAGTCTTCTCTTCTGAAGACTAAGTCCCTTCATCTCATATAGTCATTGCTACCTGGACTGCCATCAGCATCTACTTCCCCTACCACTTTTACCCTGTTTGTGAGCAGCCCCTAGCTGGGTCCTCTAGCACGAGCATCAGGAAGATGTCTCCCACACTTCAAAAAACTTCCAGGATTGTCTGTGCAGATGTCAGGATGATTGAAGTCCTTCACGAGAACCATTCCGGTCATCGGAAAGCTTCCATTAGTTGTCTGATGAAAGCCTCATTTACCTCATCCTCCTGGTCCACAGCAGATGCCCACCACATCACCACCACTGTTGCTTTCACCTTTAAACTTAACCCAGAGACTCTTAAGAGGCCTTCCTCCCATTTCATATTGGTGGTCTAAGCAATAATCCTCCTCTTACATACAGTGCAACTCCACCTTTCCCTCTGCCTGCCCTTCCTGAACAGTTTATAGCCATCCATTAACTCCAGTCATATGAACTACCCCAGTAAGTTTGTAATCACACCACAGTTCTTTAACTATTCAAGGACTTCCACTTCTCCCTGCTTGTTTCACAGGCTTGCATTCACATACAGGCATCTACGATAACTAGCAAGTTGCCCTAATTTCTCAGTATGAACCAGGAGGCCTACCCTGTTGCAGCTTTCTCTCTTGTCCTTTCTTCCCATATCCCCCTTCAGGCATAGGTCTCCATCACCTGGCAAACTCAGTTTAAAGCCCTTCTCACTAAGCTAGCAAGTCTGTCTATGAAGATGTTCTTCCATCTATTTGTTAGGTGAAGAACATCTCTTCCTAGAAATCCTTCTTGGAGCAACATCTATCATGTCAAGAAACAGTCCACACTGGTCCATCCGTGCTGCTACCATTCTAGCATCACATTTGGTCCTCACCCTTCGCCTTGAAGGTGGTGGGCCCATGGGGCAAGATAATTTTGCCTCTTCCATCTGAGCTCAACCAAGTTACAGTAGTGATCTGGCCATGAGATACTATCCTACCACCATCCCCACACCTTGCTACAAACAT
Source organism: Podocnemis expansa (assembly GCA_007922195.1). Taxonomy (NCBI): domain Eukaryota; kingdom Metazoa; phylum Chordata; order Testudines; family Podocnemididae; genus Podocnemis; species Podocnemis expansa. Next base: position 77,775,854 of record ML681964.1, read on the forward strand.
TTCACTTCCAGCTGTGAAGTGGTTGGGATGAGAATCAGCACCTCCAAATCAGAAGTCATGGCTCTTTCCCAGAAGAAAGTGGAATGCTCTCTCCACGCAAAGGTGGAGCAGCTGCCCTTAGTGGAAAAGTTTACATATCCAGGAGTCTTGCTCATGAGTGATAGTAAGCGGGAGCGCAAGATTGATCGCCAGATTAATACTGCAGTGGCAGCAATGTGGGCATCATATTGATCTGTGGTGGTGAAACAAGAATTGAGTTTTTGGATGACACTCTTGGTTTACAGGTCAGTCTATGTCCATGATGATAGGATGGGAACTTTGGGCAATGACTGAAAGGATGAGACTTCCTTTTCATTGCTTGTATCTGCAGTTTCTCTGCAGGGTGGCTAGGCTGACTCTCCAAGACAGTGTGCAGAACTCTGCCGTTCAGGAGAGCCACAGAGCACAGCCACTACACCTCCAGATCAAGAAGAGCCAGCTGGGGTGGCTCAGGCACCTGATTAGGATGCCCCTTGTATGGTTCCTTTGGAAATCTATTGGATATGTCCCACTGGGAGGAGTCCCCAAGGCCAATCAAGGAAACATCACAGGAATCATCTCTCTCTGCTGGTCTGGAAACATCCAGGAATCCCCTAGGAGAAGCTGGAAGCTGTTGTGGAAGAAAGGGAACTTTGTCCTCCCTATCCTCCATGGTACAACCATGACCTTCACCTGGAAATACAGCAAAATGGAAAAGGAAGGAAGGCCCAGATAACCTGCATCCTAGAGTTTTAAGACAGCTGTCTGAAGAGCTTGCTGAACCATTATTGTTAGTTTTTAGTAATTCTTGAAACACTGGGAGAGTTGCAGAAGACTGTGTGGCAAAGTTAGGCCAGATGGCTACATAAGAGAGTCCTTGAGGAAAAAGTGTGTCAGCCCTAGAATACTAAAGGCCCTTCTTCCAACAGGCAGAGAGGAGATAGCTGCAGGGCAATTAGAGACACCCCAGTGTTATCAGGGGTTACTTCGACTCTAGTAAAACTACACCCCTGCTAGAACCAAGGGGGGGGGGGAGAGACAAGTCCTAGGAGGCAGATCTCAGGAGCAGCAGTAGCAGCAGCTTTACCCCCACACGCAACAGAAGTCAGGACCTCCTCTGAATGGGTAGTGACAGCAAAGAGAAAGGGCCAAGGACCATCTAGGGAGAGGCGCTACTCCAGGTCTGTAGGAATCCTGCAACCAAGGCCTGCAAAAAGGAACTACCCAACAGAAAGAACCCGAGGACTGTAGACCCAAACCGTACTCTGGGAGGGTAGTTCACGGGCCTAGACCCACCCCAGACATGACAACAGATGGGGTGCCAAAGACAAAGAGGGCAAGAGCTGATGCCAGGCTGGGGCAGATCTACCAAAGACCTAGTACGCCTGAAGGAACCGCCATCCTGTGGCAAGAGATAGGGGTGCTTTGCCACAACTGGAAAAAAGCTAATGTTGTGGCAATATTTATTAAAAAAAAAAAAAAAAAAAAAAAAGAGAGAGAATGATCCAAATTATTAGAGACCGGTCTGCCAGATGTCAGTCTCAGACAAGGCAAACAGACTGGTTGATATGAGACTTGATTAATAAATAGTTAAAGGAGGGATACTGTAATTAATGCAAATTAACACAGGTTGGTAGAAAATAAATCTTGTCAAACTAGCTTATCTTTCCAATGCCATTACAAGTTTGGATGATGAAAGTAACACTGACATAATATATTTAGATTTCTGCAAGTCATTTAACTTGCTACCACACAACATTTTAATTAAGAAATTAGAATAATATACTGTAAGTCATCATGGTACTCATTAACCAGATTAAAAATTGGCTAATGAAAGGTCTCAAAATGTAACTATAAACAGGAATTGTTTTCTTGTAGGTATGGGGTCCTGCAGAGATCAAATAAAAATAGGATCAAAAGCCAATATACATAGAGCCTAGAACCCATGATCTAGAAAACAAAAATCACTAATTACTAACTACTGTAGAAAGAAAGAAAGAAAGATTGTATTTATCGCATAAGCTTTTGTGCTATATTCACACTTCATCAGAGGCATGAAATGGAAACTGAAGTATGTGGGTGAAAATATACATGCAGAGAAGGGTAAGACTCAAGGTCAGTTCAGATTTTTTCAGCAAACCAAGCAAGTTTTGATTCAAAAAGCATGGAACAATAGATGACAAGGAAAGAATGTGAATTGCTACTGGTAATGAATTAGCCATTCCAGGTTCCTATTTGAACTTAATCTGATGGTATCAAATTTACACGTGAATTACAACTCTGCAATTTTTCATGCTGAAGTTTGGTTTTAAAAGGCTTTGTTTGCTTTTCTTGTTGCTTTCCCCCCCTTCGAGAGCACTGTATAACTCGTGCCTTTTGCAGAATGTCCAGGTTGAACTGCTCCCTCGTTGGTTTCCCAGTGTTACCATTCCTGATGTCTGATTTGGGTCCATTTATTCTTTTGCACAGAGGTAGTCCAGTCTGGCCAATGTATAAGGCAGAGGGGCATTGCTGGCACACACTTACCACACTGGAAGATGTGCAGGTGAATGATCCCCTGACCGAGTCACCGATTCAATTAGGTCCTATGATGGCGTCACCTGAGTAGCTATGCAGGCAGAGTTGACAACAAGGATAGGCACCTGCTTTAGTGTTCCTGTTCTATGGTGTGTAGTTGCTGGTGTGCATTTGCTACAGACAGCCTCCCAAACTCAAGCAAATCCTCACCAGCAAACAGACAGGCCACCCTCCCCCTCTCCCCCCAACACACCAGTAATTTTAAAGAAATCTCAAACACACCTCCATGTGTTCGAGACGATACGGTCCACTGAACAAACATAATTAACTGTTTATCACAATTTTAAAATATTTGCATCAGCTTACGGTTTTCATGCAGCCAGTTAAGGCATCAGCATCCTTTTTATTATTTGTAAAAGTTTCAAAAAGTCTTGAGTTATTTGTTAGCACAGCTTCCTCAGCAGCAAAATTTAGAGATACTCAGAACAGTAAATCATAGCCATCCTCTTACTCACATGGAAACTATTACTGACTTGAAATAGAGGCCCTAACAACATTCATCTTCCCCTGTACAATATAGGCTGAGTGAGCATCTTCAGTCCAGATGGCCTGCAAACCAATGTGTCCTCATAGCTCTTGGGTTGCAAGGAGAGCCTCAGTTTATATGCAATGAAAACATTTTAGAAACAATTAAGCAGCCACTGCTCCTTGGAAGTGTTTACTGTCGCTTTCCTTCAAGGCCTGCCTAATCACACCTCCGCCAGGACTGTATTTACACTGTTGACCAACCACAATAGAACAAAGTCCCAAAGTGTCTGACAAAGTGGGATTTTTCTCCCATGAAAGCTCATGCAATAAAGAAATTTGTTAGTCTAAGTGCCACAGGACTCCTTGATTGTTTCTCAACAGAACAGCAGCCATTCAGAGGCAGAGGCAGAAGCTGCAGCACAGATGGTGCTTAGAGAAGAAACTGTTTAATTCTTAGGACACCATCTGGGATGATCCCATCTACTCTACATTTCAGAGATAGTCCACCCTAAAAGGCTGCATGATCCTTATTTGCAAAAGAAGCCCTGGAGGGACTGGATCAATCTAGTCTCTATAAAATAGTACAGAAGGAATGAGGCACTGAGGCAATTGACTGTGCTCTTATGGAAAGGTAAGTAATTGGCTGATGGTTAGTTTCAAAAGATATATGGTAGATGCGTAACATCAGCACAACTAACTGGCAGACTAGTCTTAAATCATGTTATTGTAGCTTAATAGGAAATTAATCTCCAGTGGAATCTCTGAAGGCACGACAAATTGGCAGGCTAATGTTCCAGCACAAAGCTATACAGTGGCAATGGGCAAACCTCAAGTGGTTCAGATAAGAGCTTCAGATGACACTGTGGGCTGCAAAAATTGATTGGAAATAATATTTCCAGCTTCCCATACTAAAGCAGCCAAACTGCAGTTTGCCACAAACCCCCAGCCTCAGTAAAGAAGTGCGGAGATGAACAAAAATGGGGAAAGATTACCCAAAGCATCTCCACCCACAGACTGAGTTTCGTTCCAGTTAGGCATGGATGAACTAGTTTGGATAAAAAAAAAGAATTAAGGACCAGCGCTATGGTACAGCCAGACAATTCCCACTGAAGTAAAAGACAGCACACCAAAACGCAAAATCTGTCCCTAAAAGAGAAGAAATGTGATCAGGGGATGTAATGCTGACCCAACTAGAACAGGAAGTGGAATACATTTAGCAACACACAAAAGGAATTGAGTGAAAACCAGAGTACTGCTGTATATAGAATCATAAAAACTTAGCACTGCAAGGCACTTTAATAGGTCATCTAATTCAGTCCCTGCACTGAGGCATGACTAAATATTATCTTAGACCACCTTTAACAGGGGTTTGTCTAACCCACTCTTAAATTCCAGTAATGGTGATTCCAAAACTCTATTAAGTAATTTTTTCCAGTGCTTAATTACCCTTAAATTTAGGATTTTTTTCCCAAAATATCCTAACCCAATCTTTCTTGCTGTGGTTCAAATCCATTGTTTCTCATCCTGTGCACAGTGGATAAGAAAAAACATATCACCCTCCTTTTCACAATAACCTTCTATTGGTTGGTAAGTTATGGACCCCCCCCCCGCTTCAGAATTTACCAAAAAAAAAAAAAATTTCAATCTTTGCTCATGGGTCATGTTTTTAGACCTTTAGTCATTTTTGTTACTCTTCGCTAGACTTCCTCCAATTTGTCCACCTCTTTCCTGAAGTATGGTGCCACAAACTAGACACAGTACTTCAGCTGGGCCTTTACTTGTACTGAGCCGAGAAAAATAATTATTGCTCAGGTCTTGTGTCAGGCTCTCTGGAGGGGCTCATGAGTGAGAATAGCAATCTCACAACAGACTTAAGTAGGGCATGAACCAATTATAAGTTCTATATTTAGATCTCACCAACCAAGTTAAGTGTAAACTCCTCAAACAAATCTACAGCCTTAACTTGAAGTCAGACAATGGCTATTCCAATCTATTTTACCACCCAGATTACCTTGACTTTGTGACAGATTGTCATTTTATGTCAAAAAAACTCAACAATAATATTCAGGTTGTTCCCAGTCCAAAAGGATTGGTCACTTGCCCTCCAGGGCAACTGTTCTCAGATCTCAAATCAAAGACAGTGCCCATCACCTAGTTGAATGTGAAACCCAGGAGGGAGGAGGTGGGTGGAGAAGTCATGGCAAGGAGAAAATAAGAGTCAACACTCAAGAAAACTGGGAGGCTGAAGAAGTGCACTGGAGAAGGTCCTTGATGAGCTGCAGTGAGGCAGGTAAACACACATCTGCAGCTCAGTACAGAGGAGTCATGACAGACATGTGGCTGGCTGGGCACTGCCCAGAGTAAAGAGTCAGGCCCATTCTGTAGGGCTGCAAGTGCTGCTATAGGGTGAATGCAGATCAGGCTCACACTCCAACCTACCATCCTGTGCCCACATCTCCCCTTCCATGCTGAAATCTGGGGGTGCAGTGCCAGGACAGAGAGTGCATATGTGCAATGGTAGGTCACAAAAATGACCAAATGCAGTTGGTGGGTCATCCTAACCAAAGTTTGGGAACCGTGGCTATAAGAGCCTCTTTGAAATATAGGTTGGGAGAAACTTACGTGGGGATGTACAAGGATGTTGACCCTTCTGGCTCAGGACCCCTTTGTACTAGGAGTTGCATACACAACCAAAAAAGCTAGCCCTCTGCCTTGTAGTGTCTATTTTTCACTGGATTTCTCTTTAAGAAGAGAAGAGAATCAAGCATTTTCTTGTTATCATCACACCATTTCATTTCAGGTTTGCCTCCATAGCAATGGACCCTGAAAATGAAGTTTCACAAGACAACACCGACAGTATAGCTTAATCCAGGTGCGGCCAAACTGTGGCTCAGGAGCCACATGTGGCTCTTGAATGAAAAACTGTGGCTCCTGGAAGAACGTCAGCAAAATCACTTTAGGAAAGCAGCCCCAGCCTAGGAGTTCAGGCAGGGGTTGGGACAGCGGAGAGAAGTGCAGCATAGTCGGGATTTTAAAAAACTTGCCACTAGCCTGCAGTCTTCTACATTGAGCAGCAGCTAAGTTTTTACTGTATAGGCCTAATTTTCATGGTAACCTTAAGTAATTATTAGAATCTGACATTAGTAGGATCAATATTTGTCCTCTTTTTACAGTAAAATTGGAGAGTGCAATGAATTTTAAACTTAGCAATTTTGGGAGTAGGTAAAAGTATATAGCTATATGCCTCAGTGCAGCTCTCAAAGGTTTAATAATCAACTTGTGTGGCTCCTGAGTTCCACAAGTTTGGCCACTGCTGAGTTTAACCTGTCAACTTCTGCTCCTGTATGGTGACTGCATACCTAACCAGTGACTCACATCATTCAGTGAATTGAGGATCTCAGCCTTCCTTCCAACCAAGACAGCCAGCCTTGGAATTCCCTTCAGAGGTTCTACTTCTTCAATTTCCAAAGAGGCAGCCATATTAGTCTAGTCCAGCAAAAAAAGACTCTCTCATTGGTAAGCACCCCTCAAAGCCACACTTTCTGTGCCAAGCAAGGAAAAAAGACTGCAGTATCTGAGACTAATGCTTTCTGTCATTTTCAGTTTGCTAAAGCAGTGATTCTCATCCAGGATATTCAAACCCCCTCAGAACACATTGCAATCTTCCATGGGGTCCATCAACTCATCTCTGTATTTGCCTAGTTTTACAACAGCTACAAAGAAAGCACTATCGAAGTCAGAACAAACTAAAATTTCATATAATGATTTGTTTATACTGCTCTGTATGCTGAAATTAAGTACATTTATATTTCAATTGATTTCCAATCAATTATATGGTCAAAATAGAGACAATAAGCAATTTCTCAGCAACAGTGTACTGAGACACTTGGATTTTTAGGTCTGATTTTTTTTTTAAGCAAGTACTTTAAGTGAGATGAAACTTGCAATAAAAAAGACAGACTCCTGAAAGGGGTACAGTAGTCTGGAAAGGTCCAGACTCACCGTGCTGGGACATTCCCTCCTATCCTGATAGATGAGGATCAAACCTCAGTTATTCATGCCTCTGTCACTTGACAGGAGGAGTACACCAACACAATACACCCAGGCATGAAGCCTTCAACACTTCAGAAACTCCAACTAGTACAGAACGCTGCAGCGTGTCATCTCAGCAACGCAGGCTACTGTGAGCACATCAAACCAGCACTCCACTCTCTACGCTGGCTCCCCACAGAATTTTTAATTAAGTTCAAAGTCTCAGTCTATCTTCAAGGTGCTTCACAGCCTGGGCCCAGGATATCTGAAAGACTGCCTAAAGCACCAAGACAAAAGATAACAGTAGACATTTATGCTCCACTGGGACAATGAGCTCTTCATAATAACAGCACATCTCATCTGTAGAGATGATGGCGCTTTCTCAGGCCTGTTTCAGACAACAGAATGAACTCCTGCAGGAACAAAAACCATCACAAACCTCATCACCTTCTGCTGAAAGTTCATGGCATATTCCTTTGACTTTTCCTTCAACAAAGACATAGCAACACTTTTTTAAAAAAACTGAAACCCTGCCAGAACATGACACTCCACTGCACTCACTCCCCCCAGGGAGAGAAGCATGCAAACAACAAGCGACATATGTGCTGTCACATTGCTTATTACACTCCTGGAAGGTGCTCAGATCTTACAGTGCCACATGTGGTGTAACAGAAAATAGACTGTCCTGCACGCAGCACATACCCTCTCTCTGCGTAACCAATCTGTCAGCTTTTCACAGACACACCCTTGGTAGCCTCTCCTCACTCCACTCCCTGGGGTCTCTGGGGTTTAAATCTCCTTTGATCCCAGACTAAGACTTGGTAAAAGTACACTGTTCTCACCTTGATGGAGTGAGATGTTATTCCTCACTGCTGACATAGCCATTATCTGCTTTGAAGGTGTGTACCTGAATCTCTTATCTGTACCATTGTTTCATTTCCTGCAGGTTTCTCCCATTACAGCCTACTTTAACATAATTCAATAGCAAGCAACCCCTCAATCAAACAGAGGATTGCATCATATGATACAAAAAATTAATATTTTCCAGTTCATCACGCCCTCAGCTCCTGTTTTGTTTTGCTCCTCACTGAGCTAAGGGAGCAGAGCAGCTGAAGGAAGACTCAGTACAACAGACTCCTGTGTACCATCCCTCTCCATACTCTGTATGCAGAGAGTCTTTCAGTTATAATCACAGTCTGATCAAGACTCAGTCCCCTACTCAATCCACAAAAAAGAGGATGAAGAGAAAGACAAGTGGAGACAGGGCAAGTATTTCACAGAGCATTTTCATGGGCACTATACAGTAGGTGAACTATTTACATCTAATGTTGAATACGTATGTTTTCTGCGCAAAGAAACATGCCTCCTACAGATTCTGGCAAAGGAGATCTTCTTCAGGAAGCAGACTATGTTAGAAACACTATGTTAGAAACTCTGTCAGCTATGCAAAGCAGATAGCACACAGTTTGCTGAAGTCTGATCTTTGTAGGAATCCACATCATCTTCAACTATGCAAGTGAGATTTTCATAACCATCCAAATCAAAGCTTCAAAATACAGAAGCATTAGAAAGAGTTCACTGTTCTTAGGTTTATCACAAGTGAACTGAGGCCCGCACCAATGAAGAGTGGGAGAAGATCTGACTTGGGAAGCCAGCAAAGAATACTTGGACTTGCTGATATCTATACCCCCAGGAACTCTACTTTTACACTTCCCTGCCCACCAAGAGACTCAGTCTCTTCTCAAGGTCAAACACTTCTTTTGTTAACCTATACTGTAAACTCTTCCCTACATAAATCACGTCAGCAGAACGCCACTGCAATGAGTATTCCATTTGTGTGCACATAAATGACTCCTTGCACTGTCACTATATGGACTCCCCAAAAGTGCTCGTTTTTAGCACCAGTGCAGAGCACTCACTAGGAACCCCTGTGCGCAATTCACCACTACTCAGCACACTGTCTATTGGGAAGTTTGGCAGTGCCTGATGGAGCAGAAATGAGTCGTGTGTGTCATGGGGATCAAGCTCTCACCATGCTGCTTTTTCAACCCCATAATGACAAATGTCTAGCCCATAATATTCACTTGTATTTCAAAAATGCCACAATTCACGTGAGGGTTGTCACTGTCCAGCATCTCTGGCAAAAATACTGAGCCTGCACAGCTCTGAGCTGCCATCATGAGCACTAACTGCAAGCACAGGAGACACAATCCTCCAGTAATTGCACAGCCACAGGAAATGTAATGATTTCCTGGGGGGCAAAATGCCATGGGACAGAGAGAGGACCAAGTCAAGGTTGCCAGTGGTGTTCCACAGAGCAGCTGCAGATGGCAAAGCACTGCCTCTGAGCCTGAGAAATAAGTACTAACTGCTGAGATCATGCCATAATGAAGGCTTGCTGCAACTGGCAGTGGCTGCAGAACTTCAGGATGTGCAAGGCGACATTCCTGGATCTGTGTGATGAACTCACCCAAGCCCTCCAGCCAAGGGACACTGGAATTAGAGTTGCACAGCCAGAAGAGAAGTGCATGGTGATCACAAAGTGGAAACTTGCAATACTGGATTTTCACCAGTAAATGAGAAATCAATCTGGAGCTTTAAGCTCCACTGTCATGCAAGTTGGCAGAACCTGTCAGGGGCTGAATAGGGAGGGGGATGGAGCAATTTAATGCCCCAGCCACAGCAAAGCTTCCAGATATGCAGTTGAAGATGCTGACACATACCTGGAAGCTTTGCTCCGATTGGGGCATTTTAAATCTCCCACCACTGTTATCAGCTTTTTTGAGAATGTTTTCATCAGGTGTTTCTTGTAAAGTAATTAATACCTTTAGGTGTTCCCTGGTCCACTGAAGGTTGAGAAACACTGCTCCAGTATGTGTGCCGCTTCCATCTGCGGCCCCTGCCCATACTCCACACCCACCACTTGCCATGTTGCTCCTCCCCTTCCATTCAGCCTCCTCACCATTGCTCACTGCTTGGGTCCTTATCTTCTCCCCCACTTGACCCCACATTGCTGCTTGTCACATTCCTCCCCTTTGACAACCCACCCCACCCCACAGCTATTTCTCACCAGGCAGGGACTCAGCAGCAAGCAGGGGAGAGGTGGACTGGGGATGGGACAGTGGGCAGAAGAGGCAGGACAGGACTGTTCTGCCCTGGGGCCCAGAATTGTTGTCAGTGGGCCTTTACCAGCCACTTCACAGCACCAAAAGGAGGATTCGACAGGTGCACAATAGCACTTGAATGTGCCTTTGATCGATTCAATAATGTCAGCACCCCTTCACTCACGTGACTGGATCTCAGGGAGAAAAAAATCTCAATGTTTGTAGCTGCCTGATGTGTCCTGCATAACATCCGGAAAGCTAAGGGGGAAAAGCTGCTGTCAGGGTAGCTGACAGTGGTGGAACAGCTGCCTACTGAATTTGAACAGCTAGACGCAAAAGCTATCAGAAAAGCTCAACACAGAGCTGTACAGCTGAGGGAGACTTTGAATGAACACTAACAGTGAGCCATAGTAACGTGCAGTATCGTATTGTGCTCCAGCTGGCCCTGCAGTTCTAGGGCCTGTTGGGAATTATTCATTGCTTCATGTAGGACTATATATTAATACTGACAAGGCACCTATTAATTTTCTGGTGCTTGCTGTACAGTTACGATTACATTGGTTTTTTCCACTGATCTTATGAACTGTGTTACACTGCACAACAACAAATGAGTGTTTTCACTTCTGCAAGGAGTTCTGCAGCATAAGTCGGGATACGAGGAAGATTATTTTCCAAACAATAGAATTCTATTGAGTAGCAAAAATTTCAAAAAATTTCAGTGCAAGTTAAAGCAAATACCTTAATAAATTTATGGAACAAAGCTTAGAGAAAGGAGCACTCATGTCCTTTTTAGCTACACATACAAGTCAGTTTACCTGAAGCTATGGCTGTCCTTAATGTCCCCTTCTGTGGAACAACAGAGGTAAGGATATGGCCCATGATGCCACATGAAACGTTCAAGGTGTATTGTAGGGAGCTCCTGTACTATAATTTTCCATGGACTGCAATGGGAGGTCAGCCTGGATTGCTGAACATGCAAGTCCACAACAGTCTGCAGCAGCTATGTTTACTGCCGGAGAAGCCCAATTATCTCTTGATGCATATGCCCCCTGATGCACAATGTTTCCTGCTGGGACATATGCATCAAGAGATGATTGGTAACTGGAACAAAATACAACATGGTTTTACAAAAGAGAAGTCATGCCAGACCAGCCTGATCTTCTCTCTAGATTTCTTAGACAAAGGGAATGAAGTGGATCTTAATCAACCTTGATATCAGTAAGACATTTCATAGAGTTCCACATGTGGACTTATTAAATTGGAAAAGATGGGGATTAATATAACAATTGAAAGGTAGATAAGGAACTGATTAAAAGGGGAGACAATTGCCAGGTTGGAGGGAGGTTACTTGTCAAGTGCTTCAGGGATCTGTCTTGGGACCAATTTTATTTAGACTTATTACTCAACTTGACACAAAAAGTGGGAGTGCGCTAAAAGTTTGTGGATGACACAAAGTTGGGAGGCATTACTAATCCAGAGAAGAACTGAAGTATCACACAAGAAGATCTGTATGACCTTATAAACTGAAGTAACAGAAATAGGAAGAAATTTAATAGTGGAAATTGAAAGCTCACGCAATAACATTTTTTTTGCTATAACTGGGTACACATCAGTTGGAGGTGACAGAGAACCAATGGACATAACCTGGCCATCAGAAAGTCGAGACTTGAAATTAGATGAAGGAGGAAGTTCTGGAATGGCCTTCCAAGAAGAGCAGTGGGGCCAAAAAGCCTAGCTGGCTTCAAGACAGAGCTTGATACAATTAGGAATGGCAGGAGGCAATAGTCTAATTTAACAATTAACTGATCTTTGAATACTAGCAGGAAATATGTCCAATGACCTGTGATAGGATATTAGATGGGGTAGGTTCTGAGTTACTACAGAGAATTCTGTCTGGTCAGTGACTCCTGCTCACATACTCCAGAGTTTAGTTGATCGCCGTACCTGTGGTTGGGAAGGAATTTTACCCCCAAGGATGACTAGCATGGGCTCCAGGAACTTTTCACGTTCTTCTACAACATGGGACTCTGGTCACTTGTTCACCAGATACTCTCTGTACCTTGATGTCCTTAAACCATAACTGGAGGATTTCAATAACCCAGTCATAGGTTAAGCATCTATTACAGGAGTGGGTGAGTGAAGTTCTCTGACCTGTATTGTGTAGGTGGTCAGATGATGATCATGATGGTCCTTTCTGACCTGAAGTCCATGAGTCTGCTGTTTGCTTTCTTTCTCTAGAGACTATCTGCAAAATTCATTCTCCAGGTCCAACCCTCATTCAGTCTGATGCAACACTGGCTTGCAGGACCGCACTAAAAACGTCATCTCAAGTTCCCATCTTTCTCCTCCTCACCCGAATCAGGCATTCTGTGGGTATGGAGGACAAACCCTCCAAGGCCACAGTGGCAGCAGCAACAGATAAAACACCCAGAGGTATCAAAGTCAGTACCATCAAAATAGAAAGCAAAAGAGAAGCTTCAGAACTCCTCCCTTCCATAAAGCTCTAAATAAAACATACTTATCGACACTTCTACTTCTGAATGTTTGTGCACTGCTCATTCACCATGCCAGCCATGGTGAATATGGCCCCACAGGGGGAGGGTGTCAAAGCTTTTTCCCCACTCTGGCACTCTGAGTGCAGAAGGTGGGGGCCTGCAATAGGCCTTAAAAGCTACTGGCCTTAAAGCCTGCTCTTAGAAGTCTCCAAGGCCTCCAATTCCTGGCCTTGGAGTGGTATCGCTGCCACCACCCAAATGCAAAAAACCTCTTGAGACCCAGGAAGGCGCACTTGGGAATTCCTCCCTGTGAGGTACTGGCAATCCTGTTTATTCCTCCTTCAGGAAAGTGACTGAACTCCAGCTGCAATATGAGCTGGAACTGGAACAGGGTTCCCTCTAGTAGCTGCCTGTGCAGTCTAAGGCACGGGCACACAAACCTCTTGCCTTTCAGGACACAGAACCAGAACTTGCTTAAAAGGTAAACTCTTTAATCAAAAAGAACAGATGATAAACACAGAGAGTTGCTTCTCTGGGAATTAACTTAGGTAGTTACAGGGTAGTGGGGTGGGGGTTGGGTTACATGTGCTTAGCACAGAGAAATCCAAAAAACAAGCCAAAAACAAAGAAAATACCCTGACCGTGTCTAAGTAAACATTCCCTGTTCTACCCCCGCCTGGTCAGTAACAAAATTTAACTTATCTTTGGTAAGGATGTTGCTGGATTCTTCCTCAGGCCCCTCTGGCCTCCTCCCGATCCTTCCAGGAGCTCTGCTACATCCAAACAGGCCCAGGCCAGGCTGCTGTTACCATTCAAAAAGCTGTGCTTCGTTCCTATTGGCTGTCCTGGGACTCACTGACCAGAGTGTTAACCCCTTCCTCCCCAAGGGTTATTACAGAGGGAAACAAGGAGAGAACTGAGCTGTTGTAGGAAACTATGAGTTTGGAGCAACAGCACTGACTTCTGCCACCACTACCCATAGACAGTGGTGACTGTAGCCGATTTCACTCCTAAGAGCAACAAAGTCGCAGAGAAGACAGCTGGTGCTGGTGTCGCAAAGCCCCATGAGCCAATTTACTACAGCAATGCCTGCTGAAGTTCATAGAATCATAGGGTTGGAAGGGACCTCATAGGTCATCTAGTCCAACCCCCTGCCAGAGGCAGGACCACTCCCACTAAACCATCCCAGTCATGGTTTTGTCCAGCCGGGCCTTAAACACCTCCAAAGATGGAGATTTCACCACCTCCCTCGGCAGCTCATTCCAAGGCTCTTTCCAAGTTCTCACCAACTTGAATGAGAAGACGTCCTACCGCAAGAGGAAGAAATAAGGCTGACATCCCTAGAACCCTTGGGCAGAGGATCACAGTGTACCCTCATGGACCGTGTAAGTTTCATTATGATATCACAGAAAGATTCAAAGGAACATTCCTGAGTACACAAACTAATCTGCATTCTCCCCTCCCCCCAACTCTATATGGGAATGGAAAGCAAACCCAGAGAGGGGTGTATCGCCACCTCTTGTAGTACAAGTAAATCAACGAAAAGTTGATAGCTCTGTCCTGCTAAGCTGGGGACACCATCACCATAATGGAAATAAATTTACACACGCTCCTGAGATTTCTTTACCTGCATCAGGCTTGCCCGATACATGATGGAATGTCAAAACTGCTCCTGGTTCATGGTGTAGTTGTACCCCACAAGTTGTATGTCTCCCTTCCTTGTCCACCTCCAGATCCTGATTGTTCATGCCAGATGCCTGTGACTCAAGCTCCTTGGAGGTATCCAGGGTGGTGGTTTCTTTCAAAAAGAGCTGCATGCCGTACTTCGCAGTTCGGGGACGGATCAACTGTTGCCTTTGTAGCCTTCTGATATGACCTGACACACCTCCTATGCTTTCATGTGGCACTGTCGCTGATCCCAGTCTTATCCCTTATCTGGATACCCACGCAATCAACTCAGATGTCCACATTTCTACAGCTGGTCCATAGCTGTGCATGCACAGCCTCTTCTCCTCACAGGCCCAGGGATCTAATATCTCCTGTTTACTCCAGGCCAGAGTGTTTTTTGAGCACATAGCTGGCATGGTTAACTAGGCAGCAGCACACAACAACGGAGAGATGCCAGGTGTCAGTGCCAAATTAGACTTTTTTCCAATTAGTAAGGGGATGGGAGTGGCAGCTTTCCAGTCTCTCTGCCCCCCCCCGGTAGTGGAATTCACTATTGTGAACAGAGTAGTTGCTGTCTGGCACTCTGGGGCAGCTGCCAGAGGATCAAAATAGGTAACATCTGCATCAACCTCACTACATTGATCAGGGCTCAACTGCCCTCAGGGAGCTGATTTAATATAGGGAAAAACAAGAATGAAGAACTCACTTTGGGGGAGATAACATTTAAGGGCAGACATGTGCCCAGTCAGGCTGATGCAAGATGGCTTTTGTCAACTTAACTCTGTAGTCACTTCGATTCCCATCCTTTACTCTAGGCTCAGTTTAGACATTCTGAGGTGATAAAACCATGCGTTTTCTTTCACAGCTCCACTCTCTTTAAATAAGCACTTAACTACTCACACAAAATGAAATCTATGGTTGTAAAAATAGAAACAGCTCTACATAGTCCCCATTTCTCCTGTCACAAGTCTGCTTTTCTTAAAATGGGTCACAGCTGGAGAAGTTACTGTCTGCTTACAATTCAGCAGGCAACAGTAAGTCACCCCTCCTCCGCAGCACTCTAAAAGTATGCTAGTCTTCCCTGAAAAGTCCCTCCAGTTTCCCTTAAAGAAAATGGAGTTAAGATATTGAGTACCTTTTATGCTCCATGCACAGATATTCTCTATTTATTCATTTCTAATAATTCTATTAAATATAGTACTACAGCAAGTAGGCTTATCTTACAAAAGAGACATAGTAAGGAATACATTTCCCCAAAACACAGGACTTTCCTGATATTGAATCTTAACAAGCCAGTTTCATGTTAGACTCCTCTTTAGAGAATATGTAGAATTGTTTCCAAATAAGCAAATCATCTTTTCAGGCATACCCATCCAAAGGGGTCGAATGAAATATATTACTCTAGTCTTACTAACCTGGACAGCATCTTTTATAAACACAAGGCCATTTATCTGAATACACGTTTTCTTATCTAAGAACAAAAGATTTCTCATGTCAGCGATAATACTGAATTATGAGATAATTAGATACTGCACAAAGCACACCAAATTGGTGTAAAGCAGAAGAATCTGGCATACAACACAATACCTCACTGCTGACTTCAAACAGGAAGTAAGCCCACTCAGCACAAACCAGATCAAAGTCAGAAGTCACATCACAAAAGATAAGGCCTATCATGACTACAACCAAGGACTTGAGTCACCTACAGTTAATACAGAAACACACTAATCATTTAGGGTGTATGAATTCGAGTACCAAGAAGTTGCATGACATCCCCCCCACCCAGCCAGAATCCAAAAAAAAGAAATCCTCCTCTTCTGCCAAAGTTTGGGTTCTGCACACTAACTGTTGTACCTAAACGAAAAGTCTGCCCACAAGGTCTTGTACAGTGGGAATGTGTGCTCTGTTCCTCTTAGATCCTTAGAAAAATCAAACAACTACTCAAACTGCCAATAAAAAGATTTAATCATGATAAATCTAGGGGGTTTAACACTCATCCGCTTATCCAAGAAGTGGGAGACAACTTCAACATGTTTCTGTGGCATCCACTCCTGCTGGGATCCTACAAATCTTATGAAAGTCAGCTCTGAGAGCCGCACCACTGTTAGAAGAAGCTAAAACCTGCAAGAAGAAACTGTTTCTTACCTGTAAACAGTGTTCTTTGAGAGGTGTTGCTCATGTCCATTTCACTTTAGGCATGCGCTTGCCATGTGCACAAGCCACCGGGGGGGACGGGACACTTTTCCCCCTAGAGTCACCCAGAGTCAGCTACAGAGCCCCCTGGAGTCGCACCACTATAGCATGCTAGATAAAGGGCTCCACTGACCCTTTTCTCTTAGTTCCTTCTTGCTGATCATCCGACAGAGGACAAGGAGGGCGGGTGGAGAATGGACAAGAGCAACACATCTCAAAGAACACTATTATGGGTAAGAAACCATTTCTTCTTTGAGTGATTGCTCACATCAGTTCTGCTTTAGGTGACTCACTTAACCTTACCTAAGGAGGAGGGGTCAGACTTCATTTGTTCATGGCATTGAGGACTGCTCTGCCAAATTCAGCTACTCCTCTGGTCTGCATCAATTAGGGCGTAATGCAATGTAAAAGTGTGTACAGACAACCAAATGTCCTGAACAGGGACAACTGCTAGGAATGCCATTGAAGACACCTGGGCGCACTTAAAAAATGTGCTTTAATTCTAGGAGCTGGCACCCTGGACAGTCTATAACACTTCCAGAAGACATCTTGGATTATGCCCTCCCTAACTGACCACTCGTGCATCCGGAAGGATCTGCTGAGGGTGTCCGCTAAGTTGTTCTGTTTCCCTGGAACACAGGACACAATCGGGTACATCAAATGTGTGATGCAGAACTCTCAAAGGTCTAGGGCTTCCTTGCAAAGGTTAGAGGAGTGAGCTCCACCCTATTTTATATAAAACATGACTGCTGTATCGTCTAGGCAAACCATCACCACCTTGCTTGTCAGATGGCTGCAGAAGGTCTCGCACATGAGACATGTTGCCTGCAGCTCTCAAACACTGATGTGTGACTGGAAGTTTGACTGATGCCAGAAGCCTTGCGTCTTTAGGCCAACTTAGCTGGGCTCCCCAACCCCAGTCCAAGACATCTGTAGTAAGGGTGACTGAGGGCTGAGGGAGTTGGAATGAGACACCTGCACAAGCCCAAATTGGGGTTGCTCCACAGCAAAGGGCTTCCAGGATCTTCCTCAGGATGCCTATTATCTTGTCTAGGTCATCCCTGATTAGGTGACAGACTGACGCTAGCCAAGCCTCTAGGGGCCAAAGTCTCATCTTTGCATCTAGAATGATGTCTGTGCCAGCTGCAAAGTGGCCTAGAAGGCCCAAAACTGCCTGTACTGAACACATCAGGTGGTGCTCCAACTCCTTTAGCATGTCCCCTATCGCTTTGAACCTGGACAACTGAGGTATGCTCTGGTCTGAGTAGAGTCTAGGACTGCACCTATGAATTCTACCCTCTGGGTTAGAGTCAGAGTGGATTTTTGAAGGTTCACCATCACACTCAGGCTGTCAAAAAGTGACTTGGATGAATTTAAGGCATCTCTCTACCTGGCTTTTGCTCCTGGCTTTTATGAGACAGTTGTCGATGTATGGAAAAACCTGAATACCCCTGCACCTTAGGAAGGCCACCACTACTGATAGGCATTTGGTAAACACCCTTGGGTCCACTGAGAGGCCAAAGCAGAGGACTGTAAACTGGTAGTGACTGTTACCCACTGTGAATCTTAGAAATCTCTTGTGGTGGGGTGCTATGGGTATGTGGAAATACGCATCCTTCATATCAAGGGTGGTGTACCAGTCTCCTGGAGCCAAGTAAGGGATGATGGAGGCTAAGAAGACCATCCGAAATTTTGATTTCTTTACAAACTTGTTCAGCCACCTCAGATCTAAAATAGGGCAGAAGTAAGAGGAAATAGTGGAAATAGAAACCCTTTCCCATTAGGCACCTCTTCCACTGCCTCCACCTCTAACAGTGAGCCAAACACCTGTTTGAGTAGTTGCTCATGAGAGGGGCCCCTGCAGAGGGAAGGGGAGGGTGTGTGGGAATGGGATCTGACACTAAACTGGAGGGACAAACCACATTTCACCATTTGAAGAACATACTGGTCTGAAGTAATGCGGGGCCACGCATGGTTTAAATAGGATAGCCGGTTGTAGAAACTGAGTTGGGAGGAATCCAGGGAAGAGATGGGAAATGCCATCCTCAACTGAATCCTCAAGTTCTTTTTCTGAGCTGTGGCCTGTTGGGTGTGATCCTGATTCTGGCCCGAAGGGTGGCTGGTCCACCTCCCACTCTGGCCTTTTCTGTGGCTATACTCTTGTCACCGGTGGCACAGCCTTGAAGGGGGTTGAGGCTGAAAGTTCTTCCGTTGAGAAGCTAGGATATGAAGACACAGGGACCTGAGGATCCCCCTCGAATCCTCTAAGCTTTGCAGCTTAGTGTCTGAGAAGAAGAGAGGTCTGGCCCTTCAAAGGGGAGGTCTTGAATTGTGGTCTGAACCTCTTAGGGTAGACTCAAGGCAAGGAGCCAGGAAGAACGCCTCATCACTACTCCTGAAGACATGCTATCAGCTGCTGCATTTGCCCTGTCTAGGGCCGCTTGTAGTAGAGCTCTGGAGATCACCCTGCCCTCTTTAATCATTGCTGAGAGCTCAGTTTTGGATCCTGCCCCAGCTTGTACTGGAATTCATCTAAGGCCATCCAGGAGCTGAAGGCATATCTACTCAGGATTGGCATACAGGTTTCTTCCAATGAGATACATGTGTTTAGACCCTTTGAATTTTGGGGTAGGACCCTGTTGGCCTTTTCTGTCTTCTTCATTGGCTGCTACCACCACCAGAGAACTTGGTGAGGGGTGGGTACAGAAAAGTTCTTACCCCTTAGATGGAAGGAAATACTTTTTCTGACTTCTTAGCTGTGGGTTGGAATGAGGCTGGTGTTTGCCACAGGGCTTGTGTGTTTTCACTGATGGTCTTCATAAGTGGTAGGACAACCCTTATAGGCCTTCAGAAATTAAGATTTCCACCATAGGATCCACATCCTGTACCATCCTTCCTCAGCCTGGAGACCCATGTTGCAGGCCACCCTGGGCAGGGGTTCCTAGAGTAACTTGGAATCATCTGGAACTACTGCACAGGCTGCTCCTACCACAGCTTCATCTGCTGATATGCAGAGAGAAGCTGGCATCTCTTGGCCCTCAGCACCTGTTGAGTCACGTGGTGCTGTCGTGCCACCCATGGTGCTGTGATCCCCAGTGCCTCCTACAGCTCAGTCCAGGTTGCGGACATCCAAGGCCTCCTGATGAGCACTAACTGAGTGTGATGGGTGGGTTCTAGAGCCCAAGGCCTGGGAGAAAGAATGGCTCAAATGAGGGCCCTGCAAGTGGTGGTAAGCCCACAGAGTCCAGAATGGCCACTGAGGGGGTCCTTGCCACTGTGGCTGCCAGTGGGATGCAGGTGCTGGCTCCCTTAATCGTGACTAGGCACAGTGCCTGCTCCATCTTGACCCCACAGATTCTACCTCTGAAGACTTGGAAGAGGAGTGAGCGCTGCACAGGGACCATGGGTGCACAGTGACAGATGGTGCCGTGAATGCCATTGGGGCAACTGTGACCTGCACTGTGCTGGGGATGGTAGGCGCTTCAGGCCCTCCTGTTTTGCCAGGTCCCAGCACTGTGAGGATTTTCGTCTGAACAGCACAGTCTTGCCCAGTGACCACACTGAGGGCTTTGACCAGTGCCAAGCACCCCTGGTCCCGGCTTGAGTGGGCAGTCTCTTCGATGAGCTCCCTTGCTGCCTCAAAGGTCTCAGAAGTAGAGGGGGGGGCTGCAATTCCTCCTCTAATATCTCCCATGTCGGAGATGCTGTCAAGTGATGGACTCGATGGACCCCTCCCAGGGCCAGAGCTGTCAAGGCTGTTTCCCCACTCTGGCATTCTGAGTGCAGAATGTGAGGGCCTGCAACAGGTCTTAAAAGCCACTGGCCTTAAAGCCTGGTCTTAAAGTTCTCCAAGGCCTCCAATTCCTGGCCTTGGTGTGGTATCACTGCCACCACTCAAATGCAAAAACCTCCCAAGTGCACCTTCCTGGGTTTTGAGAATTCTTTTCTGTGAGATCCTCAAATCACTTTTATTCCTCTCTCCAGAGAGTGACTGAACCACAGCTGAAATATCAGCTGAAACTGGAACAGAATCCCTTTTAGTAGCTGCCTGTGCAGTCTGAGGCACATGCACACAAACCTCTTGCCCTTCCAGGACACAGAACCAGAGCTTACTTAAAAAGGTAAAATCTTTTTAATTAAAGAACAGATAAACACAGAGTTGCTTCTCTGGGATTTAACTTGGATAGTTACAGGGGAGGGAGAGTGGGTACATGCGCTCAGCACAGACACATCCAAAAACAAAGAAAATACCCTGACCACATCTAAGTACACATTCCCTGTTCTACCCACGCCTGGTCAGTAACAAACTTATCTTTGGTAAGGATGTTGCTGGATTCTTCCTCAGGCCTCCTCCTGATCCTCCCAGGAGCTCTGCTGCATCCAAACAGGAACAGGCAAGGCTGCTGTTCCAATTCAAAAACCTGTGCTTCGCTGTCCTGGGACTCACTGAGCAGAGTGTAAACCCCTTCCTCCCCAAGGGTTACCACAAGAGCAACCAGCATCATGCCCCCTTTTCCTGAAACTTGAGTGGCCCAGCACAGATCCTGCTCTTGGGGCTGCTTCTGTGTGCTTGGTCGAGGGGGAACATCCCCATCCAACAGCACAGCAAATGGAATCGGTGCCATTGGTGGTTCTTCGTCCTAGTCTTCTGTTTGTGCAATGAATGGTGGTGCCGAGGCTTTTTACTGAAGACCTGAGGCCGCACTTGAGAACAGGCTGGGGTGCTGCACACTAGTGCAGCACTGGGGGCCTCCAATACCGGAGGGCAAAGAGCTTCCTTCATTGTATGAAGTTTAAGGCATTGGCTATGCTCTTTTTGAGTTCTCAGGAGAAAGCTCTTACAGATTTTGCAACGTTCTTGAAGATGGGCTTCTCCTAAACACTAAAAGCATGAAGAGTGTGGGTCATCCAGAGGCATTAGTTTCTTACTGGCCCCACACAACTTGAAGCCCAGCACGCCCCTGCCCACAGCTGGGTAAGTCACCTGCTAATCGGGGATAACTGAGTAACTGAACTAAACAAATAACTAATCTAACAGGAACACAAAGGCTAGATAACAGCAGTAAATGGGGAAGTTCTTGCTGAGCAAGAGAAGTTCCAGTAGCTGTCACAGGTGGGAAGAAGGAAGTGAGAGGGAAGGGTCGGCAGAGCCCATAAAGGCTCCATATAGTGCAGTATAGTGGTGCGACTCCAGGGGGCTCCAGTAGAAAAGTTTGCAGTGGCTCGTGCGGCTACGTGCTCCCACCTGAAGCGGAATTGACATGAGCACTCACTCGAAGAAGACTTTGATGAAAGATCCACCCACTTCCAGCTATGAGTTGTCATGTGGAGGACACTTGACAGTCTTAAAAGAAACAAGGGAGTAGCATGCAAAGGAATCCTAATCTTCCCCCAGTTTAGAAAACTGGACAACCTCCCGATGCATGTGACAATTCAGATATTTTTAGTCCAACTCCACAGTATCTTCCCTGTGCAAAATTACATGACATAATGTGCGACTCTATACATACATGCTTTGTGCATTATATAAAGCACTGCTAAGTGGTATAGAGAATAAGCAGAAAGCAGTAATTGAAAGGGTGGGATAGTCAGGAACCCCCAGTGTGTTCTAAGAAACTAAATATGATAGAACTCCACACTCAGATGTTAGTAGCATATAGTAGTTCTAACTGCCTTGATGTAAACCTCAGTTAACTTTTACCTCCCAATTAGAGCCACACATCAAATTTTTAAACCTAATGCTCTTAAATTCTCATTTTATAAACATGTCTTCATTTAATGAAGTTGTAATTAATCAAGGGACTTTTGAAGCAACCACAATATACCTGGAACCACTATTATTACCTCATAACATAATGCTCAGAACCATTTCCTCCTTATAGATATCTGACAAGTCACCACTTCCATTTCCTATTAGGGCTTTATTAAAAGACTCAACACTTTTCAAATTTGTCATTTACCCTTATCTGAATTTCTTTCCTTTTATCAACGAGCCTAAACAATGAAGAAGGCTCGAGAAACCTGAATGAAGTTTACTAAGGACGCATTGAAGTCTTTGCAGCGCTCCACATTTGTATCTCAATGGTTCATGCTAACAGGAGAACCATCACACTCTAAACATGAAAATCTGACTCAGTCTACATGTAAGTGGGAATACACCTCAGGTGAGAAAGGAGATCTGATAGAAATGTAGCTAGAGACCAGAGCAGCAGAGGAGCCCACTATTCCTTTAAAGCAGTGGTTCCCAACCTTTTTCAGGCTAGGGACCCCTTTTTAACAAAAAAAATTTTTTGCATCCCCACCCCCCACCACTCATCATGTAATTTGGCCCGCATCACTCTGGTGATGCCATTGGGACAGCCGGAGAGCAGTGCTGCCGCCACCATGGCCCTCATGGCTGGGGAGCCAAGCCGCAGCAGCTATGGCCCCCTGCCCTTGCCCCTGTCGGGGAGCCACTGCAGCCCCATCCCCCTGCCAGGATTGGCCACAGGAGAGGAAAGGCAGCCCTGGCAGGGAACATTAGGGCTATAGCTGGGTTCCAGCCCCACTAGGAAGAGGCTCTGCAGACCCCCTGTATCATGTCCGCAGACCCCTGGGGGTCCCCAGAACACAGGTTGGGAATCCCTGCTTTAAAGGAAGAAAACAGGGGTCAAGGCAGTCAAGCAGCCCAAGTGTTCACAGAGCTTTTTCAGAGAGGAGGCAAGAGAAACTGAGGAATCCACTCAATTTCCCCTCACTCTTCCAAAAACCTATAGTTTCAGAAGCCTGTACTATGTGGAAGTACAGCATCTGCCAAGATAGGAGGACAGTATGGAAGTTCAGGGGGCCTAGCTAAACGCGTCTTCATTCCGTGAGTTACTTTCCCTTTTGCCCAGGTGGAGCACGATAAAAACTGCTGCACTCCTAGTCACTCTTAGCACAAGACTACTACAGCAGATGGCAATTTAAAGCTAATTCTATAATCTTCTATGCAAGCTTACTTATAAAACAGTGTCAATGTATCCCAAAATATTTGCAACATTTGGGGAGACCTGCACTGTGAAAGCACTTGGAAAGTGCACACAACACAAATAGAACTGGTACAAAGAAAAATGTATCCATAAATATAAGGCTTCCTTATGAAAAATAAGGAACACCTAGCTATAGATGTTCTGTAATCTGCATGCAACTTGAAGTTAAGAAGACCTCCACTTCCAGATCTACTTTCCTGAATTCCAGATTGTATTAAATAGACTTGAGACAAGGGCACACTTTTTCTTCTCTTGGAGAGCTTAATAAATTCTGTCTAGCAAAGAAACCCAAATCCTTGGATGACAACCTCTCTCTCTCTCATTTTCAGATGTATGCAGTTACAGTTCCTAATTCTTTCATGCTCAAGTTTACTAATCTGTTATGATGGAATTTTCACAATAGTGGACCTCCAAAGTGGACAAAGTAGATTACATAACAGGTGTGGCCAAACTGTGGCTCAGGAGCTGCATGTCGCTCGGAATGAAAAAGTGTGGCTCACAGAACGACAGCAAATCAATTTAGTATGTAGAAGTATATTGCTATATGCCTCGGTGTAGGTTTAATTGAAGGTTTAATAATCAACTTGTGCAGCTCTTGAGTTCCATAAGTTTGCCCACCTCTGTTATAAAACTTCTCCACCAGATCCTGGGGACTAAGGCAGAGAAAAGACTTTGGTCAAGAGAAAAAAAGTTATTGGCTAAGAGTAGATAACCAATATGCAGAATCTGGAAACAGCAATCTAGCACAATTGTTGTCAACCTTTTGCAGGTTGTGCAACACACTTGGTGGCATATTGTGACCTTAGAGGACACACCAACCCACCTCCCACAAGCCAAATCAAGCCATCTCCCTGGCTCCTCCTGACACACTGTGTGGTGACACAGTGGTTGAGAACCATTTATTTAGCAGATCTCAACACTAGACCCTTCGCATGCTGCCCTGGGCTTATCTGTGCTGCTAGGAACTGGACTTAACCAAAGGAGGACTATTTCTTGAATTTACTTAGGGAGTGAATTCTACAACAGTTGTGAAGATACCTACCGAGTCTTACTAGAAAGAGTCCAATTTCAAATAAAACAAATCGGATTGAAGACAGTTGCTATCTGTGGGAGGATTAATTTCACTGATAGTCAATACAATGATACCTCCTGAAGAGGTTCATTCACAATGGCTTTTGAAGGTCAAAATGTGATTTCAAGGTCATAATCTGAGATTATAGAAGGAGGCAAACACTCTAGAGCAGTGGTTCTCAACCAGCATGTCAAGACATTACTTGGTCACCACACAGCAATGAATGTGTCACGGAGAGCCAGTTAGATGATTGAAACCTATCTGGTCCTAGATGGAGGACTGGTCTTGCAATATACGTCCGCAGAAGAGACATCTGAAGAGTCAATACTTGGTTAATCAAACCCAAAAGCCATGCCCTCTTCGGAAGAGCCTGAACAGCATTTCTACCATTCACATTCTTATCTTCTGTACTGTCCTGGGAAGCAGTGAAAAAGGCAGGAACATGCAACACAGACCTTGCCCGGTTCTACAAAATGTCATTTATCTCACACTGCAAGTCCTCACAGCAGCTGCAGGGTAATTTCTCTACTGTTCCCAGCTGCAAAAATGTTGCGCATCAGACAGGAATCTTTACTTCACTCAGCACATAAGAATCTCTCCCCCTCATGTAAGGTTGAGCATGTTCTACCCAGTTATTATGTAAATCTTATCAGACACTTTTGTGATCCAAACAGGTCTGTTATCCACTGAAGAAGCAGTCTTCAGAGATCTCAAGGGGGCACATGTTGTGGTCTCTTTCTGGTAGCCATTCCTTGAACACAATCTGGAAGATCCCTTTTTCAAAAAATAAATTAAAAAAGTGTAATTCTCTGCTTTCCTCAGGCCTGGGAACTGAAAATATATAAGTGGAACTACATCTCAACCAATAAATGGGATTGGAGATACCAAAATATCCACTGGACATGAGTTATATGAATTCTGGATGCCTGCTGCTTGCTTGAGAGAGACCAGAAATCTCAGAAGGTTCTAGCCAGAAGTGGATTTTTTGTTTGGTTTCCACTTGGTTTTCATTATAGACATCTCATATGAAGTGGGAATTTTTGTAATACTTTCACAAATCCTGTGTGTGCCTCAATTTCCCCTATACTTTGCACCGCTTCCAAAAGGGAAGGATTAAATTTGTCCTCAGCACAGATTAAGAGACATAGATATGTGTGCCACTTCCCCATCTGGGAGGAAGGAATATAGCCAATAAGGAACTGGCTGAAAATAACCCAGATCAACAAGGAATCCAGAGAAAGACTATGCAAGCACCAATGCTTCACAGAGTAGCACTCTCAGAAGGGTAGCTGAGCAGGGATCCCAGCTCAACAGCAAAAGACAGGCAGGTGAAAATAAGAGCTTACACCTGCAAGAGGCTGAGAGCTCTCTCACCTGGGAAATGACCATGTAAGAAGTTAGGGAGACAGTCTGAAAACGGAGCCCACTATAGCTGGGCTTATGGTTACTCTGAGCAGACAAGTATGTTTTAACCTTTATTTCTTTATCATCACATAAGAGCTTCCTCCATTATGTTCCAGGTGACCAATAAACCCCACTGTTTTGGGAAAACTCTGAGTATCAATGCAAACACTAGGTGAGGTGCACTAGTTCCTGAAGAGCATACAAATCTAACCACAAAAGTCTCTCTCAGTTGGAGTCACCGAGGAGAGTTCACGGTGTAAAGCAGGGGGTTCACAGTCTCATTGGGCAGTGACACCTCATGGCCCACCTCTGAAGAAAGAGCAGGACCCCTTGGAGGTTTGGTGCAGCAAAGAGTTTTTCCAAGAGACTTTTCTGAAGCTGGGAGACAGCACAGATCCTGTTATCAACAACACCATGTTCAATTAACATTCTTCAGGAGATGAGACCTTGTACCTCATGACATTCATCATCAGACCAGGCTTCTTTGGCACCATTTGTCTGGGTTTACCCCCAATCTAAGATGTTCCACAAACTGTGTGTGTGTTTCAGCTCCCGCTTTATAAAGAGTTTTGATCAGAAAAATTAACTGGGAAGAGATGTGAATTTTCTTCTTCTCTAAAGCTAATATTACTGCTATCACGGTTCCAAGAGAGACACCCTGGAAGCACATAAAATCAAATGGCAATGACTGAAGCGGGGGGCGGGGGGGAGAACATCTGCAAAAGAGTGTAAAATGGGAATGTTTAAGACAGGCCTCCTCCAGGCACTTATTAGATATTTCAGAGAGAGCTCAGCTTTTCTTGTTCCCAATGCTTCCAGGCTAGAAATAGGAAGGGAAATGGGCTATGATGTTCCAATCTGAAGCAGATGATGAACGATTTTGTTATATCATGGTCTTTCTAAAGGTTGCTGAGACTGGGAATAGGAAACAGCTGCTCTTTCACAACTCTGTAGGGTACCTCCTTCGGGCAATGTTTAATGATCTCATTTGATCAAAGCTATACATTAACCATAGGATGAAACAATGTCTGCCTGTGAAGGGCTAGTAGAATGGCCTTATTGTCTCAGGTACAAATCTCCCTCCAGTTAGAAATGCTGAATCCATGACCAGCAAAAACAGCCAGATTACTCTTTGATAATGATACACGGATAAGCTTTGACTGGTCCACAGGAAAGAACCTGGAACCTCTTACTTCCTCATTATTTGCAACGTTATTGCAAAAAAATCGGATCCACACATACCACAGTATTATGGTATGCAGAAGTTTGCTGGTTGGTCCAGATCAAGTGTTAAGAAGGCTGTGGGAACTTCAGGAGGAAGTAATCCTGTTTCTGTCAGGGAAAAATTCAAATCTTGTTAAATATTATGATCGATTGGAACTTGAAACTTGGCTACCTTGCAACCATTTTTAAGGTTTTGAATGAACTGAATTTGTCTCTTCAAGGGCTACTGACAGCTATGTTTTATGTGAATAGTAAAACTGAAGGATTTCAAAAGAAATTAAAGTTACGGATCAACACAGCCAAAAACAACTGCTTTGATATGTTTGTTGCATTAGCAGAGTTAATGAATAAGGTGAAGGATAATGATTGTAGTGCTCCAGAGTAAAATCAACTGTTTTTAAACACTTGAACATGCTTTGTCTTAAATGTGACAAGTATTTCCCTTCAGACAAAGATTCCATAGAAAGTGATCTGCAGATATTAGATCTGTTCACTGACCATCAAAGAAATAACTTATTACTACATGAAGGAGTGCTGTTGGCTGATTTCTCTTCAGACAATGTTAAGTTTTGAAAAATGCTCCTCCTCTTGAAACATTTTGGACTAAAAGCCATGAAGAATTTTCACAACTGAATGAAAGGCTTTAAAGGTTCTCCTTTCTTTTTTGTCAATAAACTGTATTTAGACAAAAGGGGATTTTCAGGGGTTACCAAAAAACACACAAGCATTGAAATCACTTGGACATAACTTTCAAGAGCAAGATTCTCTGATCAACCTTACTCCAAGAATAGATCAACTTTGTTCAAAAAATTCCCATTAAACTTGAGTAATATTTGAGTTTTAAGATGAGTGCATAGTCATTGTGTATATGTGTGGTTTTTAGAAATAAATGTGTTAGATTCATAGTTTTATTTAGTCTCCTAATCATTTTTACAGGAATGTGCGATACACAGGTATTATGAACATTACAGCCAGTATTTATTGATCTTTTAAAGAAAGCTTTCATAGAATCATAGGGTTGGAAGGGACCCCACAAGGTCATCTAGTCCAACCCCCTGCCAAAAAAAGCAGGACCACTCCCATTAGATCATCCCAGTCAGTGTTTTGTCCAGCTGGGACTTGAACACCTCCAGAGATGGAGATTCCACCACCTCCCTAGGCAGCTTATTCCAATGCTTCACCACTCGCCTAGTAAGGAAGTTTTTCCTAATATCCAGCCTGGACCGCCCCAGCTGTAACTTGAAACCATTGGTTCTCGTTCTGCCCTCTGTTACTACCGAGAACAGTCGAGCTCCATCCTCCTTGGAGCAACCCTTCAAGTAGTTGAAGGTTGCTATCAAATCCCCCCTCAGTCTTCTCTTCTGCAGGCTAAATAAGCCTAGTTCCTTCAGTCTTTCTTCATAGGGCTTGTGCTCCAGCCCTTTGATCATTTTGGTTGCCCTCCTCTGGACTCTCTCTAATTTGTCCATGTCCTTTTTGTAGTGGGGAGCCCAAAACTGGACACAGTATTCCAGATGTGGCCTCACTAGTGCAGAATAGAGGGGAATGATCACATCCCTTGATCTGCTGGTAACACTTCTTCTGATGCAGCCCAGTATGCCATTGGCCTTTTTGGCAGCAAGAGCACACATGTCCTGTGTAAAATGATTAATAGCTTTTAGGTGTTCCCCAGGCCACTAAAAATTGGGAAACTCTGCTCTAGAAAGTCAACATGAACTGGAAGTATATGCAAAGGGGGGGGGGGGAGTCAGCCCACAGCAGTCACCTGTGACCTCTGTAGAGAAATGAGGAGCAGTGAGATGTTTATACTGTCAGCCTGATGTGTGTGAGTGAAAGTGAATGAGAAGAAAAGAGAGCCATCGCTGATTTCCTCTGCTGACACTCCACCCTTCACTCTTGGGAAATACTACGGGAATATTTTAACAGTGCATTCCACAGCTCAACTAGCAGCATGTATAGTTTCACTTTTTGCTTTCAAAGAGCTTGATGGATGATATTGCACC
The DNA here is from genome assembly GCA_007922195.1 of Podocnemis expansa. Taxonomy (NCBI): domain Eukaryota; kingdom Metazoa; phylum Chordata; order Testudines; family Podocnemididae; genus Podocnemis; species Podocnemis expansa. The sequence continues at coordinate 77,805,122 of ML681964.1, forward strand.
TGGGCACACTGGAACAATTAAAACCTACAAAAATACCTTCCCTTGGGAAACTGTCACACTCTTAACAATTCAGTGAGATGTCAATAAAGCTACACAAATAAACTGTTACCTGATGAAGATGTAAAGTCTTGCAGCTAATCAAGCCCACATTAGCAGACTTCCCTCAAGTTGCAACATGATGGACTCTGTCAAAGCAGCTACATCAGGCATACTAGAATAACTTGCCTATAAATCCTTGCAGGGATTATGGAATGTAAAGGTTAGGATTAATGGTTTGGCTGGCCATCAAAAAAAAAAAAAAAAAAAGGCCACACAAAAAATGAGTTCATAGATGATATCTAAAGAAAGCCCCTTACAGAGCAAGTATCTAGCTGCACACATGCCTAAGAGCTTTGAAATGGTGGGAGGAGAGTAAGAGGGGGAATGACTGGTATGTTATCTCCAAAGCCATAAATGTTAACTCCTCTCTTTTCTTGAGGTAAAAAGGTCCATTTTCTGCAAAGCCCTTTGTGTTTTAGCTGTTGAATAGTCCAATTCACACTCTAGCTGGTCAAGGAAGAAAAGTAAGCTTCCAAATTCTCATATCACAGGAAGTTTTCTAGATATTACACAGTGCAAAAAGGCAATACCAAATAAGGAATTTATATCATTAATGAACACTTCAGGGGGAAATCTCTGGTTTTAACCTTGCAAGAGGCATGAGACAGAAGGCCAATGAAAAGAAGTGCTGGTTTCTGAAACCTCTCTGCGCTAGTAAAGCACTCTTTCTACCTACATAACTGCTCAGTCACAGAGACCAAACAGGCAAGGCAAGCAGCTGTTCCTGTCAGCTGCTTTCCTAGAATAGTACATGTATCAGAAAGAAAAGCAGCTTCCATTGAACTAAAAGCAAAGCCCTGGAATAATGTATTAGTCAAAAGCCATGTCTGTAAAGGAGCCACATCTTAACATATTACCACACTTCCAATTAAAGTTTGTGTTTCCATCAGCAACCCTAAACCGTTATGTTTATCTTTATGCCTTGACCCAGAGGAGGACAGCCACCAGGCGCATAGGTACTTCGGAAAGGGGGAAGTTTGGTTTTCTGAGAATATTTTTGTGTAACAGACATTAGGCTAGTGTTCTCAACTTGCCCCACTTTAAATCACAAGTCTTGCAATATTTGGTGCTTCTAAAGCCCCAGCTCCTGGAATCCTGAGATTACTTGAGAGGCTCAGCTTTCTTTAAAAAGATTAAACATTAGTTTTACGCTCCCTTGGTTGTAGAAAAAAATTTGGAGATATAAACGCTGAAATCTCTTGGGCTTTTTTTTTTTTTTTTTTTTTTTTTTTTAAAGCAAAACATGATTTTTTTTCCCCTGGGTCCCAATGACATTTAACAACTGAGACTGATAATACCATTATCTAGATTCTCAAAGCCACAAATTCATAACACACAGACTTTGGGGTTTTTAGAGTTAAAGCCTTTACAGAGAACAGAAACAATCCAAACCTTCCTGAAATGATCTGGCAGAAGTAAATGGGATTGTTATTCTGTGGCTCTGCTCCTTCATTTTAAAGAGGTATGAGAAGGAAGTGGTGGATATTACCCCACAAAGACTTCTGCCAGCTGCCAGATGGCCTGTTTTGTAGCCTATCCAGTTCAGCATGTAGACAGAGATACCCGTAGGATAAGAATCTGTGTGATCTACTGCAAGCTGGACTCTCTTCAAACGGCCCCCTCAATTTTGCAGCAATACAGGATGCCAGAGGAAAAATATTCTGCAGCTTCCTCATTTAATGTTTTGAGCAATGATTTTCATTCACTCAAGTATAAGGATGAAATCAGCTTAGGAGCCCATGTTTTGAAAAATTCCATTTTATGCTGTACCCACATTTTCAGATTTCAGTGTGTGCCAGGTATCTAATGATAATCTATAGAAACTATCAGTGTGAAAGCTGGATGTGTGACAGCCACAGAGATGCTGTCAGGGCTTTTGAAAACTTAGGGCTTGTCTATACACAAAAGCCACACAGCTTTAACTATACCAGCATAACTTAGTGGTCTTCATTTTCTACAAGGGGGCACAGAGGGAGTGGTTCACAGGACATGCTCTCCTGTTTGCAGTTTTCTATTACAGCCAGAGGAGAGTTTACTCCCAGCCCTCCCCAGACTCCTTAATGGACTGTGCCTTTCTTTTATCCCCTAGCAGGGAATCAGATCCCATCTCTAAATGCTGTCCAGATGATGCCCCAAACACACCTCCTGGGCTCTCCTCCCAAACAAGGCTGGCTGCTCTTTAGTCCCCTGGTTCTTAAAGGGGCAAACAACCCTGTTAAACACCATCATTACAATATAACCATATCCACACTCGGGACTGTCAATATAAAATTTTCTAACAAAAACAAAAAAAAACAACACAGCCCTAGGTCAACACTGCAAAAAACCTGTAGATTAGGGCATAAACAGTAGTTTGAGACTGAGACGCACAGTGGATATTTCCACTGAAACTGAAGTTGTTTCACTGAATTTCTATCTTGAGACCTCAGAGTGAACAGTCATGTGAGATCAACAGAACAGTTCACTCTTATCATAGAATCCTAGGGTTGGAAGGGACCTCATAGGTCATCTAGTCCAACCCCCTGCCAGAGGCAGGACCACTCCCACTAAACCATCCCAGTCATGGTTTTGTCCAGCCAGGCCTTAAACACCTCCAAAGATGGAGATTTCACCACCTCCCTAGGCAGCTCATTCCAAGGCTTCACCACTCTCCTCGTAAAAAAGTTCTAATATCCAGCCTCGACCTCCCTAACCGCAACTTGAGACCATTGCTCCTCATTCTGTCCTCTGTTATTACCGAGAACAGTCGAGCTCCATCTTCCTTAGAGCATCCCTTCAAGTAGTTGAAGGTTGCTATCAAATCCCCCCCTCAATCTTCTCTTCTGCAGACTAAATAAGCCTAATGCTTTCAGTCTTTCCTCATAGGGCTTGTGCTCCAGCCCTTTCATCATTTTGGTTGTCCTCCTCTGAACTCTCTCTAGCATGTCCCTGTCCTTTGTGTAGTGGGGAGCCCAAAACTGAACACAGTATCCTAGATGTGGCCTCACCAGTGCAGAATAGAGGGGAATGATCACATCCCTTGATCTGCTGGTAATACTTCTTTTGATGCAGCCCAGTATGCCATTGGCCTTTTTGGCAGCAAGAGCACACTGCTGACTCATATCTAGCTTCCCATCCACCATGACCCCCAGGTCCTTTTCTACACTGCTGCTACTTAGCTGAATGTTTCCCAGCCTGTAGCGGTACATGGGGTTTTTTCACCCCACGTGCAGGATTTTATACTTGTCCTTATTGAACCTCATAAGATTTCTCTTGGCCCACTGTTCCAATTTATCTAGGTTTCCCTGAATCCTGTCCTTGCCCTCCAACGTGTCTACTGGTCCCCCCAGCTTGGTGTCATCCGCAAACTTACTGAGAATGCAGTCTATTCCATCATCCAGATCATTGATGAAAATCAAAGCTATTGTTTCAAGCTGACCACAAGTATACTGCATCACTTTACATTTGACATGATTTCTTCATGACTGAGTGCTAGAAACTTTTTTTTTTAAAACAAGGATGAAAAGATAGATTCAAAGCAGTAAGAACAGAGTTCTGCCTAACTGGTTTCATTCAGTTGCAGAATTGACAGGACCATGTCTGTAGACAGCTTTCACAGTTTGGTCTGCAGAGTCACTGGTTGGGTGGCAAGACCATGCTGTCTCATAAGAATTAGCATTAGGTAGTAACAGAGGACAGAACGAGGACCAATGGTCTCAAGCTGTGGTTAGGGAGGTCGAGGCTGGATATTGGGAAAAACTTTTTTACTAGGAGAGTGGTGAAGCCCTGGAATGAGCTGCCGAGGGAGGTGGTGGAGTCTCCATCTTTGGAGGTGTTTAAGGCCTGGCTGGACAAAACCGTGACTGGGATGGTTTAGTGGGAGTGTTCCTGCCTCTGGCAGGGGTTGGACTAGATGACCTATGAGGTCCCTTCCAACCCTATGATTATCACATTTAGCAAGGCCTATGCTGCTTTAAGCAGAAGGTTGGATTAGATGACCTCCTGGGGGCCCTTCCAATCCTAATAGTCCAATGGCTTTCAAACCAAGGGTTGCAACCCACTACAGTCACAGCCCCTCTCCACAGCATGCCTGGTACCTCTTCCCAGGTACACCCTGGAAAGAAGCTGCTCAGAGCGGCTCCTCTCTATGGCATTCCTGTGGACACATGTCTAGGCATGCCGGGAAAAGCCGCCACCTGGTGCGCCTGGGGTCCTCTGCCCTAGTCAAAAGAAGCTGCCCAGTGTGGCTCCTTTCAGCAGTGGCTGGAGTGGGGGTTCCCAGGTACACAATGGAAAAAACGCTCCAGGCTTCTTTCAGCTGCATACCTCAAGGACCCACCTCCAAGCTGTGGGCACTGCCAAAATTTTCAAGCAGCATTTGCTTTTTTTGCTGCTGCACAGTGGAGATGCTGGGCAGAAGGCACCAGCACTAGGGTCAGCAAAGGCTGTCAACCCCTAGTCTCGGGACGAGTCACAGGCATAATTTTTTTTTTTGTTTGTTAACTGGGTCCTGAAGAAAAGTTTGAAAAGCGCTGTAATATCCTATGATAATTGGGTGGTACTTTTTCCTTTGATTTTGTGATATCCGACACAGATAGGAAACCAAATAAGAAACTGGCTCAAGTAAACACCAGGTAAGACCATAGTGTCCAAAACAGTTGCCACTCGCCACATGTGGCGAAATGGCAATTGACCTGTGGTGAATTGGTGCTTTACTTCTACCATGTATTGTTTAAAATTTTTAATAAAATTTATAGATGTACAGTTAAAAAAGGTGTCCACTTTTTTGTGCCTACAGTGCATTTGTAAAAGTGCGTTTGCATGATACAAAATAAGGAGATTGTCTAAATTTAGCACTTCGCCTCCCTTATCACAGATTCGTCGTTGGGTCCTACAGCATACACTGCAAAACACACTTGTGGTGTGGGCAAAATCCACACAGCCATTTCTGAACATGGAGCCACATAAAGAAAATCCTGATTTTGATAAGCAGCGCTATGTGGCTTGCGTGCAGAATTTACTCCAAAAATTTGAACACCAGTTCTCCAATTTTGAAAAGTACAGAACTGTTATTGAATTCATGCAAGATGCATTTCACTTTGACATATACGATTCTCAGCTATCTCAAGAGCTTGTGAGGCTTCTCTCTTTGGAGAAACATTTTTGAGACGGATGTGATTTTACTTCAATGCATGCAACAGCTGGAAGATTATTCAAATTGTTACAATTTGGAATATTTTAAATTGAAATGAGTTTGCAGTTCTAAATCAGCTATTCCAAAACTGTTCTCAATTTTTGGTTCAATGTGGCTCTGCGTATCAACTATTTCCATGGTAAAAATGGTGAAATCAAAATACATGTTGCAGATATTAGATGTAAATTTGGAGGTGGAGTTGGGATGGAGTCAGAATTCTCATTAATTCTACCAATATACAATTCAAAACATTGTGCGTTTTTCTACCCCTCTATATTCTATAAAAACACAGTTAAAATCTATTTTTGGTCATGTGGCAAAAGTGTTAACACATTCGCCACAATTTTGATGAGCATGAAAAAAATTGTTGGACAATGCTGAGATAAGAGATGTTAGTTTGTAGAGGTAAGCAGCTAGATCAGCTGATGGGGTGGCTGAATGCTTTAAGCCCATGCGATAAATAAGCGTGTTAATCTATAAAAGTGCCACAGGACTCCTTGTTTCTTTTACTGAAATAGACTGATATGGCTACCCCTTTGGAACTTGTTTTACTAGTGCATAACCAAAGAACTTTACTGGCAAGGCAGTTTTGGAAGCTCTCTAACTATTCCTGAATGCACAAGTAATAGAAACCACATTCAACAAATCCTTTCTTGACCTCTACAGCCTATATGAGCAGTTCTTGGCCTTGGGCTCAAACATCAGGATTTATGACCATCCTGTCCCGCTCACATTAATAAATACGTATGGAGGGAGAGCAGGGGAACCTCTGAGGGACCATTAAGGAAAAAGTTGAGAACCACTGTTGTGTGTGTGTCACCTTAAGGCTGAACTACTACAATACACACAAGGCGATCTCTAAAGAAAACTCTAAAGCAGTGGTTCCCAACCTTTTTCAGGCTGAGGACCCCTTTTAACAAAAAAAACTTTACAAAATCAGCGGGGGGAGCTGCAATCTGGCCGGTGCAGGCAAACTGTGGCCCGTACCACTCGGGTGGCATCGCTGGCACAGCTGGTGAGCAGCACTGCCGCCAGCATGGCCCCCGCCGCTGGGGAGGCGAGCCGCGGCAGCTATGGCCCCATGCCCTCACCACCGCTGGAGAGCCACCATGGCCCCATCCCCAGATCTAGCCATGGCTGGGGAGAGGCAGCCCTAGTGGATAGCATCAGGGCAGCTGGATTCTGGCCCTAGTAGAGAGAGACTCCACAGACCCCCTGTAACATGTCCACTGACCTCTGGGGGTCCCCTGACCACAGGTTGGGAACCACTGCTTTAAGGCATCACCTAGTGCAGGACAGTGACTTACCACTAGGCAAAGAGGTTTGGAGTGAGCACATTACATAAGTGCTTGTTGAAATGCAATGATCTCATCTATTTCCAAGTACTTACTCAGTATGCTGGCTCCAATGTAAGGAGCCCTATGTGATTTCTGGCCTGGCTACCACAGAGATCACTTCTCTTCCTATGCATTTTTGAGACAGCCAAGGCATAATTGCTACATCCCTAGTCTGGTTTTCTTAGATTGAAGACAGGGTGTACTCAGAGGTTCACAGTTGTAAACCTGTCCTGATCTACAGTTTAGGTCAGGACAGTTTTCTGATCTTTGGAGCATGGTGGAAGTAGCTTTACTACAGAAGTTTCTCTGACTTCAGACTTTCAATATGTTATCACAGCTAATCTGTGTGTCACAAAGAGGCGGGTTCTTTGCTCCATAGATTCAAAGTAAATAAATATGTTTAATTTGTGTGTTTTAACCTGATGCAGGGTAAATAATTAAATGAAAATTAGCTGCACTAGGAACACTCCATGCGGATGGTCACTGACGCCTGCATCATTTGCCAAGAAAACTATTTACATTGAAGCACAAACATCCTAATTTTAAAACATAAAGAGACCGCTTGACCTATTCATTTCTGCACAAAAAGTGTTTAAAACCATGTCACTTGCAACATTTCAGGAGATGCTGAATGCATGCGAGTAGAACTCAAGTCTCTCTAATCACAACAGCTCTGAAAAATGTCTTCCCAAGAAAGTTGGGAATAAAACATTCCCTTCATGACAAATCAAAAGGGGTACATCCCTTCCACAACATCACTGCTTCAGTACAGGGTGAAGTGAAAGCAGCGGTTTAGCTTTCGACTCAGACACCAAGTAAAAATGAGACTCCACCGAGGCATCCTGCTAAGGGTTAAGCAACTACACCTAGAACTCCTGCAGCAGGTAAATCTGACTTTCACATCAGCACCTATGCAGGTGGGAGAGAAAACTCACCCATGTTCCCTATCCCATATCAACTTGTTAAATTAGGACAGCAAACTAGGGCAGAACAAATTTCCTCCCCAAGCAAGGGGCTTACTCATAAGTTAAAATTTACCTCAACATCCACTGCTATGCTCTCCAGAGTCTGGGTCACATCTAGACCTTGTGGACCTTCTGAGGTCACACGAGCCAACAGTGATCACACTCTACCTATACCACCACCTCTGTTGCTTTTCCCAAAGGGTCACCAACAGCGTGGCAGGCTGGTTAAGCCTGTAACAGTGACACAGGTAACAGCTCAAAACCAGAGTTAGTGTCTCCTTTCATAACCCTCACTCATCGGTTCTTTGCAGTACAAGAGTGTTTTCTGAATGCACTTTCACCTGGAGAAAGCCCTGCTAAACTGAAACACTGAATAAGCTGATGAAAACTGCCAGCTGTAAAATAGTCGAGCTCTTCTGTTCTGGTCTGGGATTTCTAGTTTTGACTTACTAGTCAGAGGGGTTAAACATCAGACAAACTGTTTTATCTCTGCTCCAATCTAGCAGAACACACTTGGAGTAGTCACCTGACATTTAGTCTTAAAGAGGATCCTGAGGATTTTTGCTTGAAATAAATCCAGCCATGTGGCTGGCCAAATGCCACATAGGATTCATCGGCTTGGGAAAGAGAGCAGCAATGTTAGGTGCCAAAGCACTTGCCAGTTATGACAGACTGGTGGGCCATGCAAGAAGTCAAAACAGTCTCCAGAAAATGCTTATGTTGCCTCAAAGTGCTAGGGCTGCACCAACCCCAGGGAATCCTCTTGAATTCCTCTGACAGCCTCTTGCTGCTACCCCCACCTCTTTGGTGAGTCATAAGGCTGGCTACAGGAAAGTTGTACATGAGGTGGGGAAAGGGAGAAAAAAAAACACTCAATACTTTAAAAGTAACTGAATCCTCCAGAACATTTTCCATGCTGCATCCAGAAACCTGGAATCAGAAATGGAGGTTACTCACCTTCATGCAGTAGCTGAGGTTCCTCAAGATGCATGTTCCTGACATGCGCCAATTTAGGTGTGTGTGAACCAGCGCTCCCAGGATCAGAAGATTTCAAGAAGTGTCTCTGGTCGCGGGGAAGGATGCACTCACGGAAGATGGCACCGTTTTGCACGGCTGCTGATGCGCACGCCTCCAGCGGCCTGCCCCCCAACACTCAGTTCCTTTCCACCATGGAAGCCCCTAGGTAATAGGGAATACTCCAAAGAAGAGGGGAGGACAACGGGTAGTGGAGCATGTCAGGAACATGCATCTCGAGGAACCTCAGCTACTGCACAAAGGTGAGTAACCTCCATTTCCTCCTCAAGCAGTGTTCCCGACTGCTCCACTTTAGGTGAATGTTTAGCAGTTGCCGTGTGTGGGGGTGGCTACTTCGGATTGGTTTTTATGAACTGTGTTGAGGACTGCTTGGCCAACAGCGGTGTCCATGAAAGTAATTTGTTCTAATGTGTAGTATTTTGCAAAATTCTCCACCTTGTAGCTGCTTGACAAAATGTCCGTTATTGGCACTTTCATGAGAAAGGCCATCAAAGATGCGACTGATCTGGTAGAATGAGCGCATACAGAGTCTGGTGAACGTGTTCCAGAATCATTGTAAGCGATTCATATGCAGGAGGAAATCCATCACGATAGTCTCCGTTTGGAAATGGGTTGCCCCTGAGAACATTCAGCTGTAGAAATGAATAGTCTAGAGGTTTTTCTGAAGGGTTTGGTTCTTTCCAAGTAGTAGGCCAATGCTCGCCTTATATCAAGTGTATGTAGAGCCTCTTTGTTGTGGTGTGGAGTGTGGTTTTGGATAGAAGACTGGAAGGTGTTTGGTTTGATTGAGATGAAAGGAGCATGTAATTTTTGGGATGAATTTAAGGTGTGGTCACAGGGAGACTGTCCTTATAAAAGATGGTATACGGGGGATGTGCCATTAACGTTGCTATTTCTCCTACACGTCTGGCTGAGGTGATTGCAACAAGAAAGGCTACTTTCACAGATAGATGTAGGAGTGAAGTAGTTGCTAACGTTTCAAAAGGCGGTCTCATGTAGGCTCTGAGAACTCATGTAAGGTCCCATGGGAGTAGCAGATGGTCAGATTTGTGGGTGTAAAGTTTTGTAGACCAACCATGAACTTTTTGACTGTTCAGTGAGCGAATACCAAGGTACCTTCTGAGAGCTCATGAAGGATTGAAATCACCACTAGATGGACTCTAGTGCTGTTAACCGAAATGTTTGTTTCCTTTAGGTATGCCAGATATTCAAGGACATGCAGTATTGGAGCTGTGACTGGATCAATGTTTCGTTGGCTGCACCAAGAGGAGAAACGACACCATTTGTGCAGGTAAGTTAGCCTCATTGCAGGTTTTCCCGCTGTTTAATAGTATGTGTTTTACCTTGTGAGAACACTGATTCTCTAAATCATTGAACCATCTAGATTCCACGCCGTCAGGTGGAGTCTCTATTAATGTTCTGTTGTTCTGTGATAGAAGGGTCGGTGTGAGAAATAATGTGACCAGTGGTGTGTTGGACATTCTTAGTAAGTGCATGTACCATGTTTATCGGGGCCATGCTGGTGCTACAAGTATTACTGTAGCTTTGCGCTGCTGTATTTTGTGCAGGGTCCTTGGGATCAGTGGAATGGGAGGAAAGATGTATGAAAGTGTTTTGTTCCAATCCAGGAGAAATGCATCACTACTGGATCCCTGACCTATGCCTCCTCGTGAGCAGTAATGTGTACATTTCTTGTTTGTAGCATTGGCAAAACAAGTCTATGGTATGGAAACCCAACAGTGTGAAGATGTCTCTTATGATGTTGTTGAGACTCTCCCATTCGTGTTGATTCATGAACAACTGACTGAGGGTGTTGGCTATTGTGTTGTCTTTCCTGGGAAGGTACTCTGCTATATGTGGATACCATGCTCTATACACCAGTCCCAGAGTGTCATTGCTTCTATACATAGGGGCTGTGATCTTGTTCCACCCTGACAATTGATATAGAACATTGAAGTTCTGTTGTCGGTTTGTATCCTGACATTCTTCCCCGAGATTATGGGAAGAAAATGGTGACAAGCTTTTCTGACTGCTCTTAGCTAGAGTATGTTTATGTGCAGAGACCTTTCTGAGATGGACCATCCGCAGATTGTTGTTGCAAATAGTTTCCCCAACAGATCATGGAGGCATCTGTGGTGATCAGTATGTCCAGTTGTTGTAGGGTGAATGGGACCCCATGTGACAAGTTGTTTTGGTCTATCCACCATGCTGGAGTGTACTTGAGCATGGTAGGGATGTTTAGAAGGCATCTGGACGAAGGATGACATATTTTGGACTGTCTGAGAAACCATAGTTGGAATGGCCGCATACAAAGTCTGGCATACTCAACAAGGTAGGAAGAAGCTGCCACGTGTCCCAGCATTTGCATACATGTGTGGATAGAGACTGCTGGTGATTTCTGGATCATAATGGCCAGTTGTTTGACACTGTGGAGTCTTTCAGAGGGAAAGAATGCCCTTGCTAAAGGTGAGTGAATTCGGACACCAATGAAGTATCTGCTGCGCTGGTTGTAGTGATGACTTCTTGTAGTTTTTGTTCAGACCCAAAGACAGATAAAGGTTTTCTGTTGTTTGAAGTGCGCAGTGAGCTTCTGGACGTACCAGAGCTTTTATGAGGAAGTTGTCCAGGTAGGGAAAAACTGATGCACCTTGTTTGCACAAAAAGGCTGTTATTGGGGCCATGAGTTTCAAGAATACTCTGGGTGCCATGCATAGTCCGAAAGGGAGTACCATGTACCAATAATGATTGTTCATGAACTGAAATCTCAGAAACCTTCTGTGAGCTGGGTGAATTGGAATGTGCGTCTTTCAGGTTGAGGGAGGCCAACCAATCTCCCTGTTGTAGTGATGGTAATATGGTGTTTAGAGTCATCATCTTGAACCACTTTGTTGAGTTGCCTTAGATCTAAGATAGGTCTCAAACCACCTGTTTTTTCCTGGGTTATAAAATGTAGGGAGTAGAAGCCCTTCCCACATGTTTGTCTGGAACTGGCTCTATTGCTCCTATGTAATGTAAGTTCTGAATCTCCTCCTGTATGAGTTGTACATGACCGGGGTTCCTGAAAACAGACAGGGTGGGGTAGTGAGTTATGGGGTTGGAGATGAATGGAATGGAATAACCCTTCTGTATGATTTCTATAGCCCATTTGTCTGATGTAATCTTTATCCACTGATGGAGAAAGGGACGTAGTCTGTTGTTGAATATTTGAGGTTGTAACGGTGACTGGTGGTGTAGTGGTTGGTTGGTCAATCCCTCGACCTGTATGTCAAAATTATTTTGAGTTGCCAACTTGTGGATTTTTTGGTGGCTGGTTATTTTGTCTTCTGTGATGGGATTGACAAGGTTTGTTTCTACAATAGTCTAGTCTGCGATTGGATTGGTTTTGGAAGTATCTGAACATGTATGTTGGGTTTTTATAGCATCTCTTCTTAGATGATAGAGTATATATTCCGAGAGTGGCTCTCAAGTCTTTTAAATTATGCATGACCTCATTCGTTGTTTCTCCAAACAGGTTGTCCTTCTTGAATGGGAGGTCCTCAATGGCACTCTGCATCTGCTTAGGCAGGTCAGCAGCGTGGAGCCAGAAAGACCAGCACATCACTACTGCGGTGGCTTGTGTTCTGGATGCAACATCTGCTGTATCCAACGATGCCTGGAAAGCCATTCTGGCCACTAACTGACCCTCTGTGACTAAGATGGCAAATTGTTCTTGTTTTTCAACTGAAATAAACTGTGAAAATTCCATGATCTTTGTGTATATCTCATGGTTGTAATTCGATAGAACTGTGGTACAGTTGGCGACCCTTAACTGTAATGCTGCAGACGTGCACACTTCCCCCCCCCCCCCCCCCCCGAGAGCATCGGGTTTCTAGTCTTCCTTGTTTGCAGGGTTGGTTCTTGAGTATGTTTGCTTATATCTCTGATTAGCGGCTTCTACCACCAAGGAATTTGGTTGTGGATGTGTGAATAAAAATTCATTTCCCTTGGGGGTAATAAAATATTTCTTGTCTGCTTTTTTGTTTGATGGGGCCACTGATGCTGGTGTCTGCCATATGGCGTTTGTGGGTTCCATCATACCCGGGTCCATTGGCAGGGCTAGTTTCATGGACCCTGAAGATTGGAGGATCCTGTATAATTTGTGTTGGGTAGTTGGATTGTCATTGAGTGGAATCTCCATGCTATTAACTGCTCTCTCAAATAATTCTCTAAATTGCTTCAGGTCGTCAGCCTTGGACTGTTGAAGAGGGTCCTTGTGGCTTCCTCTAGCTGTGGATGTGTGGCAGTCTGCAGGTGGCGGTGTTGTTGAGGGGGTACTAGAGATTGTTGTAATGGTCCCCCTGTTTGGTAATTTATAGGCATTGATTGAAAGGTGCTGTATTGTGGCCAGTTGGTCCAATTCACCCCTGGTATCTGAGGTTCGGGGTAAAACACCCATGGAGGATATGGCCATGGGCAACTCAACCCTGTGTTGAATGGTGTGGGTTGATCAGTTTGCTGGGCTGGTGGATCAAGCAGTATAGGGCTTGCTGTGTCAGATGAGGGAGTATGCTGTGGAGAACTGGATAATGAGGACAGGCTGCTCTCAAATAGTGGTGATATGGGAGGGGATTGGATCTGGAGATCCTCTTCCCACTCAATGTGTTTTGTTTTCCTTGTGTTTCTTAGGCTCCATTTGTAATGGGGAATTATCTATTATTGGTTGTTGGATCAGCATGGATATCAGTGCCGAAAGCTCCATTTGCTGCCACAGCATCTGTATTGTGTTTGGATAGATTGCCGGTGCAGGAGAGAGGTGTATCGGTGCCGGGTTCAGCACTGGTGTCGGTGCTGTGCTCGGCACGGGAGTTGGGGTGAGTGCCAGCAGTGCAGTTATTTGCGGCGCCGTTGCTGTTGTTGCTGTAGTTGTCAGTGCTGCTTTAGAGTCCACAGCTTTGCCGGAGTGCCGCCGGTCTATTCTGACCAGCTTTGAATTTCCTACCCTTTCAGGGTGTTCTGAGACCACTGTATTAATTTTTGTCTGTGTCCCTAGATTTTTTTGCGGACACTGGAGATGTCAAGTTCAAGCATCGTTTGTGTGCTCCCTCAGATGGTTAAGGAGAGGCGCCTGGGTCAGAGGCTGGTTGGAGGGAGCCTTCTAAGAGTAGAAACTTAAGCTTCCTCTCCCTTTCCCTCCTGGTCCGTGATGTTAAGTTGTGGCAATGTTCGCATTTGTGTGATAAGTGTCCCTCTCTGAGAGACTTGATACAGGACTCATGTCTGTCAGACGCTGGCATTGCCTCCTTACAGGAAGCATAGCGTTTAAAGCCTAAGGGGCCAGGCATTTGTAATTGTTGTTTTCATCATTTGTCTTTTTTTTTTTTTTTTTTTTTTTAAAAGTAGAGGGTAAGGAGACACAAATTGGAGCCACACAAAGTCCATCCTGAGTCGGCAGCAGTTGAAAGTAACTGAGGAGCACGGGCGGGCAGGGTGCTGGAGGCACGTACAGCAGCAATGGCGCGAAACAATGCCAGCTGCCGCAAGCGCCTCCTCCCCTCGTGACCAGAGCCACTGCTTGAAATCTTCTGATCCTGGATGCGTGGAGCATGTCAGGAACACTACTCAAGGAGGAACAGAGCTCTGATAGTAGTCTAAACTGTCTTGCCTTAAACTGTCAGGAGGAATTAACTGGCCCCAGTCCAGTATAGGGAATCAAGTATAAGTGGTTAAAACTGGGCTTAAGTTATTTTTAGTTGCTTTAGAGGTAAAAATCTTTCAGAGATAAATTCCTGAATGTTTGAAACAAGCCCAACATTGGGTACTGGCATCCTGAGTTACCACTGAATAAGAATATTAGACAAGCTACTAATCTATTTCTGTATAAAAATTTGCTCTAAGCTTGTTTCTCAGGGAAATATAAAAAGCAGCAGAGATACTCCTGAGAACGAGTAATTAACATAAAAGAAATTTGCAGAACGTGCCACATTCAGAGGATGCACTCCCTTGGGACTTGCACGCAAGATCTGAAACATTTTATCAAAAGCCTGGGGATCATTCCCAGAAGGTGTTGCCAGTTGCTGGCTGTGGTCAGGCTGAAGCATGGAAATAGTCTGAAGGTCAAGCAGTGGGGCACAGTTTTCGCTGAGGAAAAAAACCTGTCCTTGCAACTAGACGTTCCTTATGCTTGTAACCTTTAGGGCTTTTAATTTATCTATTCTTATTTTCCTCTTCCAAAAATCAGTGAATGCTAGAACCCAGTTTCCTTCTTCCTACACAGAGTCAGGAAGCCAGCAAAGAGGAGGAAGGGAGTAACTGCTGCACTTCAACCGCCATTGTATTTACATTTCCGTCCTCTGAACAACAAATAAATTTAATTAGGACTGAACAGGAGGCACCGCATGGAAAACAGAGGTTGAAGTTTCTGGGAGAAAGGGTTGTGAAAGGAGGTTTGGATCCCTTGGCAATGGAAGTAGGTGGACTCAATTAATTTTGAGAGAATGATTCACTTCCTTGTGGAAGTTCAAACAGCAATAGCTAGGGAGTCACTGAATTTCAGTGGGCAGCCAAAGTATTGTGTGCTCAGAGACACAAAATTTCCTACTGAAAAGAAAAGGATAAGGGACTGAACGTGTTGTTTTGTACCATATTTTACCCAATACAATGTTACCAGGTTGAGTCATAAGGACTTCCACCTTTACTTCAGGAAGAAATGAACCATTTCTTCCCATGTTCTATCAGATTATTTGACACAGTATTTTGAACAAATACATACTATATAACAGGGGTGGCCAAACTTATGGAACTCAAGAGCCACACAAGTTGATTATTAAACCTTCAAGAGCCACACTGAGGCATATAACCATATACTTTTACCCACTAAATTGATTTGCTGACCTTCCGCGAGCTACATGTGGCTCCTGAGCTGCAGTTTGGTCTTGCCTGCTATATAACATGCCATTTTGTCCTGAAATTCAAGGAAGCAACCTTAGCCCACAGTTAAGTTTTAATCACCCACCCCCCAAAGCAAGCAACCAAGCATAAGTGTCCATGTGCATGTCTACACTTGCAAGTTAGTTTGAATTTAGGAGGCTTCATTCGAACTAACTTAGTACCTGTCTATGCTTGGCTTTCATTAGTTCAAATTAAGGAAT
This sequence comes from Podocnemis expansa, assembly GCA_007922195.1. Taxonomy (NCBI): domain Eukaryota; kingdom Metazoa; phylum Chordata; order Testudines; family Podocnemididae; genus Podocnemis; species Podocnemis expansa. Next base: position 77,820,858 of record ML681964.1, read on the forward strand.
TCCTTAACTCAAACTAATGAAAGCTTAGTTTGAATTAGCAAGACCTGCAGGTTAGTTTGAACTAGGGCCTTAGTTTGAACTAAGGACAGTGTAGACTAAGCCTAGGATTAGCCCTTAGTTCAAATTTAATAAATTTGAATTAAGGGCAGTTAGTCCAAATTAACAAAGTGGTCAAATTAGTCCACTTTGTTAGTTCAATCTAATAAATTTGAGTTTAGTTCAAATTAACAAATTCAAACCAACTTCTAGTGCAGACATAGCCCATGTTACTTCCATCAATGAAGATGATTAGACAAAGCTTTTAGAAATCCAGTCTAGTTATCACTGTTAGTGCCAGCTGAATACTAGTAGTATTTCCTCACAGGCTGGGCAATTAAAAAAACTCTTTTTCTAATCAAAACTGTTTATTGATTAACATGTCTGCCATGTCACCATATCACTTAACCAGTGCTAGATTAGCCGGTCTCAGGGCTCCAAGCTGCCCCCCACCATTGCAGCTTGCAGATGGGCTGATGCTGGAGGAGGGGGAGGTCTGGGGCCAGTCCACCTGGGGAGTGGGGCCAGCTGGTGCTCAGAGCAACCTTTGGTGCAGCCCCCCAAGACCAGGGACCCTGGAAGGCTGCACCTCACTCCAGCCAGCCCCACCTCCCCGCAAGTGGGGCCAACAGGTGGCAGACCAGCCAGCCCATTGCTAGGGTGGGAGCATGCAGCCCAGTCTCTGGCCACAGGGCCCCAACCCTCCCTGTGGCAGCGGAACAGGGGCCCTCCCAGCAACCTCCCCAAGCCCCATCAGCACTGAGGGAAATGGGGGAAGAGGATGCATGGACCAGATCAGATCAGGCGCCTTAGGGACTGGAGTCGAGGGCCCCACCCCTGTAGCCCCTATATTAAGCCAGCTCTGCACTTGACTACACGTGACAGTGAGAACCATCAGCATTTCTCACATCCAGTAGTAGTAAGGAAGATGTCCAAAAGACCAGTGTGCTTTATATATTTGCAAAGCCATAAAAGGAGCAAGTGGGGAGAATGTGTCGACACAGAACTAGTCACCTACTCAGATTTTATTAGTTTCTGAAGTAAGAGTCCATTACATTAAAGCCCTGCTTCCAGTTGGAATGACTAAATGTGAAATTATGTAGTAAGACAAAACTGACCAGTCTGCAATGCTGGCTGCACAGCAAGGCAGTGCTTCCCAAACATCCTCTACCCTTACTTGCTGCCTACAAATGAGCTGTTCTTCCAAGGGAAGTTATTATTACACATCCAGCTATCAGAACTATGCAAGAGCCAAAAAGAGAGTGTGGGTTAACTATACCAGGATATTCAGGAAATGCTTTTAGTAACTGAACAAACCTCTTGGGAAACACCTGCTTGATGTCTGTGTCCTGAAACTTTACCAGCAGGTATCAAGAGGGGCAACAGAAATATTGCCAACACTGCCTGTGTGCTATATCTCTGGGTTGTCTTCTATACAAAGAAAGCAGAAAGAAGGGAGGCTGAAAACCCACTAATCACTAATGAAGACAACATAAGATGTATCCCACCTGACTGCCAATGAGGCAACCAAGAAAATGGTAGCAGATTGACTCCTGACGGCCAAGAGAAGCGATGGGTACCAGGTTGCTTCAGCTACTGATAAAGAGACAGTCAGCAGGGAGCGTCCCATATCCTCCAAGGATTATGGTATCAGCAATTCAGAACAAAGAAAGGAACACCAGCATTAGGAACTGAACACTATGTGAAAGCAGAAGTAAGCAATCAGGCAGAAAAAGGCTAGGGTGGGAGAAGCACATACTGTCCTACAGCTTAAAGGCCAGCACACCTAGGATTCTTGTCCCCATCTCTGCTTGTAGCACGAGGAGCAGCCACTTGCAGGCAGAAGGGCAAGATGCTGGTGTTCACAGGCACAGCTTTGATCCCTGCCACCATTTCAGGGCAGGCTGACTGCAGCATGCAGAGTGGAAGGATCTCACCTCTCTCTCAGTGGTGGGGGAGATAGAGCTGCTGAGAATTGCTGCAGCCAAATCTTGGCCTGAAGCAAGAGCCAGAAGCCATGCTCTGGAGGAATTTTAAAGGGCCACAATCTGTGCACCAACATGGCCCAAGCTTCGCCCGTGGCTGCACCTCAGGGAGAGCAAAAGACCAGGGACAGAGGAGTGCTGGCAGAGCAAGTCCTGGGAAGACTCAGCTGAGGGCTGGGCCTTGTAGTGCCAAGGGAGATAGGTCTTCTCCCCTGTTCAGCTCAAAAGCTGGGAACAGGAAGGAGGGCAGGGAGATGCTTGCAAACCAGGCAGTGCTGCCAGGTGCCATCCTTGCAGAGATCTCTCCCAGCCTCAGCTGGAAGACAGACTGCAGGGTACTGGACCATTAGGTTCTGTTCACAGTTACAAACAGCCTCCATTCCTGAGCTTTTCACATCTTTGCAATTCTACTCCAGTATGTAGCCAGCCTCTTTTCTCGCCAAGCCCCAACTCTAAAGTGCAGGCCCAGCCAGACCTTTTTCTGGTCATGTGACCAGACACTTCCCAATGATTCTCTAGCAACTGGCCCTGGCAGCCTGACCCCTCTCCACCAAAGCTGCAGTGACTGCCCAGGCCAGAGCTGCATGGTGCAAGCAGCCCCACTGTCTGCTCACAGCACTGCCACTCACGGCTGCCAGCTGCTGGCCAGGCTGCACTCATGGTAGCAAGCTTGCACCATTTCTGGGCAGGCCTGTTGGCCAATGGGGTGGGCCTGTGCCCACCCATAGTTACACCCCTGTTTTACTGTATTCCTAAATCCCTGCTCCAGAAAGGCAAGGCCTCGCCTCCCACCATCCCTTCTGATGCTGTTCACAGTCCGAAAGAGAGCAAGATACATGAATGCAGAGGCTACCACCACCTTCTATCCCTTTCCCAAGCATGATAAGCCAATATATTAGGCCATCAAAGAGTTTTTAAAGTGGAAAAAAATGTATGGTTGTTTCTCCTGTGTACAGCTTAAAGGCCCCTATGTACCATGGCTCTCTTCCAAACAAATTAACCCAATGTATTCCCAGTAGACTGATTTAAATCCAAGATTTAAAACAAGATTTGAATTGCTATTTAAAAAAAAAAAATCAGGCAGGAAACCTTGGGGTTTTTGTTTGTTTGTTTTTTAAAGTTTATTTTAATCTTGTTTTCCATTTGTACTTCTAAGTTATTTTCCTAAAGAAAAGTTGATTCTCATTGGTACCATTAAAGCAATTTGATTTGCAATTAAATGGACTTGTACACATTAGTTTTGGTACTTCTTGAAGATGGAGAAGTACTAAGCATTTGACAAAGTGGGATTTTCTCCCACAAAAGCCCATGTGATAAATACCTTTGTTAGTTTTTAAAAGTGCCACCAAACTCTGTTTTGCTGAACTAGGCTAACACAGCTGCCCCTTTGGAACTAGATAGATGAGTTGACATAAAATGTGTCAACATTCAGCAACCACAGCGATGGTTGATGTACAAACTCTCTACATGGGCTGCCGGAGTGTATCCTCACTAGGGAAACTTCCACCGACTTCAGGGGCAGCATGGTGAGCTGAAAGATGTATCTCAGGTCCCAGCCAGGAGCCTGTTGGTTCTGGGGTTCCCTATAGGATGCCGTCTACCCCCAGCTCCCTGGTCCCAGCCAGCAGCACAAGCAGCTAGGGAGGGGGTACATGAGTTTCTGTGGCTGGCATTGTGCAGGTCAGACTAGACGATTACATTGGTCCCTCCCAACCTCAGAGTCTATGAGCATTCTGCATCCTGCTTGGTTCCAGCATGCACTAGAGCATCTGCCTCTCCCAGGGATTGGGCAGCAGGAGTGACAGCCCAGCCACTTCTGCAAGGGGACACAGTATCTATGCTGACACTGCATCCCTCTCACTCTGTAAAAATCCTACCTTTCCCAGTGAGGTGGTTTTATTTTGACAAAAATACCCACCCAGGGCAGTTTTGTTTTGGGGGAGAGGAGGATGGAGAGAAGAGGAATAATTGTAGCATGTACCCCTGCACTGTTTTGTCAACAAAAAAACTCTATAGTGTAGATCAGGTTAGACTCTGCTACCTAGAAAAAGAGCAGATGCAGGTGTCAGAAACCATAAAAAGTCGGTCCAAGTCTGAGAATCTAAGCCAAACAAGAAAAACTGAAGATGTTACAAGAAAGGCAGAAGGATTTCATGTTGTTAAATTGTATTTCAGTGCATCTTCATTCTGCAGAGACTCCTGCAGGGGGGTTCTACACATAATAAAAAAAAACAAGCAGTCATGTGGCACTTTAAGACTAAGATTTATTTTTCGCATGAGCTTTCATGGGAGAAAATCCCACTTCCTCAGTTGCTTCGAAGACGGGTGAACTTACAGAATAGAATGAAAATAAAAAGTTCACCCATCTTTGAAACATCTAAGGAAGTGGGATTTTCTCCCACGAAAGCTCATGCGAAAAATAAATCTGTTGGTCTTAAAGTGCCACACGACTCCTTGTTTTTTTTGCTGGACTAGACTAACATGGCTCTCTCTTTGGAAATCTACACAATACTTGCCATTAGGATTTGCAGAGGCTACCAAAACACATGTCATTTCAGCCCCAAACAGCTGGGCCTGTTTGCCAAGCTTTGCTGCTTAATTCCAGTGTGAAGCTAAGAAGTCTCCAAACACCGTATTATGGTTACATTTTCCCAGGTGATATTTCAGTATGTATGGATCAATGATTCTTCTTCAAACCTTTCTCCATGCCAAAATATGTAATGTGATGTCTTTAGTTCCATACCTTAAAAGCAGATGTTCCCTTAGTGTGCCCTTAAATCTCCACAAACTGCTTATCTGTAAAAGAAAAGGAATACACCATTGAAAAGGAAGCTGGGCTTGAAAGCAGCTATTTGGATGTCACAGAAAGTTTCATGTTATGTCAGGACTCGCCACCCCAAATTTTAGTCTATGGGAGATTTTTTTTTTTTTTTTTTTAAAACAAACAATCCACTAGAAATTTGATTATGTTTTTAATATGCTCTTTTCCCTTTTCTGTGGCTTGGGATCCTCCCACTAGATTTATCCCTCACTTGGCCATATAAAATAAAGCATACATTAGGTTTATAACCCAGCTCTGAACCATAGCCATAACAGTCTAGAAAGCAAGCTTCACAGCAGATTCATCTAAAAGGCTTGAACGCTGTTCTGGTCATTTGGGCCAGAAGAAACCATTGTGATCATCTAATCTGATCTACTACACAACATGCATCATAAGAGTTCAGTGAATTAATGTCTTTTTCACCTAGCACATCTTTATTAAAGAAACATGCAAACTTGGACGCTATTCTGCCTTCCTCCAGAAAGGCGTTGTAATCCTCCCTAGCCTCCTGTGGGAGTAGGAGTCTAAATTTATTCATCGATTCCCACACATCCATCATGTATCTGCCCACCAGGGCTTGGTGGACAATCTACCACAATCTACCACAATCTACCACAATCCCTGGTAAATTATTCCACTGGTTAATTATCCTCACAATTCAAAATTTTTACCTCATTTCCAGCCTGAATGTGTCTGGCTTCAACTTCCAAACACTGAATCTTGTTATACTTTTGTCTGCCAGATCAAAGAGTCCTCTAGTATCAAATCCATGTTCCCCATGTAGATACTTACAGGCTAATCAAGTCAGCCCAGACTATTCTCTGTTAAATTACATAGATTGAGCTCTTCCAATTCTTTAATCATAGGAATCATAGAATGTGGAAGGGACCATAAGAGGTCATAGAGTCCAGCCTCCTGCACTCAGGGAAGCACCAAGTACCCCCTTAAACCATCCCTAACAGGTGTTTGTTTAACCTCCTCTTAAAAATGTCCAATGATGGAGACTCCACAATCTCTCTAGGGAACTTATTCCAGTAGTTAATTACCCTCACAGTTATGAATTTTTTTTTAAAATGTCCAACCTAAACCTCCCTTGCTGTAATTTACCATAAGCCCATTGCTTCTCATCCTGTCATCGTCAGTTAAGGAGAACAATTTTTGTCCCTCCTCCTTGTAACAACCTTTTAGCTACTTGAACACTGTCATGTCCCCTCTCAGCCTCCTCTTCTCTAAACTAAACTGCCCTCATAAATCAAGTGTTCCTGACCTCTGATCATTCGTGTTGCTCTTTCCTGGACTTTCTCCAATTTGTCCACATCATTCCTGAAATGAGGCACCCAGACCTGGACACTAGGCCTCAGCTGGGGTATTATCAGTCCCACGTAAAGCAGTAGAATTACTTCTCGTGTCTTATTTACAATAGTCCTGTTAATACGTCCCAGAATGGTGTTCACTTTTTTTGCAACAGTGTTACCCAGTTGACTCATATTTAGCTTGTGGTCCACTATGATACCCAGATCCCTTTCCGCAGCACTCCTTCTTAGGTAGTCACTGCCCATTTTGTGTGTGCGCAATAGATTGTTCTTTTCTAAGTGGAGTACTTTGCACTTTCCTTTATTGAATTTCATTCTGTTTACTTCAGACCATTTCAGCAGTTTGTTCAAATCATTTTGAATTGTACTCCAGTCCTTCATAACACTTGCCACCCCTCCCAGCTTGGTATCATCTGCAAACTTTATAAGTGTACTCTCTACGCCAGGGGTGGCCAAACTTAGGGAACTCAAGAGCCACACAAGTTGATTATTAAACCTTTGAGAGCCACACTGAGGCATATAGCCATATACCTTTACCTACTCCAAAATTACTACGTTTATAATTGATTGCACACTAATTGTATAGTTAGAAGAGGGCAAATATTGATCCTATTAATGACAGATTCTAGCAATTACTTAAGTTTACCATGAAAATTAGGCCTATACAGTAAACTTAACTGTTGCTCAATATAGAAGGCTGCAGGCTAGTGGCAAGTTTTTTAAAATCCCAACCATGCCACAGTTCTCCCCACCATCCCTGACCATGCCATCACTTCACCCCACCATCCCAACCCCATCGTGACCTCCTAGGCTGGGGCTGCTTTCCTGAATTAATTTGCTGACATTCTTCTGGGAGCCACACTTTTTCATTCAAGAGCCACATGTAGCTCCTGAGCTGCAGTTTGGCCATGCCTGCTCTATGCCATCATCTAAAAAAATCATTGATAAAAAACACTAAACAGAACCAGACAAAGAACTTATCCCTGCTTCAGCCCACTCATTATGCCCTTCCAGCATGACTGTGAACTGTTGCTAACTACTCTCTGGGAGTGGTTATCCAAACAGCTTTTCAACCATATTATTGTAGTTCCATTGAGGTTGTACCTCCCTAGTTTATTAATGAGAAGATGATGCAATACCATATCATAACTTCTACTAAAGTCTAGATACACCACATCTACCACTTCCCTTCTATCTACAAGGCTTGCTACCCTGTCATAGAAAGCTATTAAGTTGGTTTGACATGATTCATTCTTGACAAATCCATGCTGACGATCACTTAACACCTTCGTCTCTGTCTATCTGCTTTATTAGCAGCTCCTGCTACAGAGGTTAACCTGACTGGTTATTTCCCTTTTTAGAGATGGCCACTATGTTTGCTCTTTCCAGTCCTTTGAGACCTCTCCAGTCTTCCATGATTTGTCTATAGATAAATAGCCAATGGCTCAGACATCTCCTTCCACATTTTCTGTTTCTGATTTTCCCTTTTTGTTGAGTAACAATCCAGTGCTGTCCTTGATCTTCCTCTTGCTTTTAAGTATTTGAAAGATGTTTTCATGTTACTCTTTACACCCTCAGCTAGTCTGATTTCAGGTGTGCCTTGACTTTTCCCCCCCCCCTCATATAATTGTGTTGTTTATAGTCATTCTTTATAATTTGACCTAGTCTCCTTTTTTGTAGGAGTCTAGTTTTAGATTATTGGAAAATATCTTGGTTAAACCAGAGTGGTCTCTTACAATATTTCCTACCCTTCCCACACAATAGTATGGTTTGATCTTGTGCCCTTAATAATATCTCTCTGAAAATGTTTCATCTCATGGCTCATTTATCACTGACCTCCTTGAATAGCAGATGACAGAACTGAGCAGAATATTCCACCAGCCTCTGCATCTGTGCCAAAGATGGAGGCAATAGACCCCTCTTACACAGACTCCATGTTCCCATGTCTATACATTCAAGGATCGCTTTAGCCCCTTTGCCTGTAAAACTGAACCATGATCTTCAGCTGATTATCCACCATGACCCCTGAGTATTTTTAAAGTCACTGCTTCGAAAGCTAGAGTCTCCCCAAAACTGGTATGTATACCTGCATTCTTAGTCAAGTAATTCAACTAGGGACATTTGGCTGCTCTGAAACATTTTGCTTGTGCCAAAACAATCCAGATAGCTCTCTATCAATGAAATGTCTTCTTTATTAACCACTTCCCTCTATCTTTGAGTTATCTACACATTTGGCCACTAATGACTACGTTTTCTACCAAGTCACTGATGAAAAAACAATCAGCAGCATAGTGCCAAGAATCAATCGCTGCAGGACACCTCTAAACAAAAAAAAACCCACACACACATTGCTGGATGACAGTTTCCAGTTTACAATTCCATTTTGAGACCCATCAGTCAGTTTTTAACCCACTTAACGTGTGCAATGTTGATTTCATATTATTCTACTTTCTTAAAGTGTCATACAGAACCAAGTCAAATGCCTTACAGAAGTCAAAGTATATTATATCCACATTATCTTATCAACCAAGGTAGATCTCTGAAGAATTACTAGTTGGCTTGACAAGACCCATTTTCTATAAACCCACGTAGATTGGCATTAGCTATACTTTAAAATGGATAGCCGTGTTAGTCTAGTCCAGTGAAAAAAACAACAAGGAGTTGTGTGGCACTTCAAAAATTCAAGGAGGTAATGTAGCTAATGAAAAAACAACAAAGAGTTGTGTGGCACTTGAAGACTAACAGATTTATTTTTTGCATGAGCTTTCATGGGAGAAGATCCCACTTCCTCAGATGCTTCGAAGATGGGTGAACTTACAGAAAGGAATGAAACTAAATGCAAGGGGGTGTAAAACATAGGATCAGGTCATAAAGTAAAGTATGTTTTACACCCCCTTGCATTTAGTTTCATTCCTTTCTGTAAGTTCACCCATCTTCAAAGCATCTGAGGAAGTGGGATCTTCTCCCACGAAAGCTCATGCAAAAAATAAATCTGTTAGTCTTGAAGTGCCACACAACTCCTTGTTGTTTTTTCATTAGCTACATTACCTCCTTGAATTTTTGACCAAATCCTGTATAAGCTGCTTCCTTATTTTGCCAATTAATGCATAATGCACAGAACGTAAATTAAACTCAAACTACATAAATGAAAGACAAAACAGATCACTAAAGGAAAATTGATACTGAAAATTGCGCGTCTTGGGTCGTACTTGAGATTAGAACACAACACCAGAGTCAAACAACAAAATGTTGCTAATATGCCACTCTTTTACAATCTAGACCAACGACAGTTGCCATGCGATTGTATGCAGAACACTGAGGTACAGCAATAAAAGATCAGAACTCAAGCTAGCAAATACAACGTTAGACCAGTTACATTGGAGCAGCCAAAAGGAACAGAGCAGGTACAGAGAGGTGAAGTATTCAGGAAGGAGAAGCATCAAGAAAAACATTGCCCTCCCTGCTAGCGTACTCCACAAGCCAGTATATCCAAAACATTAACCTTCATTCTTCTGAAGGAGTCTTGAAAGCAAGGAACCTGGGACTCGGGTTAAGAACAGATGGCTAGCACAGCACTGCAACAGCTGACTGGAATGCTCACTCCCAAGATTTAGTAAGAGGTATGTAGGACAGTTAGTGAGGAGGGAGGTGTCCATGCAACAATCTACACTATGAGAAGTTTTGGGATGTTCTCGGCAGTTTGCTCACTGCTCTGGATCATCTCACCTCTCAGCACAGCATTCATTCACATGCTCACAATCAAGACTCAAGTCTTGTCAGTAAATGTCACTGAGTTGTGCAACTAGATGTATGTAAGCATACATGTAAATACCATGACACTTTAGGTCTCTTACAGAATTGCACTTTTTGAGTAAATGAAGAACAGCCGCACCCTGTCTCCAGTCCCAGAGGGCAGGAATGGGATCATATAATCAACTGATGAAATACCAGGCAGAGCTAAAGGGCACTGACATACTTGTGGCACGGTTTAATCTCAGTCACTATTTGGTAAAGTTACTATTCAAAGGATGCTAAGACCCTGCACATGGCAGAACTTGTATTTTTATGTTGGACAAGTCAATAGGAACAATTGTTTATTTCTGTTCAGACAAGAGGTAACAAAAAGGCATCACAAATGATGTCATTCCACTCCAAAGCTCAAACACACTTTCTGTAAATCCAGCTTCATAGTTAGTAAAATATGCTGTAATGTTTCAGACCACGGTTTTGCTCTTATCAGACTTGCCATGGCTAAGGGACACTAATTGGGGCCCATATAGGAAAACAACAGTAGTCTCTGAAAAGCTACAGTATCCCATCAAAATTAATATCTTAACCAAACCAACAAATTCCAGGTTGGGGTTCTCAAAGCACATCAGATCTTCAGCACTTTGCTGCCTTTAATGAAAGTGCTCCACTTTACAACCACTGAAGATACACCCCAAGATCACTGAAGGAAAGTACTAGCCCTTTAAGGACCAGCCAGGAGCTTAGGACTTGGGACAATCAAGATGACTGCCTGCTGCACCAGGGGCTTTCTGACTGAAAACTGAAAAACCAAATTGAGCAGGGAAGAGATACTTACTAGAAAACAGCCAGGCAAACCCTCTCAGCTTGAGATATATAAATCCAAGGCAACCCCACATATTGAATGCACCATGTAGTCCTTATCTCCCCATCTCAAAGAGAGGAATTGGAAAAGATGCAGACAAAGGCAACAAAAATTAGGGGCTTCAAACAGCTTCCATACATGAAGACATTAAGAAAACTGGGACTTTCCATCTTAGACAAGAAATGATTAAGTGGGGAGATATGACAGAGGTCTATAAAATCATGAATGGAGAAAGTGAATAGGGAAAAGTTATTTACCATTTCACATAGAACCCAACCTTGGGATCACCCAATTAAACTAATAGGCAGCAGGCTTACATACATACATAAGGAAGTATTTCTTCACACACTGCACAGTCAACCTGTAGAACTCATTGCCATAGGAAACTATGAAGGACAAAAATATAAATGGGTTCCAAAAGAATGAGAAGAGTTCACAGACAATACACTGATAACCAACACAGTGAAGGATGCAACTCCATACTCTGGGTGTCCCCAAACCTCCAACTCCAGAAGCTGGATGATGGGATGATCACTCAAAACTGCCTTGCTCTGAAGCTTCTGGGACTGGCCACTATCAGGGAGGATACTGGAATAAATGGATCATCTCTGAAAGTTGGACTCCGGAGCCTTTACTTTTACTCAAACAGGATAGGATAATAAACCAGTGTAATATTGGAGAAGAAAGCCTCTGGAGTTCGTAAAGAGTTTGGAAAGTGAAACTGAGAATGGCCTCAGCAGAGCCACACTTGCCCAGAAAAGGTTAACTATAGGGCAGACACACCCATTCAGGGTATCCAAAACATGCTAGGTGATTTCCAGAAAAACCACAAGATCCTATAATATGCTTTTGGCCCTGTCTTTTCTAGTATGAACACATAGCAACACGTGCATGTAAGAGGAGCTTAAAAATCCTATAACAAATAGAAAAATATTATCCTGCCCACACTATTCACTCTGTAAGGAGAATAAAAGAAAAATGAACCACTGCAGTCATGTTTAAAGCACTACCAGAAGGTGCTCAGACACTTGGGTGATGAGGATAGGATAGGGATCTAATAAATTCTGTTTTAGTTCCTACCTAAGGGAATTAACACTCTTAAAGCTTGCTGGATGAGGAGGGCTACATTAATGAAAGTGTACTAAATCTGTAGTAATAGTAACTAGGAGCATTAAAACACTCAAACATTATGCTAAAATAAAATGCTAAAAAACACCATTAATGCAAAGCAGACCAAATGAGAATGCTAATACAAAACTATAATACAAGGTGACACATTTAGGGTGGGTTTTGTAAACCAGAATACATTTATTCTCAACTTATTACAGTCGCAAATCTATATCTGTAATTCGTCTCTTTATTAAAGCATGTTGCAAAATATTACTAAGAACTGCAGAACTCAGGATGGCAACTGCTTCCCCAAACTTTTCATACCAGGGTTAGTTCAAGTTTTACAGCAAATGCCTTTAGGATTCATCCTAAATGAAATATACAGTGTCCTCAGGTGGTGGTGCTGCTGAGTTCATGCCCCCTACTAAAGAAATGTCCCATCACCCCTTGCAGAGTGTGGCTATCCATAAAACCATGTGAGGCAAGGCCAAAAAGATTCCCTACACCCACCCTATGAAAGATGACATCTAGATAGTAGGTGACCCCATGAAGCAGCGTTTCCCAGTGGGGGCAGTACCACCAGGGGTTAAAGTAAGCTGGAAAGTGGGGGGAACACTGTTCCGGAGCCCACTATTTTTAGAGACTCAGTATTCTGGGCCCTCTAAAAATAGAAAATGGGGGCAGAATGCTGCATTCCAGGGCCCACCATAGCAGACCCCAGAATACAGCATTCTGGCTCCATTTTCTATTTTTAGGGGCCATAATACTGTACCCCTAAAAACAGCAAGCCCTAGAACAGCACTCTGTTGTGTTGTGCAGGGCAGAGTGTTCTAAAAACTCTACCCTCCCCCCAGCCTGGTCTCACTGAGCATGCTCAGAGCGTCTGAGCATGCTCAGTGAGACCGGGCTCTAGTCTGAAGCCTCAGCCAGCCCCTCTCCATGATGGCCAGGAAAGGTGAAGTGGGGGGGGGAGGGCAGCAGCTGGCGTAGTGGGCAGGTGTGTGGAGGCAGGAGCTGGAGTGCACAAGGGGGGCCCACCAATTTATATTTTAACCCCTGAGTACCACTCCCAGCGGGTGATTCTAAAGTTTAAGAGGGCGGTAAAAGCTAAGAGGGTGGAAGGGTGTTCAGAAACATGCTCAGTGTTTAAATTTTTTAAGGGGGGGGGGGGCAGCAGCAGAAAACCAGTTTCACTGGAATGGGGTGCTGCTGCTGAGAAAAAGGTTGGAAACCACTGTTTGTGCAGCATCTAATCCAGGGGGATCCCAAACCAGACTGGGGTCTTCAGGTATTACAAGAATTTATCCACACATGCTCATTGTTTTCAATTAACACCTGTGGTTCCAGCCGTCTTACAAACTTTTAAAGAAGTGTAACAGACTTCCATCATCGAAACTGGCATCCCTTTCAGCTGTACCACATGGAAAAATCTAAAACATGTTTCACAGTATTAAATGCCACTACAGATTAGCCATATTGACCTAAACTAAGAATATTTCCTACAGCCTCCATGAATCACAACTGAGTATTAGCTACACAGAGTCTGTAATAGCAATTTTGGAGACAGGAGAAACTGTATCCACTTCAATAGCCGCTATTCTTTACCAATTCTTAAAGTCACTAAGCTCTCAAAGTGCTTGTGCTAGAAACATACTGACGTTTTCCACAGACAGACTACCTCCAAAAGTATCATGCACTCTTGCACAAATTCAGTTTAAGGTTCCCATTCCTGCATGAAGAGACCTAGATGGCTTAAATGAAGCTGACAAAACATTAGAGGACCTCCAATCCTGAAGAGGTCACCTACCTATTTGTTTGGCTAGAGATTCTTTCCTCTCCACTGGAAAAGGAAAAATTCAACTAAGTTAGAATTGAAACTTGAATCTGTTAAGACTGGGGGTCAGAGCAAATGGGGGTCATGCCTACTGGTCAGAGCAGGAGATAAGCACCAGGCCCCAGAGCTGGAAACTAAGTCAGGAGTCAAGTCAAGGGTCAGGGCCAGAGTCAGTAGCAGGATGCAAAGCAGGGATCAGAAAACAGCCAGCAGGAAAGGAACCAATAAGACAAGAAACAAGAACCAGCAACAATGTAAAGCTCAGGAGTCAGACAAGACGACAGGGTCCACGGATTGACCTAGTTTCTTGGACAACTTCTTATCCCCCTTCTGGCTTAAGCAGTGTGTTTATGAAAGTGTCTCCTCTAACCAAGAGCTTTGTGGGAAGCGTCTATGGCAAGCTAGGTTCCCCCACCTATATTCTGCACTGGTTACCAGTGAATGTGGATGAAGTCTGAGGACTACCTGGAAATCTGCTGATCTGGGTCCAAGATTCACAATCCCTCACAAAATGTTACAGAAACAAAGAGCTTTCAAAATCTGAAAAGGTCTTGTATTAAATGCCAAACTTGAGCAAACTTCTAAGAAAATCTTCATGGGCAAATATCAGCCTTATCTAGCATTTATGGCGAAAAAATGTTTAAGAGCTTCTCTTTTTGCTAATCAAAACATTTTTCCTTAGAAATCAAAATCATCTTACAGGGCAACCATGGGACTGCCACTTGAGCAGAATATGCACTAAGAGTCATCAACCAAAATCATGATATTCCAGCTGACTCCATAAATCAGACCATGGAATAAAGAACTTCTCTTATAAGTGGACTCATTTTCAACTTTTGCAAAAACTGGACAATATTCTTGGGCAACATGCATCCTTCTTGCTTATGCCTGTTACAGAACTGGGAACAAAAGCCAGGCCTCCAGCTCCTGGTCCATAAATCAGTGTCAATAAACCTGCTGCTAAAGGATGTGGTACATCATCTATTCTATTCCATAAGGGGCTTTAACAAAGGAACAAACCCCAGCCTGCCTGACAGCACACCCTCCTACACTAGCAGTGATACTTGTATACAAAAATCTAATAAAGGGACAAACAGGAACGTTGCTGCCCCGGGGAAAGATCCAGGGCCCAGGCCTGGGCCCACTCCTTGGCCATGATCTGGTGCCTGAGCCCGATCCAGCATTGGGCTCCTGCCACCACCAGCTTAGCCCTGGACCCCTGGCCAGGAAAGGCAGGTGCTGCTGCAGGTAGCCTGACCCCAGATCAGAGATGTGGCCAGGAGAGGCGGGTGCCACCCAGGGCCCTGGCGCCAGTACTCAGGGCTCATGCTCCATGTTCCAGGAGCCAGTAATGCCCCCGGGGACCGATGTCTTCATCTCTTCCCCCTTCCACCCTCAAGTGCATATCTATGTAGGGGTCTTGGGGCATCACCTTTTCCTTTTAAAAGGGGGGGGGGCTTACAAGTAGGTTTGTAAGAGTACCACAACTATTCTTAACAATCCTACAAGTCAGAAATTTAGTCATCTCGCTGAACTCAGTCCTAAAGGCACTTGGCCAATCTACATGTCCCACCGTATAGATGGCCGGAAGAAAGCCAAAACTCCCTCAACCAGACAACCTACCACAGATGATTGATCACCTCTATGCAGAGATTCTAGAGCTGTGCCACAGTGAGTTTTCCCACTAACGAGGAAATTCCAGAAAGGGTTTTATCACACGCTCCTCCCTGCGTGTGATAAAAATCAAGTATTAAAACCCTCCATAGAATCAGTGGAAGAAACAGCTTGAGATTGACCTTTTGAACTTCTCTCCTTTACCCAGGCTCAGCTCTTCTGATTTGTTGCAGGCAGTTAACTCTGTTTTGGGGGAAAAAACACACCACAAACAAACAAGGAGTCCTGGTGCACCTCTAAAGACTCCCGAATTAATTTATTGCATGAGCTTCCATGGGCAGAATCCCATTTCGGATGCATGAAAAACATTTTGACAGATGCTCCTTGGGGGGAGGCGGGGAGGGAGTGTTAGCTGTTCAAGTAAAAAAAGTTATTGTCAGGCTGTCGAGTTACTGAAAAAATAATCCAAAAGTATTCTTCCCATAAAATAAAATTTTCCAGAACCTGAGGAAATATGCTAATAAAGATGGCCATCCAAAAATCCCTTTCTGGAAAAACTAAACAAAATTTGCCACTAAGTCTCCTAAACCAGCTTGTTTTTAACCACATGTATTCAAGCCAAGGAAGAATGGGAGGAAATATGGAGACTGAACAGATAACACCTGCTGCATCTGTAAGGTTTAATAATTGGAAGTAAATCCTGCTGAGAAAAATAGAAAGGAGCATAAAGTCTAGCACGTATAATTAAGAAGGCCAAAAAAAGAACCTGAGGAGCAACTAGCAACATTTTTTAAACACATCAGAAGCAAGAAGCAGACTCAACCAGTGGGGCCAGCAGACAATCAATGTACAAAAGGAGCACTCAAAGATGATAAAGCTGTTGCAGAGAAACTAAACAAATTCTTTGTGTCGGTCTTCACTGCAGAGGACGTGATGGAGATTCTCACATCTGAGCCACTCTTTTTAGGTGAAAAATCTGAAGAATCATTAGAGAGTTTTGGAACATATTGATAAATTAAAGAGCTATAGTTACCAGGTACAAATGGTATTCACACAAGAATTCTCAAGGAACCTGCATGTAAAATTGCAGAACTACCAACCGTGGTATGCAAGCTATCATTTAG
This sequence comes from Podocnemis expansa, assembly GCA_007922195.1. Taxonomy (NCBI): domain Eukaryota; kingdom Metazoa; phylum Chordata; order Testudines; family Podocnemididae; genus Podocnemis; species Podocnemis expansa. Next base: position 77,837,307 of record ML681964.1, read on the forward strand.
ATCAGCTTCTGCACCAGATGACTGAAAGATAGTTAAGGTGACACCAGTTTTTTTTAAAAAGGGCCCAAAGTCAGTGCCAGTGATTAGAGGATGGTATGCCTAACTTTGGTATCAGGCAAACTGGTTGAAACTACAGTAATGAAAAGAATTGTCAGATACATAAGTGAACACGAATCGCTAGAGAAGAATCAATTTTTGTAAAGGAAAATCATTCTATTAGACTTCTTTGAGGGGATCACCAAACACATGGACAAGAGTGACTCAGTGGATATAATGCACTTGGTCATTCAGAAAGCTTCACCAGCCCCCTCACCAAGCTTAAACAAACTAAGCAGTCTGAGACAAAAACTGGATGGTCCTTTCATGGATCAATAACTGATTAAAAACAGGAAGCAAAGGGTAGAAATAAATCAACAGTTTTCAGAATGGAAAGAGATAAATAGTGGTGCCCCACAGAGGTCTATACTGGGACCAGTGCTGTTCAACATATTCCTAAATGATCTGGAAAAGGGAGTGAGCAGTGAGATGGCAAAATATGAAGACAAAGCAGACTGGGAAGAGTTACAAAGGGATCCCATAACACTATGTGATTGGGCAGCAAATGGCCAGATGAAATTCTGTGTTGATAAGCCCAAATTAATGCACAATGGAAATCAATCCCAACTATACACATAAAATGGAGAGGACCTGAATCAGCTGTTACCACTCAAGATAGAGTGGTAGTTCTCTGCAAACCTCCACTCAATAAGTGGCAACAGTCAAAAAAGCTAACAGACTGTCAGTACCATTAGGAAAGGGACAGATATCAAATACTTGGTATAATTACATCTTCAGTATTATACATAGATCTGGCTACCCCCAATTAAAAAAAGGATATTTAAGGCCCTAAGTAATTTGCTATACTGCAGATTCAACATTACTTTAATTCGCTTACTTTGAGCGATTCACAATTTTGCATACACATTCTGACATCTGCTATCAGCCAAGACTGTCAGAGTTGCAAGATTTTCATGTCTCTGGCCTCTGATTGCCAGAAGCTGGGAGTGGATGGTGTAGTAACCTTTGGGGAGGAACTGGCTAACACTCTGGTCAGTGAGTCCCAGGACAGCCAATAGAAACAAAGGCCAGGTTTTTGAATGGGAACAGTAGCCTTGCCTGTTCCTGTCTGGATGCAGTAGAGCTCCTGGAAGGATCAGTAGGAGGCCAGAGGGGCCTGAGGAAGAATCCAGCAACATCCTTACCAAAGATAAATTAAGTTTGTTACTGACCAGGCATGGGTAGAACAGGTAATGTGTACTTAGACGTGGTCAGCGTATTTTCTTTGTTTTTGGATTTCTCTGAGCTGAGCACAAGTACTCCCCTCCCCCTCCCCTGTAACTACCTAAGTTAATTCCCAGAGAAGCAACTCTGTGTTTTCATCTGTTCTTTTAAATTAAAGATTTTACCTTTTAAGTAAGCTCTGGTTCTGTGTCCTGAAAGGCAAGAGTTTGTGCACACGTGCCTCAGACTGCACAGCCAACTACTAAAGGGGACTCTGTTCCAGTTCCATCTCATATTGCAGCTGGGCTTCAGTCACTTTCCTGAGGGACGAATAAAAGTGATGGGAATTCCTTCCTGTGAGGTACTTGCAAAGTGTGCCTTCCTGGGTTTTCAAGAGGTTTTTTTTGCATTTGGGTGGTGGCAGCGATACCACTCCAAGGCCAGGAATTGGAGGGCTTAGAGTTTTTAGACCAGGCTTTAAGGCCTGTTGCATGCCCCCATGTTCTGCACTCAGAGTGCCAGAGTTGGGAAACAGCCCTGACAGATGGTCATTCAAATTCTGTCCTATTCTATTTATTCCCTTTGAAACACCCCGCATTAAACACTGTCAGAGATAGAATAGTGAGCCAGATGGACCATTGGTCTGACCCAGTATAGCCATTCTTACGTTCCCAGTCTACCTCTACTCTGGGAAAAAAGGAGATCCGTCGAGAGTAAAATGTCAGTGTCTTGCTGATGTTTCTAAACAGCCAACCAACATAATAGCTAAATCAGAACTTCTGAAATCTTCCTCCTCCTTGACAGTGAAGAACACTACCCTCCATACCACTACGAAGTCTTTAATCTTTGCTTCCTTTCTGACTTTGCCTTCTCGACTCTCATTCTTCCAACGCTGACTCTCCAAATCCAGCTTCTCTGTCTAAATAGAGAAATCTATGGTGCAAACTCTGATTATCTCATGCCTTAACTAACATAATGAGCTCTCCGACCTCTGAGTCCAACCTCACTCCTTTGAAAGCACTCAAAATGATGCTGAATTAGTCTTCCTGATTTAGAATTGTGTCATTCCTGTATCACTCCCTCCTTTGGCTCCCCTTCTCCTACTATAGACGAACTTCATTCCCACTTGCAAAGGAAATTTAACAGTAGCGTACACTTACCTTGATTTTTGGCAGCAGTTGATGGCAGACACACAAGCCACATATCTGCCGGCAACTTTCTAAACCACCGGGACACACCAGGGGAAGCTGACCACAAGCTTCAACTCCTGTTAAGGGGCAGGAGTTCCTATGATGACTTCTGGACAACAGCAGCAAGTTCATACTTGCTGTAAATCATGCCCAGAAGATTACACTGACGGTAGTGATTTTGCCACTGTCAGTCTAGACATATTCTTAGTTTAGTTACACCTGTCTGACTCAATCTTATTCCAAGCTCCGCTCATGTCTTCACTCCACTATTAAAGCCATCCTCACTTGCCAGATTCTTTTCTTCTGCAACAGACACATTAATAGGTCAGCTCCCAGACCACTTTTTAGAAAGGCTGGACACACACAAGTCCACAGGGTTGGATGCAATACATCCAAGGGTGCTGAGGAAGTTGGCTGATGTGATTGCAGAGTCATTAACCATTATCTTTAAAAACTCCTGGCATTTGGGAGAGCTCCCGGATGACAGGAGAAAGGCAAAATACAGTGTCCATCTTCCAAAAAAAAAAAAAAAAGGAAAGGAAAGGAGGAGGATCGGGAGAACTATACAAGTGGGCCATGAAATTTTGTACAAAGGTAATGAAAATGAATGTAAACAAACACTGTTGCATCTTAAAAAATGTTCTACCCAAACAAATTAGAACTCATTAAACTTGTAGAAATTCATCAAATTAAAAGCAAGGTATTGGTCTTTTGATTCTAAAATGTGATCATTCTAAAACACAGGTGGCCAAAGGGCAAAACTGAGATGACATTTATTTTTTTTAATCAGTGGATTTGAAACATCAATGCATTTGATCCTTCTTTAGCTTGTTGTATGCACTATGTTGCAAACCTCTCTAATAAGGCAGTAACCATAGTAAAAGTAACTAAATGCTATATTTCTAACTAATTACCTGAAAAAAGTGGATGTGCTGTGGAACAGTTTGTCTCACTGAAGTGTGCCGTGTTACTGGAAAAGCTGGAAACCTCTGAACTATAGACCAGTCAGTCAGACTCACCTCACATCCATTTGCTTGCTCTTTTCGTGTATGCTAAGCTTGAAAATGATTGTGGCATGGTAGCTCTAGAAGCATTTGAAGAGAGGAAGGTGATTAGGAACAGCTGTATTGATTCACCAAGGGCACACTGCCCAGGTTCCATACTCCCTCCTAGACTGCCTTCTAAATCCTGGCTCCCCACTCCCTGCCTAGAGCCTAGGGGGCTGCCCCAAGGCTCCCTGTCAGAAGGCACAGCTTGCACTCACCTTTCACCTTGCCTTCTCAACTCTCTACTCCTTGGCAGGGAGCAAGAAGCCACGGGGAAGCACCCAGGCTCCTGGCAGGATGTAGGGTGCCTTAGTGCAGCAGGAAACCAAAAAGCAGGAAACTATAGGTCACCAGGGCATGATGATATGCAGCCTAGAATAACCAAGGAGCTGACCCAGGAGATATCTGAGCCACTGGCTATTATCTTTGAAAAAAATCATGGAGTCCCAGAGGGCTGGAAAAGTGCAAATACAGTGCCCATTGATAAAAAGGGAAATAAGGATAACCCATGGAATTATAGACCAGCCAGCTGAACCTCTGTACCAGGAAAAATAATGGGGCAAATAATTAAGGAATCAATGAGCAAGTCTCTAGAAGAGAATAAGGTGCTAAGTGATAGTCAGCATGGACTGACCAGAACAAATCATGTCAAACCAACCTCAGAGCTTTCTCTGACAAAACAACAAGCCTCATGAATAGAGGGGAAGCTATAGATGTGGAATATCTGTGCTTGAGTAAGGCTTTTGACACCATCTCTTCTCATTAACAATCTGGAGAACTACAAAGTAGATGGAGCTACAATAAGATGGGAGCAAAACTGGTTGGATAACTGCTCCCTGAGAGTAGTTATCAACAGTTCACAGTCATGCTGGAAGAGCATAATAAGTGGGGTAACAGAGATTGCTTCTATGTCTGGTTCTGTTCAGTATTTTCATCCTTTCTTTTTAGATGATGGCATAAGAGAGTACACTTATAAAGTTTGCAGATGATGATACCAAGCTGGGAGGAGTTGCCAGTACTTTGGAAGAGAGGATCACAATTCAAAATGATTTGGACAAATGGGCAAAATGGTCTGAGGTAAGACGGAATGAAATTCAGTAAAGGCAAGTGAAAAAGTACTCCACTTAGGAAAGAACAATCCATTGCACACATACAAAATGGGCAATGACTGGCTAGGAAGGAGTACTGTGGAAAGGGGTCTGGGTGTCATAGTGGACCACAAGCTAAATATGATTCAACTGTGTGACACTATAGCAAAAAACCACACACACCACACAAACTCCATTCTGGGATGTATTAACAGGAGTATTTTAAGTAATAGACAAGAAGTAAGTCTTCTGCTATACTCAGCCCTGATTACACCTCAGCTGCAGTACTGTGTCCAGTTCTAGGTGTCTCATTTCCAGAAAAATGTATACAAGTTGGAGAAAGTTCAGAGAAGAGCAACACAAATTATTAAAGGTCTGGAACACAACTTACGGGGGAAGATTGTAAGACCTGATTTTGTTTAGTCTAGAAAAGAGGAAACTGAGAAGGGACCTAACAGTACCTATAAGGTTGTTACAAGAAGGCGGAACAAAAATTTTTCTTCTTAAAGTACCAATGATAAGACAAGAAGCAACGGGCTTTAATTACAACAAGGGAAATTTAGGGTGAACATTACAAAAAATTCCTAACTATCAGGGTGTTTAACCACTGGACTAAGTTGCCTCGGCAGGTTGTGGAATCTCTAGCAGTGGAAGTGTTTAAGAGCAAGTTAGACAAACACCTGTCAGGGATGGTTAAGAGGGTCCTTGGTCCTGCCACGTGTGCAGGGGACTGGACTTGATCACCTGTCATGATCCCTTCCAGTTTCTATGGCTCTCTGACTCTAAGCCTCAGGACAGCCAGGCTCCCAATAGGGAAAGGGAACTAGATGCCCCAAGGGCAATCTAGCTGGGAGCAGGGAGCTGGGCAGGTGCAGAAAATTGCAAATTACCCTCAAGAATGTATTTGAGAAGAATAGATGTGTACCCTACTGCCCTAGAGTTATACCCTTTTTAATAATAATTTTAAAAAATTCACTACAGAAAGAACCATGAGCTCATTCTGAAGCCTGAAGCACTTCGGCCCTTCCCTCATGTCAAAAGGCACGGTATTCGCCTTTGCTACAAACTCCTAGTTACAACATACACAGAATTTCCATTCAGAAGATTAATTACAAACTAAATCAGATTAGTCTTAACAGAGCATGCACTCTTCTGATCTACCTACAGTGGTATGGTAAAGGAGAGAGGCCAGGATTTCCAGTTCAGCTGGAACTTGGAGGAGAGTGCGTTTGCAGTGACATGTTGCCGTGCTGAAGTTTTAAAGCAAAACTACTAAAGCAGAAAAGAACTCTGAACTGCTAGAAATATAATGCAGTGCATCTCTAAGTCAGCACGAAAATTCACGAGATTTAAACAAATCTGCTTATGTTTTCAAAGTTGATGTTTGCCAACTTTCATGATTTCCAGTGCCAAAATTGCCAGTTAATATCACCATTTATACACAAGTCTCCTGTAGAGGTCACAATCTTCCTTTAATATCACCATCCCCACAAGTGCAGGGTACCTAAAGACACAGAGAGGATTAGGCCCTCTTAGTATAAATGAAGGGATGACAGTGAGGAAGGGTTTCATATCTAAAGCTGCTGCTAACATCAGCAGGAACTGCAGGTTCCAGCACTTCTGAAATCTGGCTATCAGACCACATGCCTAAAGTTTCAGAAGGAAAACAGTGCAGCTGAGCACCAGGGGTCTCTTGTTTAGTTTGAGTTCATTTAGTGAATAAAGATCCAAGTTAAACACAGGACTGGCAAAGTACCAGTAGTAATTAAAGCATGTTTCCTCCTGACATGGAAAAAAAGTGCATCAACCCTGACCAGAAGAGCCGTCTTCAGATGCCTTCCAGCTGACAGCGTCCAAGCACCACAAACCTAACTTAGAGGCTAAGGATAACTTGCATTTCCCCATCTAACCACAAAAAATACTAATTGACTGAATTCAGATGGCCAGTTATGTTCCTGGATAGACCATGTCACCCTTTTGACAGACTGAATAACTGCAATACTAGGAGGCCCTCAGAACTGTCCCATAAAGCACCAAATCCTTTGGCTATACTGAACACCGAAGGCCAAGCTGCATTAAATTCTTAGGGGACCCAGCTACAGCCCAAGTCCTCCTCCCTCCATGAATAGCTCCAATGAGCTCTGGGGCCAAACTGGATTTTAGCCATGCACTTGCAACATGCAGCCAGCTCTGGTCATGGATATTGCTCTAAATGAAACACATAAGTTCAGTTTACCCTACAAGACTTTGCCATTTTAAGGGATGTAGATTGTAATCAGCTCCTTTCAGGATGTTTTTTTTTTTAGTCACATGCACAAGTCTTAAATAAGGGCGTTACAAACTAACTAGAATCATCTGTAGGAAAAGAGCAACAGGGCTGGATTTGGGAAGTGGAAAGCTCTATATTCACCACAGCCCTACACTCATAGTGGTGGCCCTATGGCCATCGGCGCAGCCATGGAGACACTCCCAGAGAGGCCAGGGGAGCAGCAGAGGACACCTTTTCCTTTTCCAAGGGGACGTGCAGAGGTTCTCACCCTCAGGTGCCACAGGCTCAGCAACAAGAACTCCCATTTCCCCTTAAGAGCAAAGGTTTGCAATAGGAATCAGGGAAGTGAAAGCATTAATCACTTTGATCCAAAGGCCCACAATGACTCCTGAATGAGAATGTTTGCTTGGAAAGCACCAATACTTTGTACTCCTCAGGAACCTTGTGTTAACCAGACTGGACTCCATGATCTCTTGATAACTACAATGCTGTCCCTGAAGTAATTCTGCAGCATCCTGGGAAACCAACACCTGCTTTTACATTTAGTCTGAGATACACTGAAAGTGTAATACAGCATTTTTATTTGGACACTTGTGTTACTTCAGTGACTGCAGAACACAATGAAAAAAAGGCAATGCTTTCTAGGTGCTGGGGATTATTATGGCTACCTTCCAAAGGGGTAGCCATGTTAGTCTCTTTCAGCAAGCCAGTCTTGTGGCACTTTTAAAGACTAACAAATTCATTTATGGCATGAGCTTTCATGGGAGAGATCCCACTTTCCTTCATTTGGAATCTGCAGCTAAGCCAACAGCTGCTGCTTCTCATGAAATTGTATCCTCCCTCAAAAGGGAGCCTGAATCACTAGAGACTCTAGAGGATGACTCCGTATTACCCTGACACCCCAGACCTCCATGGGCTTCAGTTTCCAGAGCTTTTGTTTCTCTATTACAGTAATTAGATATTAGAGTCACTGTTCCTCTTTCAAAGTGCTAGTGTAAGGTAATATTATCAAAACTACCAGATAAAAACCTATTAGGAACACCTGATGCTCCTCATTTGTCACAGGGCATCCCGTGGGGACGTTCATTGACAAGAGCCTCAGGCTAGTTAATTCCCCAGATAAATGAAAGAAGCAAACAGAAACTCATCTTTTATCAAGAACAGTAGCTTAGTGATAGGCAGTTCCCCATCTTTGAGCACTGTCTTTATTTGGGCTATGTCAAGACCAATGATGACAAAAATTACAGATGTGGCAGCACACAAGAAAGGTGCTCTCTCATGTGAGCACCACTAGTGCAGACTGAATTTATTTATTTAGCTTATGACCCTTACAAAAAACTCATTCCTTGTATGTAGCTTCTTCCTCACACTTAACGTAAGAGACAGGCTGCTCCCAGGTGCAGATTCAATGCTGCCAACTGCCAAAACGGTTAATACAGGAAGAAAAAAGTCAGGAAGTTTATAATTTCCTCATGCATGAAAATTTAATTACAGCAGATTCAACATCTCCACTTCCTAGCATGGCTATCACTGATATTCTCACCTCCATCAGGAAGACAGACAAACGCTGGCACGAGGACTTACACTTAGTCAATGGATAAAAGCTCAGAGTCAGCAATAAACTAGAAGTAACTGTCATTTTACACTTGGTAGAACAAAGTATAGAAATCTACAGAATTTAAAGACACAAGTGAAAACATGCTCCATTTAGTTCCAGTCTATTCTGCAAGATGTAGAATGTTTTGTCTTTGTTAACTGTTTCAATTCTGGAAAAAAAGGCTATTTCAAGTCAACAGCGCAGCCTTAGAAGTCAGCTCACATAATGAAAAACAATAAATCAGTACCTAGTCTGGAGACTGTTTTTCAAAGCAGAATTTACAAAAGTAAGGAACAATTACAATGACAAAAAACTATCTTACTGAAATTATTAGGCTAATTCTTGGAGACTGTCCAAACTTGGCCGCATTTTACAAGAATATTGAAGAACTTCTGTTCAAATACTTCGCTTGAATGCAATATACATTTACAACTGCTACACACAATTTTAAAATGTCTACATTTTCTGAAGATCACACCAAAAATGCAATACACCCAGCAAGGTATAAAGGAAGACTACAGAAAGACTTAAGGAACTTAACTGATCAGTACTTCAGTAAAGTTCAAAGGTACGGGTAGACATGCACAATATTTGAGAACATTAGTAAAAACTGGAATTTTAAAAAAAAGTTAGCCCACTGTAAAAGACTACCACATGAAAAAAATCCACGTTAGGTGAGTGGGAAGAAGGGAAAATTAAAAGGTCGCAATACCATAGTTAGGTAGCTTTATAATCATTAACGTGTATAGTCATGTAAGCTGAAGGCACGTGTTTCGTTGGCATAATACGTCCATCTCATCTGCTTTTTCCATAACTACCTCTTTTTCTGTGCTGTACCCTAAACCTGACAGACACTATACACACTGCTTGTTAAAATCTCCCCTTAAACGTGTAATTTTGTGATACCTATTGACCCACTTATATTTAAAAAGAGAATCTGAGCCACGATTAGCATTTACTTAGTTGCACATTTTTGCTTCTTTACTCCTTTCTCACTCCAATTGTTCAGGGCTGTAACTAGTACAATCACATCTAAAACTAGATCTGTCCACAGCAGGAACCATTTCTATGACTAGCACTTTGAGGTGCTGTAAATGATCAACTCTTGCACATTGCTGCTAATAAAGCTATTCTTGCCTCCCCCTCCACATTCGTCATCTTACATGTGATTTATTAAGAATAAAAGACAATCCCAGAAGGAAGCACATAAGCCTTTCCCCTTTTTCAAGAGTTTGAGAAATGAAGGCAGAGATTAAGTGTTTCATTGCCAGGGTGCTGAGCAATTAAAACGTGGATATTCCTGTTCAAAACACAATCCATTTGTTTAGCACCACAGTTGGCCAAGGTCATTATGGAAGCCTCTCATCTCTGGAGGGAGACATTTTGGCCACTTCAAGAGATCGCATTACAGTACTGACTTAAATGGTCTTGATGACTTGTTTCATTCATTCCTGTTGAAGCACCTGGCATTGGTCACTTTCAAAAGACAGGATACTGGGCTACATGGACCACTGGTCTGACCCAGTATGTCTGTTCTTACGTCTGACAGAAAACTCCTGAAATAAGAACAAACAGAGGCTTGCAACAAGAGCTACCATTTTAAGAAGTTAATTATGACAGGATATTACATTTTAAATTTTAAGTGCGTGAATGGAAGACAGAAAAGAAAAGAAAGTATCTTATTCTGTGATTGGCTTTAAAAAAGAATAGTTCATTTCAGCATAGGATGTTGTAACACAACATTAGATGGATGATGAGGTCACACAACTAACAGGAACCGGGTGATTAATTAGAACAAGACAGAACCGATCCAAGCAGACTCTTTACACAGTGAGACATTCAATTATCCTGTATCCATTGCAAACCTAGAGAAATAGCAAATAGCATTCCCTAAACCAGTGGTTCTCAACTTTTTTTTTGCACCGCGACACATCTGACAGATGCTTCCCTGCACGACACGCTACGATCTGCTGGTGGCAGTGGCACTTGGCCTGGGAGCACTTGTGAGGCTGTGGTGCTCTGGAGGAACCAGCACTCTGGGACCCGGGTGAAGGATGAATCAAGCCAGCACAAGCTAGCACTCTGGCTCAATGAAGCTGGGTTTATTTTTGTGGGGCATGTAGTGCCCCCCCTCCCTCAGCCCAGGCTCTCTGGGTTGCAGCCCCTAAGTCCCTTTACTCATCTTGCTCTGGCCACTGCCTGTGTTGTGCAGCAGGACTGGGCTGTTGAGGACAGCAGAGATTGGCAGGCACCAGAAGCATCAAGCTGAGCTGCCAATTTTCTATGACACGCCTCCTGGCTCTTTGTGACGCACCTTTGTGCCCCAACAGAGTGGTTGAGAACCACTGCCCTAGACCAGCAGTTCTCAATCACTGTGTTGCAACAAATTAGTGTAGGCACCCTGTACTTTAGGGCCCTCTGAAATCAAGTAGGAGGTTAACATTTAAGCAGTTCCTATGTGCTGTAAGTTTTTCACTAAAGGACTACAATTCCCATGATCCCTTGGGAAAAAGAGAAGGACCCCGCCTGCCCCCTCCCAGAAGCAGAGGGGGACAATGGGGTCTCCGCAGAGGGAGAGAGACGTGTCTGAATCTGGAAGCTGCTGTGTGTGATCCTGGGGTTCCTGAGGCTGCTGGAGGCTCACTCAAGCAGGGAGCATCAGAGGTTGGTGGCTTACTCAGCCCAAGCAGGGTCTGAGCCTAGAGCTGACTGAGCTGGATCTAAAGTGAGGGTGCGAGTGTCTGTCTCTCTCCTCCAGTTTGGAGCAGGGCTTGTAAAGCAAGAGAGCCTGCTGAGAGACTGACTGGGTCTGAGGGAGGCAGCGTGGCAGTCCCTTTGAACCAGGGCCAGGACTACAGACCATTGGTTGGGCTCACTCCAGACCTTCAGCATAGTTCTGTGCTGGTCCAGTGTATCCCCCTAAGAGCTGCCTTGTCTCCTCCATTGACCCTCAAAGTGCCCCCACGCGAGCAAGGGGTTGGGGTTCTGAATTCTGGGAAGGCATGCCCTCTGAGTTGGGATAAAAGGGCTGGGAACATGCTAGATAGGCAAGTTTCCTTTTAACTGTATTCTGTCTGCTCACTGATTTCTTTACTTGCCCCTCTGTATTTAAATTAGTAGTAATATTCAATTCCATCTTGTTATAAGTTTCTTTGTTAAGTAAAGGTTTGTTACCTGCAATTAAGCACCATGAATGCATTATATATATAATAAATAAGTTTGGATTAGACCCATCCCACAGGTTATTCTTAGCTGCATGGATTTAGTCCTGGAGGTTCCCAAAACATACCACTGAACATACACCAGACCCAGCCAGGTGGAGGCACCACCAAGCTTAATTTCCTGTAAAGCAAAGGGACTGCAGCAGAAGAGTGGATAGAGGATTCCCACAATCCCAACATCAGCCCTGGGAAACTCAGGATCTCTTTTGTCATCAAATTTAGGCACCTGTGCACACATCAGTGTTGCCTGCTCCCAAGTAATCCAGGGAGAAAAGGGAGAGGCTTACATTAGCCTGTTGTGGCACACAGCTGGAAGCCAGCCTACCATTGAAAGACCTCCCCCACCCACCAAAAACAAACCTAGTCTCCCTCGCAGGGTTTTCTTTCATTGGTGGGCCTGTGTCACAGCAGAGAACTGCATGCCCGGGGAGCTGGATGGAACACAAACGACCACTACCGAAACTGATGGTAGTGGCAGGCTGTTTTCAGCAACGGGATGCTCACATGTCATGCACTGTTGGGCGTGCCACCAAGCACGTCACGACACAAGGTTGAGAACCCCTGCACTAGGTGATGGTTTTAGAAGGATGTTTCAGGTTAAAAGGCCTCTGTCCCCCACACTCTTACCCAGTCACACTATGGCAAACAGTAAAACAGAAAAACTTTATTTTCTATTTGTCAGCTATTACATCCATTCTGTCAGAATAGCTTTGAAAGTAACTTAGATCTTAACTGCATACATATTTGTTGCAGCTTTGCAAGTACGCATCTAACAGAGCCTGATCTTGTGGCTGGAGAAGATACAGATTGTAATTTTCCTACAGCTAAGCACACTCCAACCAAGGTCCTTGGGTTTGAGCTGCAAGTCAGTGTTCTTCCGAATTTATAAAACTGTTCTCCCAAACTCTGGCTCAGAGCTTACCAAGGAGAATCTCCTAGCATTATCATCTGCCCTCTCACCCTGAAGACAGATCATTAGCACTATGTGTGATCATTTCATGCCCTAAACAGATTTTTGGTCATCCAGCCTAAACTCAACCTGTTTCCTTTTAAAACACCTGATGTGAGATACACAGCCTGATCACCTTATGTCATACTCTGAAGAGATTAATATAGCATCAGAATCCCACATTTATTGTTTCAATTATTTCGTGTCTATGTCAAATTTAACAGTTGTTCATTTCATTAATCACAAATTAATTTTGTGATCTTAGGATCAGGAAGTCACACTGGTTTCCTTCTCACTTGAGGATCATTACCAATAACATTCCACAGCTAGAAGAAAGTAAAAAAAGTTTTGTTTTGTTTTACCAGTAAGACGAATGCCACTATCACCACACACAAGGTCAGAAGTTGGGTAATTCTTCCAAACACAGACACACTTCTAAAGCTGTGTGCTTATTTTTAAAAAGCATTTAACTTCACCTTTACCATTTTAAGGATAGCTGGGTGGAACACGCAGTATTTTATTGCCACCCATGAAATCCTAGTTAAGTAATGAGTTGTACCACTGAACAACATTCCTTCTATTCAGAACTTCTACTAGGAGAATAAGCAACAGAATTTCAGTCGGGAGTAGCTGCAGCTCTTACTGTCCAAGCAACAGTAGAAGTCATTTATCAAACTTTTTTCAAAAAGATGGAAGACCCAGCTGAAGAGTCACAGAAGTGCAAATACTGATATCAACGTACATAAAAGAGAGAACAAAACGTTTGAACTCATTGTGCATTGAAAGTGATCACAGTGTGGTACCTACTGTAGTCATGTTTCTTATTAAGACATTATTCTTCATAAATGTTAAGAACTTTAATGTTTGTAAAGTCCAGAAGAGACCATTAATCAACTAGTCTGACCTTCTGCATAAGAGGCCTCAACACAATATTCTTGTGAGATAAATGCTATCCCTATGCTAAAGATGGGAAAAGGGAGGCCAAGGGGTTAGAGGGACTTGCATTTAGCTAAAAAGCACAAATGGCAACAGCCCAGTTTTAAAAAATGGAGGTAAGTTAACCTATGGCATTAAGGAGCCCTATTGTGTTTATTCTACTTTCTTCTACAATCCACATACATTAGTCTGTGACATTCTAAAAGCCATTCCAGAGGTGTCAGGCAAGCCCTAGATTCATAGAAAAACCGTTCTTGCATTCCTTGATCTTTGATTCTTGTTTCTGAAAGCTCCTCCGACTACAACAAGCAGACACTTTTTGCCACTCACCTGCTGCCATGCAACACTGGCATTTCAGCCTTCATACATATATCTCAACTGTGAAACACTGAGAAGACATTACTCCATGGTCAGCCAGCTCAACATACTTTTGTTTCAGCAAAATAGTTGGAGCATTGCACATTAGTCCAATTGGTCACTGGAATGAGATCATTCCCAACAGTCAACTTTATCAAAAAGCTTTTTGTTATGAACTGCTATACCTCAGAAAGCTAGCTCCATTTCACACAGTAAGCACTAAGTGGAATTTTCAGAAAAATTAGTTTTACCACCCAAAAATTACTCAGAAGTCTCCATATTTCTGCCTCTTTCGTAACTTTGTTCAAACTATAAACAAGTACTAAAATTATGTTAAGTGGATGGAATTCATACTCAAGCTCCATGTTTTTCACCCAGAGACAGACTCCCCGGCTCCACACAATTACTTCACATTGCAGTAGTGGGTGCAGTAGCGCCTGAACCTCCTGATGCTAACCTCACACAGAGAAGGGAAGAGACTGCAAGAGCCAACAACAAGATATCTACACAGCAAGGACGGCTTGTGTAAGTGAAAGGTGGAAGTCAGAGTACTGGGATATAAAAGGGGAGAAATTGAGTAAGATGAAGCAAGGAGCATAGATGACAGAGGAAAAAAGACAGTAAAGGGAAAGTGAGCAGAAATAAATGAGTCAGTAAACAATGGCTGATAAGGACAGACAACTAGATACTCTGTTAAACACAATAATTCTTTGTTCCATCTAAGGAAGCATGGTGGGCTGCATAAAGATAGGATTTTAAAGCAGAGAGGCAAGAGATTTTGAGTTCCACTAAGCAGAAGGGCGGTGGGCTTAGATTCTGCATACATTCAAAAGACAGATCACAGTTAAAGTGACACTTTACTGCTGACCATCTAAGTTAAGAATGAGATTTAGCAAACCAAAGACTCAAAGAAATGTAGGAGTGACAAGAACTTTAATTATCCAGGTTAAAAGTTTCACAGGCCCCCACTCACTGACTTTCAATGAGACTTAAAACCTAAGTCAATTTCAAAAGGGATAGC
>ML681964.1:77852640-77882595 GCA_007922195.1 Podocnemis expansa
TTACTTTATGACCTGATCCTATGTTTTACACCCCCTTGCATTTAGTTTCATTCCTTTCTGTAAGTTCACCCATCTTTGAAGCATCTGAGGAAGTGGGATCTTCTCCCACGAAAGCTCATGCAAAAAATAAATCTGTTAGTCTTCAAGTGCCACACAACTCCTTGTTGCTTTTTTAAAACCTAAGTGCCTAACTCACTTTTGCAACTAAGATTTAAGTATTTAAGTTTTGCTCCCAACTCACTTCCCTCCATGCTCATGAATACTTCCTGTAATTTCCCTCCCCGCCCCATTCTATTTTAAATAGATTGATGTATAATACACTATCAATCTAGAGTCTATGCAAGGTTAACTTCTGCTTTCACACTTCTACTCTGATCTAGCAATGTTCTCACTAGTCCATCTAATAACCATCTCTATGGCACAATGAGCTGGTTCTACTTTAAAAGACTTTTGCCCTTGAGGAACTACCAGTAATTAAAACTCTTGAAAGAATACACCACAATAAACCTGTTTAAAAGTTTTGTTCCTTCTAAAGCAATGAGAGAATGTTTCATAACCAAATGTCTTCAGTCAGAAAGTCAGGAATTAAGTTAGCACCTCCTGAAGCGTGGGGCACCCCTTCTCAAGACAGGGTCCAGAAAATGCATCTTTCTGATGTGAAGGCACATATCTGCTAAGGACCACGTGCCCTGTGTTGGAAGACCACTGAGATACTCACACTATCCTTGGAGGGATGAATTGGTGGTCAGGAGTAGAGATGCAGAAGACTGAGCAAACTAAAGTCCCACACAGATATCTGTCAGGTCCTTCCACCAGCTGGTGGCTATTGAGAGAAGTTTGTTCATATCGTCTCTGTTCAGCCTGCAAACCAAACCATGCCTGGAGGCATCTCATGCATAATTTGGCATGAGCAATAATAACTAATGTGCCCCAAAATTTGAAGGCAACCTCTAGCTGAAGTTTATGGGTTGTACTGTATTGTCTCTATCAAACAGGAGTGAGAAATCCGTGATGTGGTAAAAAACTTTTGCCTAAGTGGGGTTGGTCAGCTCCTATGCATTCTAGCCTCTATACAAGTATTACGGTTGAATTCTGGTCCTTGATCTGTAGGCCCAGATTGAGAAGCAGGTCCTGTGGGATGTGCATGACTCACTGGGCCTCTGAGAGTGACTGTGCCCTGAGAAGACAGTCATCCAGGTACGGATACATCATGATGCCTTGAAAGCTCTAGTGGGCTGCTGCTATTGAAAGGACCTTAGGGAATACTCTGGGAGATGAGATGTCATAAGGGAATACACTGTATTGGTAGCAGTCCTGGCCCAGCAGGAATCTAAGGGAATGCCTGTGACGTGGGTACGATGGAAATGTAGAAGCACACATTTGGTGGGTTGAGGGCCAAGAACTTATCTCCTTCATCTAATGCTAAAATGACTGATAGGGTGATTATCTTGAATTTCTGCACTTTGACATACCTGTTGAGTGCTCTAAGGTCCAGCATGAATTTCCAGCCTCCCTTTTAGTTTGATATCAGAAAGTAATGGGAGTAGAAGGCTTTCCCTCCAAGAGGTATGGAGACAAGTCCTATAGCTCCTGTGCTGAGGAGATGGTTTACTTCTTGACTTAATAGATTCTTGTGAGAAGAATTCCTCCAGAGGCACAGCAAAGGGTACTTGGGTTGAGATGGGGAGGGGAAACAGATGGCATAGCCATTCTGGATAATCTCCAGTACACATTTGTCAGAGATTACCCAGTGCTAGGTGCCACAGAACAGAGTAAGGCAGTCCCCAGAAGGATGGGTAAGCTTTTTCAGCATGAGGTTGCAAGGAAAGTGTCCTACCCGTGCCTCGATCATGCCATCAAAAATGACACTTTGAGGTGGAGGGCTGAGATGCAGTCAGTTGGAGGCCTGATTGCTTTCAACCTAGGAAATGTCAGTTTCTTCCTCTCCAGTTTATAAGCTCCTTGTGACAAAGTACCAAGATGTACTGTGATGACCAGGACTTAAAGAGCAGCTGAGGGCTGTATCTTCCTTGTAGGCTGGCATGCATATCCCCAAGGATTGAAGAATCATTTACAATTTCTTCACACTCTGAAGAATTCTGTTGGCCTTGACAAGTAACTTCACACCTTCAAAAAGAAGAGCCTCCACTGTAGTGTGGACCTCTTTAGGGAAGCCAGACAAATGCAGCCTGAAGCCCATCTCATGACAATGGCTATGAAAATTGTATGTGCCACTGAGTGGGCTACATCTAATGCAGGTTAAAGGAACATTTTAGCCAACAAATGGCCCTCACTGATTATGGCCTTGATGTGGTCTTCATGGGAGTTCAGTAGCTATTCAAAAAAAGGATCAAGTGTCATATAATTCTTGTAGTTGTATTTTACCAGTAAGGTCTGATAATTTGCACTGGAGAGTGCTGATGAGTGTTAAGAATTGGAGAGTGGCTGATGAAAATGCCTTCCCACTACACAGGCCCAGGTATTTCCTGACTTGGTCACAGAGCGTGGGTTTAGACTGGTGCTGGCAGTCCTTAGAATTAACCACATCCACAATGAAGGAATTGAGAGGCAGGTGACAAAATAGAAATTCCATCTCCTTTACTGACATTAACACTTTTTGTCTGGCCACTTGCATGTTTGAGGGATCTGCTACATGATTCGGGCAAGGTCCAGGAGTGCTTCATTAATCAAGGGGGCCACTCTGGCAGAGGTGGAAAAGTGTAAAAGGCCCACTAATTAGTGAGAAGCCTCAGTCACCTCCTTCATCTGTATTTACAGGGCTTCTGTCGCCCTGAGCTAGGTCATGGAATGATTTAAAATCATTTGCCGTGAATGGCAGAGGAGCATCACTACCTTGTCTGGTGAAGATGACAAGAAATGATCCCGAGGAGTATCTTCCTTCTCTACCCCCATCCCAACTGCCTAACCCAGTTGGCCAGGGGGTTTCAAAAACTTCAAAGCTGTAGCTGAAAGAGGGTGCCTCTTTGCCTGTTGGTATGCCACAGCTAGGGGCCTGGTAGGTTTGTGGTCTGACGCTGGTAAGCGTCCCAGCTTGGCCTTTCAGTGTAGGGGGCTGGTAGCTGATATGATAGTTGGCCAAATCATGGAAGCTGAGTCTCAGGTGGATGATACACCTCGTACCTGCAGTGATATTCAATTAGAAGAGCCATGAGAACACAAGTCCTCTGCTCACGTTCTGACTCTGACCATGAGAAAGATGGTGCATGCCAGGGAGTTATTGGTGAGTCCATAGCTCTAGAAAAACTCAATGCTGAGGGACTGGTTCTGAGTTGGGACGAGCCTGCTGCTTTGGACAAAGATCTGTCGCACACTAGAAATCAAGTGACACCAACAGCATCGGTACCAGTGGTGAATGTCAGTACTGAGAGGCTTACACCAATGGAGTCAGAGATGTGGAACTGGCCACATGATTCATTGGTGCCATGCATGCTGGGTTTGGTGCCGATATCCATCCCAGCGTACCCTTCCTTGGCACATAGCTTCTATACCTGTCATGACTCCATGGTACTGGTGCTCCTTTGTCTGTACTTATTGAGTCTTTAGGCTGACAGACTTGCCCTATCAGTTCAATACTGCACATGCCAGGGTGTACCAGTGTTACACAGTTTCAGCTAATGAGGCCAATGGAGCCAGAGATCATTTCTGTCTTGATCAGGGTTCACTGCAGGGACTCACAGACCTATTCTTAATGGTTTTAAGTGAGTAGCTCATCTTTTTTGGGATTAGCAGCCTTTGGACTAGAAGGCTGTGGTGAGAGTTCTCATCAAGTCTAGTGAGGTTGAAGAGGCAATTCAACAAGCAGGAATTCGAGCACTCTCTCTCTTTCCCAGACCTGAGTATACCAACCATACCTTTGTGGGTTGTGCTTTTCTCCCAGGCAGGAAAGGCACTGCAAAACACCCATCAGTCACTGGGATAGATTCCTTGCACCTGAGACACTTTTTGAATCCTGGGGAACCAAGCCTACCCTTGTCCAAGGTGGTCCACCACCACCAAGGTTGGCAGGAGACAAACACTATCTTTTTTTGGCAAGTCTGACAAAAGAGGACAAAAAAGCTCTAGGTAATAAAAAGAAAAAAGCTTCCAGAGAAGCTAAAAATATCTAAACTAAAAAGGTAGTAAACAGTCCATGAATCGACAACTCAGGGCTTAATCTTCTAGGCAGGGGCGGTTGAGAAGGAATTGGGGGGGGGGGACACCTGCGCATGCTGTCTAACCTTGTAGCAGGCACAGAGCAGCGCATGTGCAGGCAGGACACTCTGCTACCAAAGTTTCTAAGCAGTAGCACGGAGGCACAGACACATCCACAATGGAGCAGCCAAAGCAACACTGCTCAATAAAAGAACACAAATTTTTTGAATATTTCCTAGAAGTAAAATATTAATAGTGAAGCAAAGTTTGCAGTCTCCGCATGCTATCAGATTCCACCTTAAAATGTACTTCATTCTTTGAAAAAAAAAAAAAAAAAAAAAAAAAGACACTTGGGTTGTAATTTAGGCTATATCTTCACTGTACAGTTAACTCAAGAGATCAGCACCTGGGTCTGAGCACCCAGCTTAGACTAGTCCTTAGAAACTACTGCAAGCCACAGCTAGATTACTGTGTCCTGACTGGTACAGACCACAAATGGGTGGTTCTAGGACTTCTGGGGGCACACCTCATGGCTCTCTGTGTGGCAATAAGACTAAAAGGTTTCTTCAGGCATAAGCTTTTGTAGGGTCCAACCCACTTTGTCAGGTGCATCCAACAAAGTGGGCTGGAACCCATGAAAGCTTATGCCCAAAGAAATCTGTTAGTCTTTAGAGATGCCACAGGACACTTTGTTTTTGCTGTGCACAGACTAACATGTCTACCCCCCTCTGGAAATTTGTGCTACTCTGCTTCTCTCCCAACGAATTGTGGAAGAAACTGTCTCTCCCACACATGCTGGAAGAACTGTGGAAAGGCACTGCAGTCACAGGATTAACGGCACCCAAGCAGTTTAGCCTGCATCCTCACTATACAGTGGGCAAGCTACCAGCCTTTTCTTAAAAAAGAAAAAAAAAAGCCTCACTCCAGCTTTAGCCTACAACCCCAAACAGGCCAGCTAGTGCAGACTGAAGCTGCTACTAAACTAGGATCAGAAAGTTTTTCTGTTTGGATGGGACAGGTGGAAAGGCAACACTCAAGTAAGAGCACAATTTAACTCCACAGTCAAGATGTACCATTTATGTTGTCAACCAAATCCATCTCATCATTTCAGCAGTCACACAAAAGCAGTCCTTTGACTCATTTATCGAGCACATCAGAAAAGTTCAGATACTAAAAATAAGTGCTCCCTTGTATACTGGCTATTTGCCATTTGTGAATGAAAGGGATTTTTTTGTTGCAAGAATTCATGCCACTCACATCATAGCTGAAAAGACTACTGAAAACAAGCCATATTGTGCATCTAAGTGACACATGGAAAAAAACTTGTAAAATATTCTAAGACATAAGTAGACAGCAGCACAAAAGAAACTGCTAACAGTTTACATTTGACCCTTACATACTTAAAATTCAGTGCACACAAGCTTTCTACAAGTACACTATCCTGCACAAGTTCCTGCTTCTGTTTATAAGCCAGCAAGACAACCCCAAGTAACTTGTTTCCTATCAGTGAAGTCAGTTATTCAAAGCACCCGCAGAAACCCTACATCAGGGGTCTCAAACACGTGGCCCGAGGGCTGCATGCAGCCCCTAAAGCTATTTCCTGCGGCCTGCAACAGAGCTATTGTTACCGATATTTGCAATTATGTTGTATGGCAGGTTTCAGTGGTGCAGCCCTCGGACTAACATGCTAGTCCTCATGTGGCCCTCGTGGTGGTCTGAGTTTGAGACCCCTGCCCTACATTGACTTTTACTCCTGCCTTCACCTCCTCTATTTTGCTATCATTACTGTCCATTGCAAATTCAGTCAGATACTCTGCTTTCCAGACCAAGGGAAAACAAGTGAAATGTACTCATTTAAAAACAAGGGCAGCTTCTTCCTAGTTGCGCTCTCCGGGATTTGAGATGCATACACTATAGTGGAAAAACTAACATCAAACCCTAACCAAGCCTGGGAAGAGAGGCAGCCAGAATAGCTGAATATATGGATTCCTTTGCAGAATTTATAAAGGGAAGCAAGTAATTCATTTGGGTCTGGGAAGATTTCACATATTATCATTATCTAAAGGTCTTCCACAGACTAACACTCTATCCTGAAAGAGTATCGTGTGAACCATCACAATCTTTCAATTGAAAATTAAGATGCTTTGCCTTATCCTTTGTTAGGTTCTTTCTGGTTTAGAAAATTATACTGAATTTTAGACTGTATGTCCACATTAAATACACTGATTTTGAGAAAGAGGAAAAGGATGCATAATCAATGATAATATTAAGCTGCATGCTTATGGATCCAAGAAGAAAGGTTATGATGAGAGAATTCTTATTTTATCTTTTGTATGCCAGCAGAATTCAGTGCTATACTATGTATGTATTTTTGGTTGTCTCATCAGTTTTAAAAGGGTGAAGGGAAGGTACCAGCTAATCAGAAACAAGACCTTCATTTTAGGCAAGCATAGCTGACTAGTTCAGCTCATGGAGCCAAGATAAATTGACAAATTTGTTCTGAAATGGCATAGCTGATCCAAAAATCTACTTAAGGGAAATCTGAACAAGAAATAGAAAAATGTATGTATTTGCAGAGTTTTTTTTCCTCCACTTTCCAAATAGCTTGCTCTATTGCATTTCATTTCAACCTAGAGAATGAAAAAGTTGATCATTTTCATAATTATTTATTTAATTTTAATCATATACTTGCAGACAGGCCAGAAAAAAAAACTAACCATGATCATTGAATCTAATCCTCTGCATATCACAAGACCCTCACCCACCACCCCGTACAAGGACCCTAACCTCTGGCTGAGTTACTGAAGTCTTCAAACCTTGAGTGAAGGACATCCAGTTACAGAGAATCCACCAATAATTCTAGTTCAAGCCAAGAAGTGACCCATGCATCAGAGGAAAGCAAATGGCCCCCAGGGTCCCTGCTAATCTGACCTAAGGGAAAATTCCTTCCCTACCCCAAGCATGGCAACCCAAAACACGTGAGCAAAATCTACCAGCCGGACGCCAGAATTCTCTGTGGTAACTCGGAGGCCTCCCTACCTCGTGTCCTCTCACTGGCCTTTGGTGATATTTGCTAAGAGCAATGGCATATGGGCCATATGCTATTGTAGGTGCTCCCATCATACTGTCTCCTCCATACGAGTATCACAACCAGTTTTGAAACCAGTTATGTTTTATGCCTCAACTGCTCCCCTTAGGAAGCTATTCCAGAACTTCACTCCTCTGATAATTAGAAACCATCTAATTCCAAGCCTCAGTTTGATGGCCAATTTAATAAACATTTTTTCTTGGGCAAACACTGGCCCTTAACTTGAAAAGCTCTACTCCCTCCCCAGCTTTTACTGTCCACAAACATATCTCCTTTCAGCCTTTGTTTTGTTAGGATGAAGCCAAGCTCATTAAGTCCGCTCTAGGAACAGATTCTCCATTCATTTGATCACCATAGTAGCCCTTCTCTCTACCTCCTTGCATTTGAATTTCCTTTTTCTTAAACATGGAAGATCAAAATTGCACACAAATATTCAGATGAGGTCTCATGAAGGTCTTGTATAAAGATACCAACACTTCTCTATCGCTACTGGAAATAACTCACCTTATATATACACATCTGTACTACATTAACCTTTTCCACACCTGTATCATTGGCAACTCGGTCATCCTCTGATTAGCCAGTAAACCTAAGTCCTTCTCCTTTTCTGTCACCCCCAACACATGCATCCCCAATTTACAGCAAAAATTCTTGCTGTTAATCCCTATATTCCTGAACTTGCACTTTGCATAATTAAGTTTCATCCCATTTCTATTGCTCCAGTTTTCAAGGTTGTCCCTACTTCCTGTGTGATATTCTGGTCCTCCTCCATATTGGCCAATATTCCCATCTTCATATCATAGTCTATGAACTTTATCATTACCACGAAAAGGGGAAGAGTGAAGTCATGAATGAAAATGTTAAATAAAACTGGTCTCAAAACTGATCCTTAAGGAACTTCAGTAATAATCTCCCTCCACCCTGACTGTTCACCTTTCAGCACGACCTGTTGTAGTCTCCCCTTTTACCAGTTCCTTACCCATCATTCAGTTCTTGTATTAATCCCCATTTTCTCCAAATTTAACTAATAATTTCCCATGTGGAGCTGTGTAACAGGCCACTCCTCAGACCCAGTCCATTGTGCCACTGTGACCCCAATTCCCACTTCTGAACCCCGCTTCGCCAAGTGATCACTCACTCTTGAGCAGAGGTCTCAAACACACGACCCATGGGCCGCATGCAGCCCCTAAAGCTATTTCCTGTGACCAGCAATGACACGACGGTTACGCATATTTGCAATATCATTGTATGAAAAGCTTTCAGTAGTGCGGCCCTCAGGCTAATGTACTAGTCCTCAGGCGGCCTTGTACTAGTCCTTGTGCAGCCCTCATGGTGACTTGAATTTGAGACCCCTGCTCGAGTCAGTCCACTCAAGCCTCTTGCGTGCAATCGGTCCAAAGAAGTGAATGTCTGCCCTCTGGCTACTCAAGGGATGGTCCCCAAGCAAGCACCCCTGGCCCCAGATACCACCATAGGAGCCACTGTCTACAGGGACTGGGACCCACTCCCAATCACCATACACTCAAGTCTATCCATTTAACAAAAATGGTCGTGCCCAGCCCTCCTCACTCACACCTTCCAAAGACCACACAGCTTTAGATATAACTACTAGTTTATTGATCAGATTATAAATTCTAAATGAGACTATGGCTAATCATGGCAGAATCACAATATAAATGAGTCAGGAGAGACCACAAGGAAATAAAAGGTAAAACACACACACTAGCCTAATACTCTACCTAAATTGACCTCATAATCCAAGTTTATGCTCAGGATGTTTGGATGTCAGATGTTTGTCCAGCTAGTCTCTGCCTGAGACCAGGCAGGGCCCAGATCTTGCTTGAAGCTGTTTCAAGATGGAGATTTCCAGGCAAAAAGCCCCTAATCCCACCAACTGTCTCTCGTTGTTTTCATTCCCCCTCGTTCCTCCCCTTCTGGCCAGAGGTGATCTCTTTGTCCCATCTAAGCCACCTCAACTAGCATCTCTGTTGCCTTCTCTAGGCACTTGTTTGCTCACAGCTGTGGCTGTTAACATGTTATCGGGAGAGAGCTCTGTCCGTCTCCAACCCCCCTGCGCCACGGGAAGACAAGTTACACCTCTGTGTACACACGAGGTTGCAGGAAACATGATATATTAGTCACACAGAACAGGTTATAAGCATCCAAAAAGAAACACTTCATGGAATAACTGGCAAAAATCATATAATCAGTGTACAAGTGAACAGAAAAATCACATAGCTCGTAACTCAGGGTGCGCAGATGAGTATCCCATGACAAGCTATATCAAATGCTTTCCTAAAATCCAGGTAGTTCAAATCCACTCCATTTCCTCTGTCTAGAAAATTGCCTATCTTCTCAGACAGACCAACCTGATCTTGCACTCTAACTTTTGTAAACCATGATATATTACCATTTATATCTATGTCCTTAACCCAACTCTCTTGCAAAATTTGTTTTAAGACCTTCCATACAGCTGAGGTCCATCTAATAGGTCTGTACTTTCCTGAATCACCCACCCTACCCCTTCTTAAACATAGGTAATATATGTGCAATTCTTCAGTCATAAGGCACAACCCACACATTTATACACTCGTTACAAGTCACACCCCCCCGGCTCTCCCTGCATCAGAGGCTGATTACCACACGGGCCTACAGGGGCCCCCTCACAATGTGGTAACTCTCTGCCCTGCCGGTGCTGGGGCAGGGTGGGCCAGCCCAGAGGCCAGGCTCTGCATTCCCACCCCATCCCTGGGTTGGCTGGTCCACTCCCCAGCGTTGGGGCAGGCTGGTGTGACTGGTTGCTCTGCTCCAGGGACAAGGCCAGCTAGCATGCAATACAGCCTCTGGTGCAGCCTGAAGGCCACACCGGAAGGTGCACTGAACACCTCAGCCCCACCATCCCCAGGGCCAACCTGCTGAGCCAGGGCTGGCCTCTGGCCCCAGAGCCACCCTAGCACCTTCCTGTTTGCAGGGGGCCAGCGCCCTAGGCTGGATGCAGGGCTTGGAGCCCCAGGTGGTGGGGGGGGGAGACAAGGAGGGACACCAGTAGGGGGGGCCTGGGGGTCCATGGCCCCTAATCCAGCTCTGCTACACCCTCCCTGCTGGGAAAGGCATGCTGGGAAGCATGGAGCCATGATGTCCCCGCCTATCCCTGCCCTCCCCACTTCCATCTGGAAGAGACCTGCTGGGAAGGCCCATGAAGCAGCTGCAGTGATGGGGTAGGGGTGGAAGAGGTGGACCAGGGAGCTGTCCTTCCCCAGGGGAAACATCAGCAACTGCCTGTGTGTACGCCATACCAAGATTATCTTTAAACTCTACCATATATTCAGTGTTCAGGTGTCCCACTTCCCTTCTTGTTTTCTTATTTGTATGACAAAAGAATCACTTGCTATAGGTTTTAGCTTCCTTTGTAAGCTTCCTATCTTCATGGCTTTAAGCAGGTCTCACTTTTTCTTATACATTCTGACCTCCAAGAGATATTCCCCTTGCCAATCCATCTGTTCTTCCATTCCTTGCATGGTTTCTGCTTCTTTCCTTTCAATTTTCAGTGCCCACATTTTCATTCACTAGCACAAGGATGAAATATTTGTGATCTAAAGTTGCAGACTATTTAAATTTCAATGAGAATTGTTTGCTAAGGAATTTCTGAAGTTCTTATGGATACACTTGTGCCAATATCAAGTTTGTAAAAAAATAAATAAAGAATGGTTTAAACAGACACTAAACTTAAATGTCAGACTTAATCTAACTTAATGAATCAAATTTAATGACCAACCCCCCCCCCCAAACTGTTGGACAGCATGCATGCGCACACATCAATTCCTACATTTTCCCCAGCAGCAAAATTCAGCCACACCCAAACACTATATTTTGAATGTTATAAATTTTATATTTAAGTCCATCCTCAGCCATTTAATTTGATTATATCAGTACCTCAAAATGAGATTAGACAGAATGAAGTTTGCCATTAAAGTCTGACTTTGGAAATTAAAACTGGTTCAGTCAGCATATTTGCCTAAAAATAAGGCATTTTACATTAAATTATACATAAGCAATAACAAATATGCCGCCAACTTTAGGAACAAAAAAGCAAAGTACAAGACCTATCAAAATTCCACAGCTAAGTAGTTTCTCAATTGTGAAAGTCTTTGGGACACAGGGGAGGGAAAGTAGTTAAAAGTTCTCACAAAACAAGTTTCATTAATGCCAAGTACTATTAATATAATAAGCGTCTCCCAGTTCCACATGAGAGCATCTTGTCAGTGAGCTGCAGTGTAAACAGAACTAATCTGATCTAAGTAAACCATGCCATCTGTGAAATGGTGTTAGTGGAAGATAATCAGTGGGCATCCTCTCAGCACAGAGGAGCACAGGATGGTGAGCACTGCTTTCATTAAGCTAGATGACAGCACAAATCAGCTATGGAAAAAGCATTTCCCCTCAACAGCTATGAACTGTATTCCTCCCACTCCTCAAATCCAGCTTCTTCTTTAGTCACAGAAAACTGACAAAACAATTATAGAAGCCTGGAAGACAAAGAGATTGCCTTAACTAAGCTTCCACAGAAGGAATGTGCGGCATCTATAAATTCAGACACGCAGCTCCAAGCTTTAAAATCTGGATCTTAGAGCAGCACCAGTATTTCATCTACAAATAGCTAAGACAAAGTCAGTTTTTTATACTACAGTACACTAACTGTGATTGGGACAAACTAGAGCTGAATTTATGATTTAGTTTGGCATGTCAAACATCCAAACTGCTTAATGTATTTTGTGACCAAGGCCTGTATGGCACATCCACCGTCTACAGGAACTAACCCTTCATTTAAAATTAACTATATTTTTCCCCGCACTGTTCCAAAGAGTACCTTCAGTTGACACTTCCAAAGTTAACGCTGTTAACATTATATTCCTGAGTCCACCTGAAATGACAAGAGACATGAATTCCCCCATTCCTTATTCATCTCACAACGTTGTTAAATACTAAAACATCAGCACTATTTCAGAGCTCATTTTAGCAGAAAAAAATTGTGACAAGGTTGGAAGCATAGGAAAGACAAAGAAGTAAAGAGGAAAGATGTGAACTGTACAAAAGGGGAGAATAGGGAAGAGAGAGAAACTAAGGGCCAGTGCAAAAGTAGGATCATATTTTCTCTGGGATGCTGAATGTGAAAGTTAGGCAACAGACAGACTTAAGGTCAGAAAAGACTATTGTGATCATCTAGTGAGACCCTTGCACACTGCAGGCCACAGAACCTCAACTACTCCTAAAATAGCCCCCTAACCTCAATAACTCCAGCAGAAGTTCTCAAATTATGGTTTAAAGAGAAAGCTACAAAGAATGCACCATATATACTAGTTTAAATCTGCAGATGATCCATGTCCCATGCTGCAGACCCTCTCAGCCATTCTGACCCAAAGGAAAATTCCCTCTCAACCCCAGATATGGCCATCAGCTAGACACCGAGCATGTGAACAAGACCCACCAGGCAGATATCTGGGATAGAGTTCTCCATAGTAACTCATCTAGCAATTCATCTTCAGCAGCTGGGGATTTCTGCTACTGGCCAGGCCAACAGGCCACATGACATCATAGGCAGTTCCAACATACCGTTCCCTCCATAAACTTATCAAATACAGTCCTGAAGCCATTTATTTTTTTTGCCCCCCACTGCTCCCCTTGGAAGGTTATTCCAAAATGTCATTCCTGATAGTTAGAAGCCTTTATAGTTTTAGTACCTTAAAATTACTTACTACACAAAATACAGTCATACTTCATCCTCAAATTTTGTGCAAAGCCCACAGCAACACAAGTAGCTCTGCTGTAGATTAAGAGTAGTATGCAGTCCTAAATTTACACTCCATTGCAATGGACTATAATTAAAAATGAAAGAGAGGTCTCACCTCAAAATTAGGTTGACCCTTGTGCTGTAATTTCCATAAAGAACTCATTTAGCTTCCAGTATCTGGTTGACAGTGGCTTACTGGAATATAAATATGAGACACGCTTACAGTTTTGGTTTTGGAATGCCAGTAAACCAGGTTCTCCAAAAATCACCACTGTGACATTGCAGGGGAAGCCTCTACTTTTCCCTAAAGTGAAGGGCTCTTCAGACTACTACGAGCAAAAAAGATTTCTTATGAGAAGCAAAACCTCTGAAAAAATAAAGTGGGACAGGAGACTTTATCCTGGTATTGCCTGTTGAAATATTTAACTGGCTTGTTTAATTTTAAAGCATTTGGCATCCCCCCCCTCCCCCCAAAGCACAAAAAAAATTATGAAAAGAGACAGCCAACTACAGAGCAAGACTCAGAGGCTTATGGTTTACTAGAACCTTTAGAAGAGGGGTCAGCAACCCCAAGCATGCATGCCAAAGCTGGCACAAGCGCCTATTCTCAGCGGCACACAGGGTTCCTGGCCCTGCAGCTGCTCCCTCCACTGACCCCACCCCATCTGGCAACCTTTCCTGCCCCCCCCCCCCCCCTCAGCAAGTGCCAGGGGCAGGGCCAAAAGCTGCTGCACGTAGCTCCTGGCCCCACTCCCCAGCTGGGAGGCATAGGCAGCAGGGAAAAGCAGCCACGACTCACCGCAGCTCCTGGTCCACCCCCGGCACCTGCTGGGGGCTGGTAAAAGTTGCCAACTGCTGCTTTAGAGTTTCAAACTTGACAGCAGTACTCACTGAGGATAATATATCTGTCATTTTCTCTTATTAAAAGCAACAGCTTTTAAATAAAAAAATATTTAACACACAAAGTAATGAAGATGTGACTTAATCACTTCTCTTCCACTGTTTTGACCAAGCCACTCCCTTACCTGAATTCCTTTTGGGTACTCCTCACACATTTCAAGTCAAGTTCAGACTTCTCATTCATCCACATGTGCATCTGCCCATCTTTGCTCACTTCCACCTACTGCCTACACTTCACCCTTCTAACAACAAAGCACCCACCCACCCTTTTATAGCTTTCCAAAGTCCTTTTTGGGCTCTGTCATTATTGCCATCTCATTCTTGGAAAGCTCCTATATAAAGGAAATCTCGAGTATTTCAACAGCAAGTCAGCCACAGGGTTTTTGTTTTGCTTTTTTTTTAAAAAGACTTGCAGTGCTTTGAAGCCATATTTCTACCTGGTACCAGAAGAGAAACATCAGAGAGAGGCTGGAACAGCAGGTCCTGGAGCACAAGCAGCAAACAGATGATTTAAACCAGTCTTTAACTTATAAAGTGCCCTGAATGGACTGCAGTACAACATGTAAAAGTTCAAGTGACAGTCCTTTTCCCATATTTTCACACTTTACAAGACTATGATGGCTTTTGTACAAATTATGCCTCATGAGGTATCATCTGGAAATTCATAATTTGCTGATTATTATCCTGATAAAATATATGTAGCAACTTTGTATGTATGATAAACATATTCCAAGTCTGCAAAAGCAGGAACAAACCAGTTTCTCAGAAGGCAAAAGCCAAACTGATGCCTCAGTCAGTTGTTAACAAAACTAAATCACCTTGTCAACAAAACTATCACCTGTTAAGCAGCCATTTTTAAGCAGGAAAAAGTGTGAGGAGGACATCTAGATTTTGGCAAAGAAACACCTGAAGATTCCAGTCCCCACAGACCTCCTGTCTCCTGAACCTCAGCCGAGAACAAATGAGGAGTCCTCAGACTTTTAAAGGACTCCTTGTTTGTCTTGCTGAACTTGAGTAATGCAGTTACCCCTTTGGAACTTGTCAGCTGGAGAAAATTTTCAACATAAAAAGAGAGAGAGAGAGATGCCCCAAATACTCCTCTTTCTGCTCACGGCATTAACACCTAAAACAGCGGTTCCCAACCAGTGTGCCGGGGCACACTAGTGTTCTGCGGGAATGCCCAAAGTGTGCCGCAAACATCCCCAAGAGCTGAAGTTGAATTTCCCTCCCTGCTTAGCCCAGCCATGTGGGCTGTGCAGGGCTGGGAACAGGCAGGGGTGAAAGTAAGGGGGAAGGCACCTGGACACAGTTCTGGGGCCCCCTATTTTTAGGCAGGCAGCCTTTTGGACCTCCTAAAAATAGAGAAAGGCACCAGAACCTGGAGTTCCAGAGGTCCTTCTAAAAATAGCAGGAGAAGCCCAAATGAAGCATTCTGGTGGCTCCACCTTAAACCCCACTTCTCCTTAATCCAGCCAGCAGAGCGGAGTGGGAGGCCAGGAGTGTCTGAATCTCCCCCTACAGGGGGGAGCAGCTCCCAGCGAGTCAGCCAGCCTGCAAACAGCCTAGGTAAGGGCTTTGAGGTGCTGCCAGGGGTTTTGTGGAGCTGGTGGGTGAGAGAGAGAGAGAGAGAGTGTGTGTGTGTCTGTGTGTGTAAGTAAATATAACAGAGGTGGGTGGGAGTGTCTGTGTAGCAGAAGGTGTGAAGCTGGGGTTGTGGGGTGGCTGTAGCTGGGGGTGGGAGGGTCCTTCACAGGCAGCAGGGGGCTGGGGGAGGACAGGACAGGACCCACTGGGGTGGGAGGGAGCAGCAGTGGGTTGAGGATTTGCCCTGGGTGGCAGGAAGCCACTGTGGTGATGGGGGAAGTGGGTGCTGCGCCATTCTGCCCTGCCCCCCCCAAAAAGCCCCTCTTGTGCTGTTCCCCACATGGCTCCCCTTGTCCTCTTTTGCCACCCCTGCCCTGCTGTACTCCTCACACTCACTCCTGCCACTGCACACAACTCCTGACCTCCCATGTTTTGCCACCCCTACCACCCCACAAAGGACCATTTCAGAAACGCTGTGCCATGGTTCATGAATATTCATAAGTAATTTGAGTTAATTTGAATATTTGAGAGTTTAATGGTGGTGTGCCTCGAAAATTTTGAAGATATCAAGGTGTGCCATGGCAGAGAAAAGGTTGGGAACAACTGACCTAAAAGACAAGGAAGTAACACTGTACTGCAGGAGGGTCCTGGCTAAGAGGAATCCAGCTAGAGGACTGAGAGAAACCTTTGCATTGAATTAATTTACCTTGCTAAGTTAGGTGTTAGTTTGTGTTTTACACTTCATTTCTTTATAACCCATTCTGACTTATGCCTCATTATTTGTAAAATCTACCTTTCTGCAGTTAATAAACTTCTTCTATTGTTTTATCTAAATCAGTGTGCTTGGACTGAAGTGTTTGGGAAGTGCCGTTTGAGAGACAATCTGACTTGACATGAGCTTGTACTGTCCAGGGAGATTCTGGGCAATACAAGATGCACATGTCTGAGGAAAAGTGTGGGACTGGGAGTTTGCTAGTCATCCTGCAATATAATTCATGAGTGGCTGGCAACAGCACTCCTACAATATTTGAGCACACTAGAAGTGGTTGTTCTCTCTGCAAAGCTCTAATTCCCCACCTGAGGTTGGGAAATTGGAGGGTCACAGCTGTCCATCTGGCCAAATTGTACCCTAGGTAATGTCAGAGTCCACAAGTATGGTTATACAGTATAGGTGATAAGTAGTAATTGTTTTCTGGTACAGTGTCTCATGTTCAATGTGATTTACAATCTTTCATTACTTATTCCCTCACAGCAAGTGATCAATGTCAACTTTATAATTCAAAAGAGAGCAGGTTAGGAGACAGAGACTATAAGAATTGCCAGACTGGAACACAGCAGCAGCTTTCTTTTATAGCGTCCCATCTCGCACAATACACAATATAAGACACAACGGCAAGCTCAAGCAAGGGGCAGCTGAAGGATAATGTGCCCATTTGAGGAAGTTCCTATGTAATTCTGTCAGTTAATGATAAGTGACAGACTGAATTCAGAATGTGAAAAAATTACCAACTTGAAAATGCAAAACATTACATAATGATCCCCTACTTCAGGGGTCTCAAACAGGCGGCCCATAGGCCGCATGCAGCCCCTAAAGCTATTTCCTGAGGCCCGCAATGACACTATTGTTACCCATATTTGCAATATCATTGTATGAAAAAGGTTTCAGTGGTGCAGCTCTTGGGCTAAATGTACTAGTCCTCATGCAGCCCTCTTGCTGATTTGAGTTCAAGACTCCTGACCTACTCCTTCCCTTAGAGCAGGGCAGTCAACCTCATTTGCAAGGGTTGGCCAGATTTGATTTGTAGGTACTTCAAGTGGACCGTACATACTAGGGCCTATGCTCTTGTGGCACTGTGGATTGTCGTGTGTGCAAGACTGAGCTCCATGATACCATGAGACCTCTCCCCCCACCCTTGGGGAAGGACTGTGGTCTCACAAAGCACAGGCTCTCATACCCAACAATGCCACGAGACCTGAACACTCATGTGGCATTGTGGAGTGCTGGCTACGTGAGACTGTGATGCCATGATACCACACCATCTCTCACTCTGTTAGGAAGAGCACGTAGTCTCATGGAGCACAGTTGCAGGCCAAACTGAAGAGGTTCACAGGCTGTATGTTTGACACTCCTGCCCTAGAGACCATAATCGTTTTGCTTTGCTATCCGGATGTGTCAGCAGCAGGAGCCATAAAGAAATGCTCACCATGAAAGAAAAATCACACAAACTGGTAACTCTCATAACGTTCTTCAGTACTTGTGCAATTTATATACATCTTCCTATTGTTCAATCCAAATGTTTCTCTGGTGAGTGAGGCCATAACGCAAGACTACAGAGTATTTTAGTTGCCACACCAACACTGCTAATGTTTGCTGAAGCAACACCTAAACTCAAACAGAGCTACATATTATTGGGCACAAGTATTTAGTTTCTCAGCACCCTGAAGACACCACAGATTATATTTTCCCCCATCAGAAAATTTGTTCAGAACAGTAGTTTAACCAACAAACCTAAGAATATGTGCTAAGCAAACAAGCATTCTGACCTTCAGACCAGCTGTATGTTCAAAGCTGAACAGTGAATTCACAAGCCTGAAATTAGGTGGAGGGAAAGCAAATGAGCTAGAATTAAATCAAAACACTGTTAAGACAGACACACAAGTTTACAATTCAGTCGCTTACCAATGCAAGCTACTAAGTCAAGAGGGTCATACCACAGGATAAACATGTAATCCCCATTGTGACACTTGATTGAGCCTATCATCCTATATACCATGATGAATTCTGATGGCTTAAAAAAAAAAAAAAAATACACTTTACCCAAAGAATGGGTAAAAAAATCCAGGAGTTCATCCCTCAGAAGAGCATAAGCAGAATCAAAGTAGTCCTGCCTAACAGACTGTACATTTCCAAAAGACCAGTATTCTAAGAAGTAACTATTGAACAAAATAGATATAGGAATAAAACAGTATGTTTAATGAAAGATTATAGGGTTTTGTCTTAATTCTTAGAACACAGAAGATCACATTCTGAACAAATGCAGATGAAATATCATATACAGGAATCCAAAAATCGAGAGTCACTTGTGCATTAATTGATCATTTTTCATTGTGAAAATTGAAAAAACTCTTAAATAGTTTTGATTACCTGCATCATACTTCATGCTCATGCACTATACCATCGATAAACATTTTAGAAGAGAATCATACGGTTGGATTTTGCTGCAATAATACATTAACTTTTATTTTAATGGCTTTATATTAAAAATCCTGCACGTGTTTTTAACCAGCATTACTGAACTCTCAAATTCCTGATCATTTTGAATGGCTTGAAAGAGAGTAATGATATGAGTTATGGAACTGACACACTTTCTCAAGCTGTTTTCTGCCTACCTCAGCAGGAATATAAATGCTCAGTTCAAAACCCCAAACTGCTACCGTGATCAAATGTTTTCTACAGAAGTATAAAACCTCTCCGTGAATACTTCCTTTTATATCCCAAATTTCCTTTATATGTTCATCATTAGGGAAGGTTTTGGTGGTTTATTGTTG
The DNA here is from genome assembly GCA_007922195.1 of Podocnemis expansa. Lineage (NCBI taxonomy): Eukaryota > Metazoa > Chordata > Testudines > Podocnemididae > Podocnemis > Podocnemis expansa. The sequence goes on from ML681964.1 coordinate 77,871,702, forward strand.
GTTTTTTTAAGTAATATCAAAGAAATCATCATCAAATGCAAATTACAATAAATGCAGTTCTTCTAGCACTATGACTCAGTTGTTACCAGATATCCATCTTAAGATTGTACAATCACCTTTACAGGAGGTGTTCCCATGAATATCAGCAACCATTCTATTTGAATTGATGCTGGATATAGAATTGCAACTTGCAAAAAATCCATTTGCGCCGCTGGTGTGTAAGGGAGTTTGAACCATACAATTCTAACCAAATTACTTCTAAGGATTTAAGCTTCTAGGTGGTTGAACTGAAGAGACAGGTTTCAAAATGTGATCCCAGTCTTGTCAGTCTTCCCAACTCTGCAGAGACAGAACTGGGTGGCCTCTGTAGCTACTCATACCTTTCGTAAACTACAGCAAAGTGAAGACAAGACGCCAGTTGCTTTCACCATTGCTAGTCAGAAAGCTGTAGACACAGTGAATCAGGCAAGAAACAACTGCTTGCAGCGTTGTCATGGGCATGTTGACCTCAGGATATTAGTAAGACAACATGGGTCAGGTAGTATCTTTTATTGGACCAAGTTCTGTTGGTGAGAAAGACAAGCTTATAGGCTACAGAAAAGAGCTGAAGAAGAGCTCTGTGTAGCTCAAAACCTTGTCTCTGTCAGAAGAAAAAAGTTGCTCCAAAAGATCTCTCACCCCACCTTGTCTAAGATTTAAACTATTTTGCTTTGATATCCGTGGCAGCAACAAAGACAGGCCTTGGAGCTATCTGAGGACTACCCAAAAAAGACTATGGGGGGTGAGTGGGGAACAGGGGAGCTCACCATCAAGTTTATAGGGTAGGAAAATGATTCAAGATCTCCACATACACACAAAGGATAAGAGAACCGGATATAAAAACCTGATTACACTAGGGAGGTTTTGTTAAGTTTTATCAGGTAATAGTACATTTTTGGTTCCACCAGCATTCATCTCATTAAAAGACCTAGTATAGATAAGCTGCTAGCTACAGAGTTTAAAAACTGTGATAAACGGCTATATTATGGCATTTAAAACACTAGTAAAAACACAACTGCCCAGCATACTACTAACATTGACTAATGTTATTAATGGAGAACTAGAACCAAAAATGGTGTTACAAGGATAATATTTCACAAGATTTCCCTACAACGGCTAAAATAAAAAAGTTCTTCCTTCCAGAAACCAGGAGCATGTGTGTGGAGCAAAGCTTCAAAGGTATCTGACTCCTAATAGCTAAAGCAGTGGTTTTCAAAAACTTTTTCCTCAGGACACAGTTGAAAAAAAATAAATAATTTATGCCCAGGACCCAACAATTTCATCTTTGAGCCATGAATTCCAGTCTTTCAGCAATGGTGGCAGGGGGTGCCATGATCCAGTACTGGGTCCAGGCCCTTGGTTTGAAAATCATTGAGCTAGAGGTTGGTAAGAAAGATAGTTAGCACCACCCAGGAACTGCAGCAACACCATAACCTCCAGGATTGGTCTTTTTTACAAAGGCACTGCCTTTCAATCTCACTGGAACTCTGCCACTTCACCCTGGGTTAGCAACAGTCCTTCAGCTAGTAGTTCTAGTAATTTTTTTCATGTTTTAATGTTTTGCATTTCTATTATATACTCATAGCATTTAAGCATTTTATTCTCCTTGAAGAAAATGCACCAAGGTCTATACTGAAGGGCATACAATCTCATAACAGACATAGCACAGTGAGTGAAAACTAAATATAGGTGTGGAAATGGAGAGTACATGTATATGCCATCTTCCACAGGATTTGAAGTGCATCATGAACCTCAGTGAAGCTACATGGAGACCCACAAAACCTCTCAATTTAAAAGTCCAAAATTCAGAAGAGGAAAAAGCAAAAGCTAAACATGCTCAGACAGAGTGTCCCCAACATCAGAGGATTTCCACGAATGGGAATGGACTGATATCCGTATTCTAGCACTTCAGGATTCATAATTCACATGTTTGTAAACATACTTTGAAATTCATCTGATAAAAATTTCCAGTTTAAGTGTCAACACCCTAACTTCATCTGAAAGCCACTTTCCACGATGAGGTAGCTCTAATGCAATTTTACAAAAGGAAAAGTGACTCATTCCCAGACAAGAATATGCTGGAAGTACATGACCTAATCATACTCAGAAGAAAAAAAAATCTTCTCCAAAAAAAATCCAACTTGAATGTTATTTAACAACCCAGTTACGAAAAGGGATTTTTTTTTTGGACTAAGAGGGGTGCAAAATGAAGTCTATGAGCTTTAATTTCTATTCCAATTAGTCCTTTCCAGCACATAATTAGCCTGTCTCACTGCACATAGTTCAGTCAGCCTCCGTTTCATTTGAAAACTAGGCATCTTCCTGTAGGACTACAGCTCCATGTGATACGCTCCCCCAGGCCATTTTAGCCTTGTGCATTAAGTCAGTGCCAGGAGTGATCAGACAGAGGGAAGCAGATGCTATTTTACCACGTGCTGTGTGCAGGGTGCGTGGGGGCATTAAAATTAAAATGTCAGTATTTGCTAGTGATGAAATACTCACAAAGTACTGGCATTTGGCTGACTAGCAAGATCAGCCTACTACATGTTCAAGTGGATTCCTGACAGCTTGGCTAAGGATTCCCTTTCTACACAAAGCTAGTTTTAAAATCTGATGTTCACAGAGTGGCTGTGAGCAACCTGCCATAGAAGTGAGCTCTTGTGATCAATTTTTTTTTTTTTAATTTAAATAATCATGACTGAAAAAGTGCCTGTCTATACTGGACACCAACCTAACGAATTAGAACTACCAGTGTATGTGGAGATAATCATCACAAGGTACAGGAAAACAATGCTGTGGCCTTGAGTCTGCACTGAATGTTTCACACATGAGATAGTCACAAGGTGAAAAGGGATGAGCAGTTCAGGAAGCCATATCCCACGCTGATGCCTGGCCAGCGAACTCCTCTGTGCAGCACCAAGAAGCTTAAGGGTACAGAATATGTAGTTAATCACCTCATTAGCATGATCAGAATCACACAAGCCCATGTTACTAAAATACACCCATTCTCCACCCACACACTCCTTTTTACCCAGCGTATCTACAAGAATCAGCATACATGAGGCTTGACACATGCAAGTGCAGAGAACTACACCTAGTACTTAACCTTGTTTGTACCCACACAAAGCCCTACTTACAACTGTCCTGGACTTAGGGGCAGGGGGGTAAAAAGGGAGGATAGCTCATTTGCTTCCACTGAGAGAAGTGAACAACACCAGCCCTTCTGCACAAATTTAAGTTTTCATTTAAAAAAATAAAAAAAATAAAAATTTAGTCCACATAGTTGCAAATTACCTTCCATAAATAAATTTAAAAACTAAATGACAAATTTGTTGGTCTTTAAAAATGCCACAGGACTCCTTGTTTGTTTGGCTGAACTAGACTAATACAGCTGCCCCTTTTAAATGTTGACAAGTTTCAAATGTTTCCCCTGGGGAATTCTCTGCCAAAAACATTTTCAATACAGCACTCACTATCTAAAGTTCTGCAGAATTTTGCTTCATCCATCAGCCCCATTACAGGAGGAAGTGAAATTAGTGATTTCTACCAAGAGGAAGCATTTTGGTGGAAATCACAAATTCTGCATGAAAAAAAGAAATCCTCTGGGAGACCATTAATCCAGCACAAATTCTGCATTGTGCATTGGTGCAGAATTCCCCAAGGAATAAAAGGGATGTGAATGAAGCATGTGCCATCTTTCTGACTACACAGAGGGCTTCCATGCTTCCGCAGATGCTAACACTAGTCATTCTGCTAATCAACAGCTAAATGGTCCTAACAGGGCTAGTCAAATTTTATAATTACTAATAAGAACTCTGTGGACAGGAGTAAAATTGATAAAGAATGTCGGTTTTACTCTTCTGTTCCTCAGGAAAGCTCTCTAACATCACTGACAGATATTAGGGCTACTCAGTGGGGGATCAGACTCAAAGCAGAAACTTGGGGGGGGGGACAGAACAGCAGCCCCCCCCCCCTGTAGAAGCCAGGAGGCTCTGGCCTCGGAGAGGGGGAGAGGAAAGCCATCACCTTTCCAGCCACGCAGAAAGATAGGGAATTCAAAATTTATTAGTAACCCAACTAGAGAGTACATAATGCAAAAGATGGACCCAACCCTTTGATCAGAATGCATGTACAGCACAGGGAGAGCAGGCTAGAGCACAAAAGGTATTGGACTCATAAAAACTGGAAGGGACCGCCACGAGAGGTCATTGAGTCCAGTCCCCTGAGTTACTGAGCTTTGCTTATGGAACTTACTGGTGTGAAACCTCATTCATCTTTTATCTGCCCCTAGCTAGTGGATTACCCCACTGGATAGCACATAACTGGTAAATTTTTCTTTCTAGCCATGACTTAAGCACCCTGCTGTGAACTGAACAAATACATGAAGGCATGAGCCCCTTTGAAAATACACTCAAATTCATAGTTCTACTCAGAGTCAGCTTAGGACCCATCCTGTTCAGGAGTTATTTTGGGGAAGGGTTTTTGTACTCCATAATACAATTCTTACATATCAAAAGACTAATTGTTTTAAAGTTTAAATGTCATTTTGCACCACACTATCATCATCTGTCCATAATCCTCTGACCCTAAAATTCCACAGTAACCAAGCTTACAATATTGAAGGGTTCAGGCCCATGGATCAGATTTGTACTTTTCCAGTCTACACCCAAGTTCCAACATGTGGTAACTTCAAATACCTTCCTTATGCACCTCCCCATAAGCAGTTTACTGTGCTATTGTGGGCCAAAATGCATTATTCACATTGCTGCAGAATTAACATTCGCAAACCATCCAACAGTTGATTTCAATGACCTTTACTTCCCACTGAGGAATTCTTATGTTCACGCACATCACTATATATCAGGGCATTGCAAAGGCTTCTAACTGTGAAGGACTAAAGAAATTTTGAACAATGAGAACACAGTCTTCAGTCCCTGTATATTGTAATAGCCTACCTACAAAAGCCACTCAGACTGCCTCTCCTCCATTCAACACAGCTATGTTATGAGCACCACAACCTTTAAACACCCACAGCCACCCACCTGGTAAGGCTTTACCATTCTCCTCCTTTGAGGCCTTCCTATTTCAAATCGAATTTTTGGTGGCTTTTGATTCATTCAATGTCCAATTAGTGCAGCGGTCAGCAATCCAGAAAAGCCATTTTCCCCCACCACCACCACAACCACATGAGCCCAAGCCCACCTAGCAGCTGTGCCGCAGCCCTTAGTGCTGGCAGGGTGGGGGGGTGCAGACGGTGCACACTCCCTCCGCTGGGGGGGGCAGAGCAGCGCTGTCCCGCCTACCCCCAGCCGGCCATCTCCCCCAAGAGCGGCTGGTGGAGAGGCGCAGCTTGTGGAGGCGGGGCCCTGGAACAGCCCCACCACAGAGTTCAAGCCACTTCAACCCGGCCACTCCAGGGCTGAACAGGCTCAATCTAGGGCCTGGGGATGAGGCAGCCTCTGTTCAGGCCTGCAGTGGCTGGGTCAAAGTGGACTGAACTCTGGGAGGGGCCATTCCAGGGCCCTGCCTCTGCAAGCTGCAGCTGTCCACCGACTACTCTTGGAAAGGGCAGCTGGCTGGGGGTAGGGGGGGCAGCGCTGCTCCACCCTGCCAGCAGAGCAAGGAAGGAGGGAAGGACAGAGGGAGCACACGTCACCCGCACACCGCCTGCCAGCACGTCGGGCAGCGGCACAGCCACTGGGCCAGGCCGCTTCCAGCTCATGCGGTTCAGGTGGGAGGGTGGGGGTGACCCCAGCGCTGCAGAAGTGTGGGTCTGTGCCAGCCAGGAACCTCCTTATTCAGCCCCAATGCTGGGGCCAGCCAGGAGTCCCCGGCACACACCTGGCTCCCTGGAGGAGATTGCCAGGGAGCCACAGATGGCTCACAGTCCTGCGTTGCCAATCCCTGAACCAGTGGTTTCCCCTAGTCAAAAATGTGGCATATTCCTATCAGGATATGGAAGTCTGTCCACCCATACTAATTGTTCAAAACTGTGGATGGATCAGAACTAAAACTCCACGTACTAGCCATGGTGACTAGTTAAGGATTGATTGCATGGGATGTGAGCACAGGAACAGTACTGCAGAGTGGCAACCAACAGTAGATTTTTCCTACTAATACTAATGAGCCCAAATTAACACTCTGGATCCGAACTGCACAGAAATCCAGATCTGATTTTGTGGCTCAGGCCCCTCTACTTCTGGAGAGCGTAATAACCACTAGGATATCACAGGGGTTGGAACCTCAGACATAATGATAGCTTTGTTCAATAAAATTAAGGTTGTGTCAGCACTTTTCTTAAAAACCCCAAAAAGAATATATAATTCATCTATTTAAGTCAAGAGCTTGCCAGACTGAAACCATCTAAAGAAAGAGTACAGATTGAGATTTGTATTTCTAAAGAACACTTCCATATCTAGGTTACTGGCAGCCCCTTAGATTATTAACTGACATTTTTAAAACATATGCTGTTAACTTTTTGCAGCTGCATTCAGCTTGCACAATTAAAATAACACTATTCCTTTAAAAAGAAAGGATTCCTACCAAAAAGTGTTCATTTTAATTTCACACAATTTTTCCACTTGATCAGTTTGGCTTTTAAAAAAAGGAAAAAAAAAGGTTAACAAAACCTAAGCTTGAATGACCTAATGCCATCCCCAAAAGTCAGAGGGCAAATGGTTGCTTTCTTTAAAAGAACATTAAAACAGAATGGTGTGGCTATCTTACAAAAATGGTTACATACCTGGAATGTTTTTAACATGCACAGAAACCAAATTAGCTGCAAAATTTCATTTGACAGTTTAGACTAAAGGAAAGAAAGTCATTCTAGTCCACTCACTGGCCTCTCTCTTTTACCCAGATGTATATCCACAATGAACACCTGCACCAACAGAGATGAAATGGCTACAAAGATTCATTTACAAACAACAAAACACATACTGAAATTATACAAAACAAATGAGGAGTCCTGTGGCACTTAAAGACTAAACACATTTATTTATCACGTGAGCTTTCGTGGGAGAAAATGCCACTTGATCAGATGAAGTGGGATTCTTCTCCTACAAAAGCTCACATGATAGATAAATTTGTTAGTCTTTAAATGCCAAAGGATTCCTTGTTTCTTTTGCTGAACTAGATTAACATGGCTATCCCTTTGGAACTTAAAATCATGCAGTACCCTGTTCCCAAGAGCCAATTGATATGGCCCCTTAAAATAGATGTTCAGGTAAGCATACTGGACTTGGACTTGCAATACGGGGCATTTCCAAATCCTGTTGAGGAGTTGTGCTCTCCAACCTCCTGGATCAAGCCTCGCACCAGTCTGCATGCTGCAGGTTAATGATCTGATCCAATTATTATTAGCATTAGGGAATGAATCAGGTAAAGTCAGATTTTTAAAGCTTCAAAGAATAGCTATTGGCATCATAATATGACTATGTGAACCAAATAAATGCTTTCTATTTTTCCTGCAAGACCAGAGTGACTCAATCCTTCTGTAATGCTGTTGGAGGAGGAAGGGAAAAAAAAAAAAAAAAATACACCAATGGGAAGATTGGGTAAGCGTTGACTACCCTGACCTCCATCAGTCTGGGCCATTATATCTTCAAATGACTCAAGCTTCTTTTAATTTGATATTCCACTGAAGTCACATATTAAACAACAGAGTTAAGTGATAATATGAATGGTCTTCTGCTTTTATGAGGCAATAATGAGATTTCCAACAATCCTACCTATGCATTTATCACAAGAAATTATGTTTATAAGAAAAATAAAGCATCAAATGACATTATTGCTATAATACAAGATTAATTAAGCCATTTTAAATCAAAAAACCCATCTGCCCTATCTGAGTGGGCCACAGAGCCAAAGATCCTTCATTGTGTCTCTGAACATGTGGGTAACTGAGATCACTCCAAAATGATCAGAAAATTCTCATTTATTTTATAAAATGATTCCAGTTATTTTTACCACAAAAAAATAATTACAACCCTACATTCTTCTCAACCAAATAGCCATTTGTATTATGCCTGGCAGCATTACTAAAATTTGAGACATTGCAAATAACAAGCAGTAATAAATCATTCAAAAGGGTTCAGATTTGCAAGCAAAAAAACACTCCTCTGCAAAATAAACCAAAACACAATGGTAATATACTAAAATATTACACCAGCAAAGAGTAAATGAAACACTCAAGCCATAATGAACAGGTAAGGAATTTAACAGTTGCAAAATCCTTCAAGCCATCACCACAGTACTCAACAGCAGTTTGCAAACAACAGAGTGTGTCTATACTGCACCAGCCTGCATTGGGTCCCAGGGCTCAGACTGTAACATCACAGTGGAGACATTCAGGCTGTGGCTGGAGCCCAAGCCCTGGGACCACATGACTGGGAGGGTACTAGACCCCAGACTCCAGCTCAAGCCCAAATATCCATGCTTCGATTTTACAGCTCCACAAACTAAACCAGCTGATGGGGGCAAGCCATGGGTATTCAACAGCAACAGAGACATTCCCTGAGGCTTCATCAGACATGGTTACCTGCTGCTCACTGCAAGAACCACATGTGAGAAGGGAAACAGCACAGGTTACTGATAGGAGCCTTGTTGCCCCAGGGAAAGAACCAGGGCCTGGGCCCCAGCCCCACCACCAACCCTGATCCTGAGTCAGGGTACAGGGCTCCTGCTGCTGCCAGCCCAGCCACCGATCCCCTGACAGGGACAGGTGAGACAGGGGCTGCAGCAGGTGGCCCAACCCAGGAGAGGCAGGCACCGCCATAACCAGCCCAGACCCAGATACCCGGGCCGGGCCAGGGCCAGGAGAGGAGGGGGCCCCCAAGCATTCAGAGCTCTGGCACTGGGACTCAGGGCATGCGCCCCATGTGCTGGGCTCCAGCGACATCCCTGGTTACTGATCTCCCAAAGCTAAGTCTTAAAGGGAAAAATAATGGTTTTCAACAGTGAATATTTAAACAGTATCTCACTGAGAACATACTGCTAACATCCTTACAAAAGTGTTCTCAGTATCAGTCAGTTTTCCATATGAAGAATATAACTGCCCCAGAGTACAATACATGTTTAAAAAATTCTCATAAAGAAAGGTACAGTATAAAAAAAGTGAGCTTGTTCTTCCTGGAAAAAATGACCAAGCTGTTTTAATAGGAGTTTTGACATCCATAACCAGCACTGATGAAGTGAAGAATTTTACAGTGATGACGGGATTTAAAAGCTAGAGAGCAAACTCAGAAAGGTTTATCAGGAAGGTAGGCTGAAACATGAATTCAACAGAAAAGAGATGCTGGAAATTACAATGACAAAGCATACTGGCAGGATCAAAATACACCTAATGATATAGGTTTATTCAGAGTGAACTTTTCACATCCAAGAACTCAATGGCATTGGTTTCCAAACTTGCAAATGACAATACTATACGGTTTCATAGCAAACACTCATTTAATGCTTAAAATACGACAACTGTTCCTTCTAAATCGATGTGCTCGGCTTGAAACGAGGCCTAATTTATATAAATAGCTTGGCGTTTGATTCTCTATGCCGATGACTGGGCAATGTTACCATACAGGCCTAGCGTCTGCTGTATCCCCTCCACTCACCACACCCATCTCAACAAGCAGCAAGCAAGCAGGAGCTTTGCAAATGCTTATCCTTGCCGTGTTACTGAATTACAGCACAAATATCCCCTGATGCAATGCCACAACCATCCTTGTGAAGCAGGGAAGGGAACTGGACAGTCAAAAGTGTAGCAAAGAAGCAGAGGGGAACCACTGTACAAAAAGCTTCAAGAAGACCAGGTAACAAGCCCTGATACAGAAACAAAAAATGGATTTGGTCTTTTGAGTTTGAGGAGGGCTTGTCAGGGGACTGGGAAAGGGAAGATTGCATGAGAAGCCTCTTAAAAATAAAACTGCACTAACAGCAAAAATTTCACTAGGAACACCTCAGCCTTTTCAGTCGAATGCAACAAAGCCTTTGCCAGCAGCTCCCACTTCTTCCGGGACGACCCAGGCGTAAAATCCCCCACCTCCCTTGGTCAAGACAGCTGCTGCAGGATGTTCCTCCCTGCCTATTTTGAGTTTCCTGTCACTTTTATCCAATGATTGCAGCCCATCTCATCCCTGCTACAAAACTGTTAATTACCACAAATAAAATTAACCCCCATGTCATCTGTTGCGCTGACCAGGATTCCTCCAGCTACTCAGCCTGGGATTTATAATTCAACTCCCATTCCCATAAAAGGCATAAAATACCCCATATCCCTAAATCTGAAGGCAAGGACGGGGATGCCCGGCTTAGGGAGAAAAGGATGAGATGCATTAGTCTGGCATGAGACTTTTTTAGGAAGTTCTAGCTGGGGAAATTTTGAGTGTACTTAATCAAGCGTGCCCTCCCTCCAGCAGAAAACTCAATTCCTCTAACAAGTTAAGGCTGGAGGACCTAGCTTTGTCCTTCCTTTACTCACCACCCCAGGGCTGACCACAGGCCGCAGCCCCAGATCGCCAGGGATCAGCCAAGCTGGGAGGGGGGGAAGGATCTTGCTACCTCAGCGTAGCCCCAGGAAACTCCCTCCAGACAGATACAAGAACCACGACCAGCAGAGAGAGAAAGCTGCCAGAGGGACGGGGCTGGGCAAGGACTCCAGTGCCTGGGGAGGGAAACGGGGGGTGCCATCCCCCCCTTCCTGGGACAGGGGGTGTAACCATCACTTCGCCCCCTCCAGACACCCCGGGACCATCTTCCCTCCCCACCCATGGGGGACCAGGGAAGAAATAACTCAGGCTCCACAGCAGCCACCCACTCCCACTGGCGGGGCTCTTACCTCAGGGCCCCAGCTCCCCCCCCC